>CM029466.1:19640603-20163927 GCA_017140185.1 Eucalyptus polyanthemos subsp. polyanthemos
AGCCCGCGTGAATCGATCTCGCCAAACCCTAAGGGGCTCTTCTTTTCCTTTTCACGAGCTAGGGTTAGGGTTCTCCCTTCACCGCGGGCAGCTAGAGCGATGCTCTCACTATTCTTCGTGATTGTGAGTTGTTGACTCTCCTCACGCATCGCCAATCGGAAAATACGCCGATTGGTGGCATGGGATCCATGGCAAGGATCTGTAATCGAAATGTGAGGTACGATCGTTTAAAATCAGGGAATCACGTGGCTTTTTCTTTCTCTTTGATCCTTTTATACTTGCTTGAGGGTAGATTCGGCCATTCAAGCTTTTCTTCTACTACTTCGAGTTGATTCCGGAGAGACGATAGCTTTGTTAGAAGGGCCGTGACCGTTGAGTTTCCCTATTTTAGTTTGCTGATTTCCTACATGAGATTAAAAACTTTTGCTCGATTCATTTTACCGTACATTTCTCGTATGTTTTCCCACATGGTTTTGGCATCCTTTGTGGGTGGAAGCCCAACCGCAACAAGGGATATGAATTCCCGATCCACGTTCGGACGAGTTGGTTGCACTTTCGCCAATGTCGGGCTAGGTGTTCATTGGAGGGATTGAAATTGTTCCATCGAAATCTGTCTTTGTCTTTTGTCACCGTTACGCGAGCTCTGTGACCACTTCGAATAGGTCTACGGTCCGGTTAGTTGCTGGTTTATTAGTCGAAGCTTTGGTCCGTACGCGGTGGAGACAAACGAGAGGATCACCTATTTCAGTCGCCCGATGAACGCCACCACTGGAACGGGTAGAAAACCGGGTGCGAAATTCGGATAGGGATTCGTCCCTTGACTTGATTCGCTCGACCCGACTGGATAGCCTACATTGACATATCCCGGGTAGGGATTATGCCCCGTACCCAATTCGCTTGAACCACCTATCTGCTCCATCACAATGGTTGGGCTTGCTCCATTTGTGGCTGGCAGGCCTCCATCGTGATTCTGGTGGCCCACGAAAAAAGGCGATGAGGAACTTGGGCTTGGCCTAAAATAGAGTGGATATGGAATCCACTGGTATGGTTGACCCGTTGTGGGTTGCCCCAATTGGAACTGAGCCTGCGTGGGCCGCCACTGCTGGGGTTGGGTTTGAGCTAATTGTTGGTCGGATCGGGTATTACGCAAGGAGATTGCGGATCTGTGGAACTTGAGGACTACTTTCTTTGGTGGTCTTGTTGTCGTGACGGGCCGGAGTCTTGCGGAGAAGCCATTGTAAGTTAATTTAAATTTCTTCCTTCGAGAGTATGCCTAATGCCGAAAGATCAATCCTTTTGCAGGTTGAGAATTTTCTTCGGCAGCGGTTTGGAGAGGAAGCGAGTCAGAGATCAAGGTGCTTTGATACCATGTAAGAAGGCAAAAGTGAAGGAAGAATGGACAAAGTCCGATGAGGAAAAATGGAAATCGATGTGAGGAGATTTTACCGTATTATCACTAATGTATTCTGAATGTACAATTATGTAGAGATATAATACAAGCTCTATTTTGTATAAGGAAGTAAATGATATGGACTATCAATTTAGATCTAGATCTAATATTTAATTTACATCCACATGAAGATCGTGATCAATCAAGATAATCATGATCAATTAAGATCAAACCGTATCGGGCAATCTGCATATCTTCCAACACTTGTCGATTCTCACTTTTACTTATTCGTAAGCCATCGATTTGCTTCAACTTAGCCAAGCCTAACTCTAATACCATTTGTTGCAATGGGGCGAGTGATCGAATAATAATATAGACAGAGAAGAAAATAAATCGGACACCCGGATTACATGGTTCGATCGTAAAGACCTATGTCCACGGGGAGAGCAGTAGCGAATTTCACTATAGAGGGATAAGTATACTAATGGTGCCATAAGTTGTGTACGGCGCTCACTGGTGCCAAAAGTTTCCGTCCGGATCACTTAAGTGCCAAAAAATTTGAAAACGTTCACTTTGGTGCCAACTTCGACGAAATTGGCCGGAAATCGACGTGGCCTTTTTTATTAATTTTTGACGTCAACGTGGCTCGTCGGAGAGCGAGTCAGCATCCAAACACCAAAACGACGCGTTTGGTGTCTCCCCAATTCAAAACCCTAATCTCCGGCCATCGCCGTCCTCGACGGTCCTTGCGCTCGGCGGCCACGGCTTCGACCCCGACTCGACCCCAACCCGAGCGATGGCCACTCAACGGCAGCGGCTCCGACCTCGACCCGACCCCAGGCCCGACGATGGCCACTCGGCGGCGCCTCCAGACCTCGACCTCGACCAGGCCGCGGCGATGGCCGCTGCTCAAACCAGGCCTCGACCCGACCTCGATGATGGCCACTCGGCGGCCGCAGCACTGACCCCGACTCACCCCAACCTTGACGACGGCCACGGCTTCGATCTCGCCGAAACCTAATTTCTTCCCCATGTGAGCTAAACGGCGTCGTTTCCATGAAGCCATCCACGTAGGACGGCAAAACGACGTCGTTTTCTTAAGGAGGACTGAAAACAACGTCATTTAAAGGCTTATCAATTTTTTTTTTTAAAATCATTTTGGCCGGAATCTTTTGCGGTGGCACCAAAGTGAGCGTTTTTCCTCCGATTTAGCACTTAAGTGATCCGACGAAACTTTTGGCACAAAGTCGTGGCAATCACAACTTATGGCACCATTAGTGTACTTATCCCCACTATAGATCAAGCGATACAAGGAGATTACACATTCAAGTCACTGAAACACTCTCTCGGTTTCCCAAACCCCAATTTAACCCCAAACCCAAGTGTTTATAAATAAACAATTTACTTGAAGATAAACTCACTGCACAAAATTACCATGCATTCAAGCTCGAATGAAAACGCTCTCTACGTACGTCAAATAAGAACAGCGTCTTCATGTACGTATCCTCTTCGTAGGGCTTCTGCAAGCGGCATGGACGTTCGAAAAGCTTCTCTAATGTGCGGCTCCTCTCTACGTAGGGTTCTTTTACGTAGGTCTTCGTGCATACCGAAAAAGGAAATACTAGTGTGCCCAAGAAAAGTCAAATTCTTGACTTGGGCCCACCTATTTTGTCTACGTGCAGGGATTTCTTCATGTGCGTGTGTGCCCAAGGTCAAACTTTTGACCTTGGGCCCACCACTCACGCAGGGGACTTTACGCGGCTTTCCTTTTCTGTTTCGTTCGTCCAACTCCACCAAGAAGACTAATTTGTATACCCATCTCCCTTTATTTCAAATTAATTTATTTTCAAAATTCAGCAATTCGCTTCAAGCTTCGAGACAATTTTTTAACAATGTACAAACCAATCCGATTAATCTGATGCAGGTTGTACAATTCCAGCCCCAAAATTAGTAGAAGATGCCACTTCACGCGATGCTGCAATCTAATCCACAGCATCTGGTCGGTCCTGGACAAATTCCACAAGCGAACCAAAGTTTTGGGGCTCAGTCGACTCTGTACTCAGGGCAATCAATTCCCGTGAGCTCTCAGATTCCAGCCGGTTTCCAGCCATTGCATCCTGTCCCAGGCTTTACTACAGGGCCGATGAATGCTCCGGCTCAACCCTTTCATACTGCTGGTTTAGACTATCCTCAAGTGCCATTTCATCTGCATAACGTGCCTCCGATGCCTTAAGAAATAACAGTTCAATTGACACCATCTGCTCCACCATCTCCTTGGACAATGGGGTTGTTTGATTGCATGTATGACCCTTTAGTGGTACAGTCGCCTTTACTTTTCCTGGGCAAGTTTATACTAAAACGGACGAGTAACACACGGAGAATCTCCAAGTATTTCTTGCGTGTTTGCAGTGGTTGTGGCCTGTTGACCGAGGGAGCACATCTTAGTAAGAATGCTTTTACTGACTTTTCAATTCTTGATTCTACTAGTGTAGCAGATAACGGAGATTGGAAAATTCAATGTCTGTCAACATTCTGAGGGAGAGAGCAATCAGAATGAGATATTTTATGCACTTCAGCATATGAGAAGAAAAGGGGTCTCATTGAACTAATGGGTTGAGAATGATGTTTGCTTTGCAGCATGTGGAACGAGCGGGCTACTGTACGGTGGGATCCAGTTTCCTCATCGATTCCCCATGCTTGTTGTCCTGCACTTGCCGAACCAAGCTCCAGAACCAATTCAACCTCATCGAGTCCCCTGCTCCCTGACTGGATCCTCACTTCTTTTTGCGAATGATGTGCTCTTTCTGAGGGATACAGAGGCTTAAGGACCAGAGGACTTGACCCTTCCATAGAGCAAAACTGATGTCGACTATAGTCATTTGAGCTCCAAACGAGCACTTAATAAGCCAACTTATTGCAAATATGGCACTAAAATACTGTCGTTATGGTGCCTCCAATGCATCCAGCACGCCATGAGAGCTTGACGAGGAACATCACATCGGATCCATCAGTGACTCAGATCATCCTCTTATGTAGTCACCAATGAGTCCAAGAAAGCGAATGCCAATGGAACTATGAAGTTTCAATTTGCAGATATGAATAACAAATTTCTTTCTAAAAGTTTCCATCGATTTGAGGAACAAATTGAAATAAAATTGTCGAAGAATATCTTACAATAGTCCAACAACTGATTTGCTTCTGTGCTGTATCGTTGTTGCATCTGGAAAACATTACTTTCTTTTCACCAGTTAGACCGTTTCAGACTCATATCTGGATCATGGCACTGTGCACAATTCTGTGACATCCATCAAATCCATAACATCAGCTGTTTTCAGCGGCATGATTTTGGAGGTGCTCGGTTCACTAGTCGTTTCTTTGGATTAAGCTTTCCAAACTATGTGCTTTCTTAATTCAACCAATGGAATTACACCGAGAAAGAAGGCTCCCATCTAGATGTGAGAGGATGACCACTGTGAGGTGATCGCAGCCACCACAAGAGATACGCGATGTGAGATGGATGGCCTCTCGTCGACTGCAATACGGTGGTTGCCATCTCTCTCTTGCACACGCACGCGGCTCTCAGCCTATTTGGCACCATATTAACTGGATAAGAGCCACGTGAGCCAATGAAATTAATGTAACACATGTACGCTGATTGTCCAGCTACTATTTCAACGTGCTCCTCAGCACTATGTATATTTTCAACCGGAAGGCCGACTGCAAACACATTTTACAAAAAAATTTGTCACCTTTGTCTGGTTTCTCAAGTACTCATTTTGGGGATTGGCTTACGTCATAGATAGTATCATAGTATGTCTCCTTCCGATGGAATAGGTTCATACCCAATCCAACGAGGGCAAGGAGTATTGCTCAAGTGAGAGGGATTGGACAAGGTACTGCTCTTGGCGGACTTTTAAGATAGCAAATGGTGCAGGCAAATGCTGCGACAATGCAGAATGTGCAGTATCAGGTTGCTATGAAGCCTCCAATGAATTAGCAACCCAAAGAGAGCTTGATGAGGAACATTCCATCGGACTTATCAGTGTCTTCATTCATTGTCTAATTTAATTACCAATGAATCGAAATAATAGACATAAGGGAGTTTCAATTTGCAAATATGATGCGGAAGTATTTGACTTAACTCCATCAACAAATCAGCACCTTTGATTTCCATTCAAGTCAAAGCAGAGTTTGTTCATAATGTGCTTCAATGGGTCAAGAATGATGTTATCGATATCAATTAGGAGACTATCAACCAGGTTACCTATTAGGAGTCACCATTCTTCCCTTCAAATTATCGACTCACCATATTAGTTGCTGATTTCAGTTAATTAACAACATATCGATGGGAGGCTGTATGGGGAGATTTCCATGGATATTTATTATATCCTAAGAGACTGCTAACATATAAAATCCGGTGGTACAAACTCACAATTTTTTTTATAACGTAAAATTTCTTTTTAATTTTCTTTTTCCTCTCTTCTGCTGGCAGCAAAGGACAATTAAGAAGAAATATAAAAAATAAAAATAAAATGACTCATTTCTAGAAATTTCTTCGGAAACAAGAAACTATTTTTTCTTACTTATTATTTATGTTACAAATACATTCCCTACTTTCTATTCTGATAGAATAAAATTAGTTAACATTACTAAATGGATTTCTATTTTTTTTTTTTGTTAACAAAAGAACAAAAGAACAACAAATTAGCTAGTTGCCATGTAGGACCTTATTTGCAAGGACCCGACAGTCTCACTACTGACCCTAACCTTTCCACGCAATGAAACTTTCCATGAAAAACACACCAAAAGAGTCTGCGGCGGCCTTACTCTCTTTTTGGCCTAGTCTTTCTACGCAATGAAACTTTCTCCGACCTGATTTTTTCCTCGCAATTAAACTTTCTACTAACCTGATTTTTCCACGCAATTAAACTTTCCATGAAAAACACACCAAAAAACACACCAAAAGTGTCCTCGGCGGTCTTACTATTGACCTTTAGCACGCAATGAAACTTTCCATGAAAAGTAGGGGTGTGCATGGTCTGGCGGGCGGTTCTCGACCTAGAACCGGGAAGCCGCCCACTAAGGACGGTTCTGAAAAATTGGAACCGGGATTCACCCATTTGTTGCATGGATCCACCTAGGAACCGGACCGTCGGTCGATCCCGGTTCCCGGGTGGATCCATGGAATAATCTTGGCCTTGTAGCTTGATTTTGGTTTTCAACATAAGAACGACTACGTGACATCAAAGTAAGCCAAAAAAGAAAAACTAAATTTAAGTACGTGGAGATGCGGACGGAGGAAGTAAACGTAGCGAAATGGTGATAGGATTAGGAGCCGAAGACGAAGGGGTGAGATGAGATCTAGGGTTTTCTTTTAGTAATTTTTTTTTAATATTAAGGTTCCGGTTCGGTGCGAGTGGCGGGCGGGCGGATCCCCATGGAACCGGGAACCGAACCCGGTACCCACCGGTTCCCAAGTGGGCAGGACCAGGCTGGTTCCCTCGGGAACTGCGGTTCCGGGCCGGTTACGAGTCCCGATTCGGAGGGTATTTTGCACACCTAATGAAAAGCACACCAAAAGAGTAGGAGTCCCATTGGCTGCTTTTTATGATAGGTAAAGGAGCTCTACTCATTGCGTATATTTTAGCCACGACTTTGGTCTTTCACTAAGTAGGGGTGTGCATGGTCGGCGGCGGTTCTCGACCTAGAATGGGAACACGCCACTAAGGACCGGTTCTGAAAAAAGTTGGAACCGGGATTCACCCGTTTGTTGCATGGATCCACCGAGGAACCGGACCGTCGGTCAGGTCCGGTTCCGGAGTGGATCCATGGAACAATCTTGGCCTTGAAAACGATTTTGGTTTTCAACATAGAACGACTACGTGACATCAAAAGTAAGCCAAAAAAAGAAAAACCAAATTTAAGTACGTGGAGATGCGGACGGGAGAGTAACGTAGCGAAATGGTGATAGGATTAGGAGCCGAAGACGAAGGGAGTGAGATGAGATCTAAAGGGTTTCTTTTAAGTAATTTTTTTTTTTAATATTAAGGTTCCGGTTCGGTCTGAGTGGGCGGGCGGGCGGATCCGGAGCCGGGAACCGTGACCGGTACCACCGGTTCCCATAAATTGGAACCGGGAACGGACGGTTCCCTCAAAACTTTGTCGGTTCCGGGCAGTTGGTCAGTTCCGGGTATTTTGCACACCCCTAATGAAAAGCACACCAAAAAGTAGGAGTCCCATTGGCTGCTTTTTTATGATAGGTAAAAGGCTCTACTCATTGCGTATATTTTAGCCACGACTTTGGTCTTTCACTAAGTAAGGGTGTGCATGGTGCGGGCGGTTCTTGACCCTAGGCCGGGAACCGCCCACTAAGGACGGTTCTGAAAAGAATGGAACCTCCGGGATTCACCCGTTTGTTGCATGGATCCACCTAGAACCGGACGTCGGTCCGGTCCGGTTCGGGTGGATCCATGGAACCTAATCTTGGCCGAACAGCGATTTTGGTTTTCAACATAGAACGACTACGTGACATCAAAGTAAGCCAAAAAAGAAAAATAAATTTAAGTGCGTGGAGATGCGGACGGGAGAAGTAAACGTAGCGAAATGGTGATAGGATTAGGAGCCGAAGACGAAGGGGAGTGAGATGAGATCTAGGGTTTCTTTTAGTAATTTTTTTTTTTAATATTAAGGTTCCGGTCCGGTCTGAGTGGGCGGGGCGGGGCGGATCCGCCCATGGGCAGGGACAGACAGTGCCACCGGTTCCCATAAGTGGACCGGGGGAACATTCACGGTTCCCTCAAGAACTACGGTTCGGGCGGTTACGGTCCGGTTCAGGTATTTGCACACCTAATGAAAAGCACACCAAAAAAGAAGTAGGAGTCCCATTGGCTGCTTTTTTATAATAGGGAAAGGGCTCTACTCATTGCGTATATTTTAGCCACGACTTTGGTCTTTCACTAAATTAAAAAAAAAAAATTATCAATTCAATCCTATATTTGTTGTATGGATTTTCAATGAAATTCTAAAATTTTCAATTTTACCAAAATAATCTCAAACATTTTCATGGAATTTTAGTATAATCTTTCTAACCAACTTTTGCCTAAAAATGCTAATGTGGCGGGCCAATTATCGTTATCTATCCTACGTGCCATGGCCGAAGAGTTGACATGGACAAATTTATTCAAAAGGACTTCATTTTGAGTAGTAACTTTAGAGAAATTCTTATTTACTTTATTTTTTCTTTCTTTCCTTTTCCATCCTACTGTTCATGTTCTTCTTTGGATGCTAATCCAATGCCCCATCCCATGGCTACAGCATTTACAGAGAGCCGGTGGGTTTTTTTGTTCTTCATCTTGTTTTCAGTAAAGATAGATCAGATTGATTTGTCAATACTACTAGTAATAAACAGTCATTGATGTTGTAATGGCTGGCTTTTGACTTAGTCAATATTGACTAATAAAGAAAAAAATGGGCTCCCCCCATTAAAAAGAAAGGAGTACCCGTTCAAAAGAGGCAAATAAAGGAAAAAAAAGAAAGGGAGAAACAAAAGGTGAGAAAAAGTAGGAAGGAAAGGAAAAAAGAAAGAAGAGTACATTCCACGGCGCGTCGTCAAATCATGTTAACTTTATATGTCGCAACGCCCAATTAATCTAATTAAAGAAATTTTCAAAAAAATAGAGCCATAATTTTGGATCTTTGTGAATTTTAAGCCAGTAGGTAAAATCTGTGATTTGTTAAATTGAGAAATTATGGGGCATTAATAGTTTAGGATATTGTAAAATTATAGGATTTTGCATAACTCGATTCAAGCTTATAATTTGCCCCAAAATGATTTTCGAAATTATGCACGTGAGCTGTAACATTAGTAAACTGTAACATTAGCAAATTTCCTAGTTTACTAATGATTATTATCTTTAGCTATCTTTAGAGTTGTAAAGCTTAGGGAATCTAATTATCTCGAAAGGTCTTTCACTTGACAGAAGATTTGCTAGAATCATGGTTCAGGAAAGAGATTTGTGGTGCAAAAAATTATGACACGCAAGCTAGGCATAGCGGATAGTTTTGAATAACTACTACAACAAGCCTTTCATGGTTGTGTAAAGATTCGATTGGTTGACGAACAAGCGTAGTTTAGAGTCATTAGTTAAAGTAGTGTTTTGTGTTGTCTTGACATCAATTCTCGTTTAATTGATAGAATTACTAAATTGTTGACTCAAATAGCTACATTATTTGGCTTTGAGCATTCTAACTAAGTGGTGCTGATCTCTTTTATAGTTTTATAAAATCCATGTCTTAAAATAATAGTAATTTGATATTATATATGTGTGTTTGTGTGTGTATAAATATATGTATGTATTGAACTAAAGAAGAACATATTTGTTGCATAAAACTAGATCAAGTGTTAATTATTTTTTATAAGATGGTCTGATAAACTTTCTTAAAAGGTCATGTGTATTATTTCGTAAAATATACTTATAAGATAAATTTTGAAAAAGATTAGAGAAATACTTTACAAAAAGGGATTTTGATTGATGAATTGAGTTGTGAAAGATTATATATTTTGGTTTATGATATAGAGGTTGGATAGGTTCGTGGATTTTGGAGGTTTATATTATGAATTTGTGTTCATGCTCACCATCTCGGAGGCCCACCTCGGGGGTTTTGTAAGTATGTATACTAGTTTTAGGATATCTTTGTGAGTTGGCTACTAGCAATATAAGTAGAGACCTAGCCAAGGAGAGAATCTTAGTCGCCTTTATCACAAGGCATTGAGTGTGATGGACCATTGATGTATGATTTGATGAGATTGATTAGTGGACTGAACCATCAATACTTATTTTGATATTATTGATGAAATAGGTATTCTCTGTTACGAATATAGTTATGTTGAAGTAATATAGTTCATTTTTCATCTTGTAAATTTGTTATATGTTGGATTTAGTGTAAATGAGTTACCTTTTTGTGTCTAAACATTCATAGTGGATGCCTGATTTGTTTAGAAGAGATTTGTCCTACTCATTGGCCTATAGTTTCTTATTCATTTATCTTACTTCTATTTTTAGGTTCTTTAGGTAAGCCGTAACTAGGACAAGAGTGTTTACATTTTTCGGGGAGGATATTATGATAGTGGGATTTTTTTTTATATGAGTTGTTTATGCATTGAACTCATGAGTTTATTTGTTAGTTGGAATATATATATATATATATATATATATATATATATATATATATATATATATGCTTTTTTACAGATTATGGAAACTCTAATCTTGTAACAAAATGACACTTTATCAAATATATGGATGTATATATTCCAATATCAAGTTGAGTTATAGTTACATTTGAAGCTTCATTAATTGGATGAAATGATGGCCGTGAGTTATAGTTACATTTGAAGCTACATTATTTGGATGAAATATTGACCGTGTCATCCCCTATACCTGTTGGAGTTGGGTGTGTGACAAATGTTATAAGTTGAGATCAGTATTTTAGATCTTAATTGTGTGAAGTATGAATTTTCCTTTCAATGTGCCTCTGCCACTGCTTCAATTTTCACATGAGGCCCCCCTTTATCTCTGCGCCACAACCACAGCTTGAATTATTTACAAAGGCAACTCCCTCAATATGCCAAATTGGCAAAATCGGGTGGGAATTCGTTCGATTCTGATGAATCTTCACCATTTGCTTTGGTTTCTTACGCCTCCATGCAGATTGGCACCGGCCGCAGCAAATGGGCTTGGCCGGGATCACTGGGAATTTATGAGAGTGGTTCGCTTGTGGCCAGCTTCGGCACTATTCACCGGAAATTTCAGCAATATCGGGTTGATTATTGAGACGCGCTTGTTAGCACTGCCATTAGATCTACCGAACTAGAATGCTTTTCGTAATCCATGGAGGAGCACCGGCAGCACGCCACTAGCTCCGCTTTAACTCTAGAAAAATCAGCTTTCTTACGATGATTTACCATGTTTCCCAAAGAGATTCGGGATTAACAGCAGTACTTCAGCTTGACTTTAGAAAAATTAGCTTTCTTGCAACGTTTTACCATGTTTCCTGAGAGGTTCAGGATGAGCAAAAGTGCGAAAGAAGAAAGAAAAGAACAAATCCAGAAAGATTCAAAAAAATATTTAAAATCTCCGTTATTTCAATTCAATTTGTCCAAGTCATATGACTTTGTAGTGTTACTAAAGATGATTAGAGATGACTGGATTGGTAATATCAACATTTCCGAATTGGAATTGGCGAAAAAGAATATGTTGGAGTATATATAAAAAAAATTAAACTGAAAAAGTCTAAGATTATATCGAAATTCGTTAATTTAGGACTAAATTGGTAATTTTCCCCTCTAATCTAATATTTCCTTCCCTTGCTTTTTCCTTGCTCTTTCCTAAATCCCAATGATTAAAACAGGTTCATCTTCGAGAGTCTATTATCCGTGTGAACTTCTTTTAATGGATTCAGTGACATTAAAGGTAAGATGAAGAAGCCCGAAACCACCACTTATCTCATCTTCAGACATTAAAGGGTAAGATGAAGAAGCTGAAACCACCAGCGTTGTATATTAAATGAATATTTTTATTTTAATTAATTTATTCAAATTTATAAATAAATAAATAAATAAATAAAGAACCTATAATGAATTTCTAATCATTCATCTCCGAAATTACTTTTGAATTTCATTTAATAATTTTTTCGATTAAATAAAAAGTTCCAGGTCATAGTCTCAGTCTTTTAAAATTTTATTTAATAATTTTGGAATTAAATAAAAAGTCTCCTTAGGTCCCCCATTAGGCTATCCTTCCCCATGAGTCCCTTTTTTATGGACACTCGACCTCCACCCTTCCTCCCTCGATGCAATCGTCACGATCCATCACAGCACAGTGTTTGTCACCGAACTTCGAGCGCGCCAACATCCCACCATAGTCATTCAAATGCGACGTTCCCAGGTTAAGTCGCCAACCCAATCAAATCTTTAATGTACATGCGGAAGCATATTATAAAACTCCTGACAATAAAATACGGGATAGAAAAGCAGGAAACAAAATCACAACATAACACTTTCATAATTCAATAGAATTACAAATAGAGGTCTACGGCCAATAGTCTACTAAAGACTGGCTCTTAAAAAGGAATTGCCTACGATCTACAAGTTGGACACATTCTCCAATCCTCATGACTTTACCTCTACAACTCCTCAAAGTCAACCAAAGCTATCTAGCCGCTCCGTCCACCAGGGACCTGACATTTTAATCCCACAACCAGGATGAGACGATGTCTCAACAAGTTCAGCCCCCTAAACCCCTATTAGAAAGAAAATACGCCCCGGGTGGCCTAGCCATATCACACAAAAGATTTACCTCGCATTAGCCTTCATCTGCAAGTTAGCACAATTTATATAATTCAACCACGTACAATTATGATAACCAAACAACCATGGCACAATCACATTATCAGAACAATTCAACCACTTGGATCGTCTCAGCGATCAATCGACTCGACCGATTACATGTCATTCTAGCAAATCAATCACTGCCTCCAATCACGACCCTATAGGAAAGTTTAATAACTAGTGGCATTCACGGCCCCACTCGGCACGACCTTTAATTAGGTAGTCCATCACGGCCTCACTGGGTACGACCTCTAATAGGTGGTCAATCATGGCCTCACTGGGCACGACCTCTCATAGGTGGTCCATCACGGCCTCACTAGGCACGACCTCTCATAGGTGGTCCATCATGGCCTCACTGGGCACAACCTCTAATAGGTGGTCAATCACGGCCCCATTAGGCACGATTTCTCATAGGTGGTTCATCACAGCCCTATTAGGCACAACCTCTAATAGGTGGTTAATCATGACCTCACTGGGCACGACCTCTAATAGGTGGTTAATCACGGCCTCACTAGGTACGACCTCTAATAGGTGATTAATCACGGCTAATCTCCCATCAATTTCAACACTTGGATTTTATAAAGAATCCCTATTTATCGCAATCACACTCAATTTGCCACAAGTAATCATCAAACTCAAATTCTACATGCATAACGGCGCTTAGCACGAAATTCTAAGAGAACAAGGTCCAATAAAATTTTCAAAATTTAATAAATAATTAAATTTATTCCGAAAATTAATTAAATAATAATATTCATATTTTCGTCATCCACACCCAATTTATAATATCCAATCATCAATTTCAAAATCCGAATGTATAGTAGCGATCACGAAATTCTGAGCAATCGGGGTTAAAAATAATTTTCCGTTTTTTTTATAATAATATTTTAATAATTTCGAGATATAATATAATATTATAAATTCCAGAATTTCAAAACAATTAAATAATTCAAAATAAAACCCTATTATATCCCATCAAGGTTTATTATTAAATAAACTCTCTTAGCCTTTAATTAAACACACTTTAAATTAAACAAACCTTTCAATCCAAATCACAATTAAATAAACTAAAATATCCACATAAACTTGCTTAACTTAAACTAAGCACACTTAGGGCATAATTAACCGTCTAATCAAGATTTAGTGAGCTAAACTCATCTGATTAGCGAGCCGAGCGGACCAAAATGGCGAGGATGACGCGAGGATCGACTTTTCTCAAGGCGGGCCGAGTATCTGGGCTCGGGAAGGCGGCCAAAACGGGCCAAACTTGGCTGCCATACCCATTTTTCCAGCCACTGATTTGGGGCCGCAAAGGGCGGATCCGACGTCGGTTCGGGCGGAGGAACGGCGGAGGAGGACCGGCGGGGATTGGACGAGCCGGTGGGGAGGTCAACGGCGGCTCACGGCGGCGGGGACGAGCTCCGGCAACTCTTGGAACGCACGAACCGAGGCTGAGACACAGCTGGGCATCGGCCAAACCGGGGATGACGTGGCTGAAGGCGGAGACGCGCGGGCGGCGCGGGGTGGGGGACAGCGCACGAGCGGTGAACGACGGTCCGGCTTCGGCGGCTTGTTGTTTGATCTTCGCTGCTGCTGGCGCTCCCAGATCTGCTGGAGACATCGAGCATGAGCAGGAGGTGGAGGAGAGAGGGAGGCGATGGCGCGGGCGGCGAGCGGCTTGGCGGTGTGAACGGCGGAGGCGAACGACGTGCGGCGGCGGCGAACGGCAGAGGCGTGCGACTTCTTCGGCTCCGCTGGCTTCCGGTTGCTGGGCTTAAAGCTGGAGAAGAAGATGGAGATGGAGAGTGGTCGCACGGAAGAGAGGAAGAAGAGAGGGAGGAGAGAGAAGGAGGGGGGCATTTCTTTTTCTTTTTCCTCTTTCTTTAATCCAACTAAATGGCCCACCATGACATCATCCCATGTCATCTTCCACTATCTCCTCTCCCACAACATTCTTCAATGGGTGCAATAACATTTCCGCCGGGGTCTAAATCCTTGTACATCCAATTTCTTCAATTTTTTTCTTTCAATTCTCTTCTAATTGAATCCAATTAAAATCCACAAAAATTATCCCATGATCCTAATAAGATGTGTGACATGACCGGGCTTCCAATTTCTAAATTCAATCCCAATTTTTACGGTTGAATTCAATCTAGTGCGATTTCAGCGTGCCTAATCCACTGAGTAGCTTTTGGGGGAAATTTTCTTACATCCGACTCGAGGGTGATCAGTCCCTAGGTCTGACGCATCAAAATCCCTTAATTGCTTTACTCAATAGACCAATTCTCTTGTGAGTGGCCGACTCAGAGAGACGAACTACATGCATAGATGAATTGCCCGACTCAATTAAATGAAAATAAAATTGAGGAAAATCGGGATGTCACAACTCTTCCCCCCTTATAAAAATTTCGTTCTCGAAATTTAAACCTTTACCAATTCTTAAGCCAAAAGGTGGGAGTACAATCGTTTCATATAATCTTCTCTTTCTTAGGTTTCTCCTTCTGTATTAGCACTGCCAGATCACTGCTATCTTGCCCAAACCACTTCGGATCCAAAATACTAAACACTTGCCCACTTAAAATTCCAAAGGTCTTCAACATAAGATCTGTGAAACTAAATTGGCAATTCCGAGTAGTCTCTAAACTGTTTTTGATAATTGCAACTGAATAACTGATTTCCGAACCAACTCTAGACTTGCGATTTTCTAATCTCTAAACTCATCTCAACCGACTGAAGTCCTGTACACTCTACTCTGCACTGATTAAAAATAAACTATTTGACTGATCTACTGAAACTGGGAACCTCTGGTCAAGATCTAACATAACTTTGTTACCGATCTCGGCAACTGCAATCACTGACTACTATATTGACCCTGGCGTGTGATCTTTCTTTCCTTGACTTCATCTTAGCAATTAAAATTCTGCACTCTTTGCTATGCACTACTTAAGAGAGAACCATTTGAAAGCTCTGCAAACTTGGAACATCTGATTTAGATTTGAATTACAATTCAATCCTTGCACTCCATGCAGATGAATTATATGATATACACACCCTTTGGTATACCTATTCTAGTTGAGATCCTTTCGTGCTACACTAGGGCGAGTTGACTCTGTTCATCTGTCGACCACAACCCCAAAAGGAATCAATACTCTCCTTGACTCCTTAACAAGCTGTCATAACATTCCAGCATGCTATACTTCCATTCCCACACATGACTCTCTCAAGTGCTTGAAAAAGCTTTCCTGGTTTACATTACCAAATTCTCACTTATTGATACATTCAACACTTACAACGTGTTCGGCGATATCTATCTTCATACCGATCTACCAATCCTGATGATGTAGATTTTGACTCATCTTCGCACTGTCTGGACAACTCTGAAATTGCTATGATGAGTTTCCCATAAGATCTCTTATTTAATATCTGCATCGTCAATTACACACAATCGTCCTCAAAACCTTAGCATTCTGCCTTCAGAAATCTGAAACTCACCCTCTCTCTCATCTGCATTCTCTTATAAAGCCTTATGAATTTCTAAATATGTCCACTGAAGCGATTTGATTCTGATCTATACTCTCGGCTCAATTCTGAGGGTAGTTATAAGATTCAAAAGGTGGCCTACCTTAGATTTGAAAACCGAATCTCGAACTTTCTCATATAAAATCTAATCCTTGAGTACCAATTGTGCAACTAAGGACTCTTGACTCAGTGCATCTGCGACTTTGCTCACCTTTTTAGAGTGATATAAAATATCATAGTCATAATCCTTAATGAGTTCCATCCAGTGACGCTGTCTCATATCCAACTCTCGAGGTCTCAACTGACGGGACGCATATGCAACAACCCTATCCTGCTGCATCAACAAGCAACCAAATCCTTTAAACGATGCATCATTGCGCATCTCATAACTTTCAGGACTAGATGGAATAGTCAGCACATGTGTGGTAGTCAGCTTCTGCTTAAACTCTTGAAAATTACGCTCGCACTCATTTGTCCACACAAAATTTTCTTACTTCCTCAGTAATCGAATCAACTGCAACGCTGACGTTGAAAACCCTTCCATAAAACTTCTGTAATATCCTGCTAATTCCCAGAGACTTCCAATTTTTGTCACTGTAGTCAATATCGGTCAATTGATCGCTGCTTCAATTTTGGACGGGGTCTACAGAGATTCCTTCTCCTGAAATCACATGACCTAGGAACGCAACACGAGTTATCCAAAACTCGCATCTGCTAAGCTTATTGTAAAATCCAAGAGTACACAAGGTCTGAAGTACCATCCTCAAACGTTTCTCGTGCCCCTCAGCACTCTTCGAAGACACCGGGATAACTTCAATGAACACGATCACAACTAATTCAAGTGTCCTTAAACATTCTATTTATCAGACCCAAACAAACAGTTGGGGTGTCCATTAAACCACACAGCATTACAGTGAACTCATAACTACTGTATCGAGTGCGAGGTCTTAACTTCGATATGTCTTTCTTCTTGATCCTCAACTGATGATACCCTGACCTCAAGTCAATCTTGAAGAATATCGATGTACCACCACAACGAACCACATTTCTCCTTTATGAACATAACTGATACTCCCCAAGGTGATGCACTAGAAAGTATGAATCCCCTATCCAACACTTCATGCATCTTCACCTTCAGTTCTTTTAACTCGGGTAACACCATCCGGTAAGGAGCCTTAGGGACTGGCTCTGTTCCGGGTGCTAATTCAATCACGAACTCTATTTCTCTTTCCAACAACAAACTTGACAATTCTCTAGAAAACACCTTAGAAAACTCCTGTACCACGATTATGATCTCCATATTCGGCCCCTCAACTGATGCATCCACTTCAGTTGCCATGTAGATTCGGTAATTACTAACCAGTTGCAAGTCATCTTCAGTGACAAATAACAAGGATCGAAGTTCCTCTTCGACTTTCAGTGATTCGCAACTTTCACACGTTAACTGAACGAGCTGAATTACATTACTACCAGGATTCAAAATAGCAAAAAGCTCCTTGAGCCAAACCTTTTTATAAATGACTTCCAAGTCATACATAAGCAAACCCATTAGGTACAACTATAGTCAGAGACTCATCTTCCTATTACTTTATTACCACAACGAAAACCCTACAACCTTCACTGAAAATTCTGCTGCATTACTCTGCATAAAACATCTCATAAACATTCTTCTTTTGATTGATGCATGGTCGATCCCTTCATGCTCCTCTAGCCATCTTAGTGGCGTCCTCTCTGCAGTAACAGTGCTTACGCTCTCCTGAACTTACACGGACAGTTCCTAACTTAATGGCCGTGCTGGCCATATTCAAATCATGCTCCCTTTTTACTCTGACACTAGGCTGACTCATGCCTCCTTTTCACAAACTCGGCACACAATCGGTGAGTCCTTTACCTCCCATCAAGGAACATCATGCACCCTTCCTTGCATTGAGATCCGTTCCAAGTACCCCATTGAACATCCTGAGCATGTTTCCTCTGTTCTATCTTATCAACGACGATGACAGAAACAGCTGTGACTCCATCTATCTACACGGAAAATCTTTGATCAGATGACTGTATTGGCGACCCTTGTAACAAATCCTTTCCCTCTTACAATACGAAATTGATCCGTGCCTTTTCTTACAGACATGACACACATTTAGCGAGTTGAGCTCTGACTTTCCAACTCTACTCTTCTGGTTGGGTGAAATAGGGCACCTTTCTTCTGACATCAGCCTTTCTCCCCAATTGATTTCCATCTTTGTCTAAATTGAACCTTGACTCAGATATGGCGGCTTGATCCCGATCACAACTCCAGGTTAGGTCTCAATAGGCGCAACAACAACAGCGGTCACAACGCTGGCATTAGTAGAAACAACAGCAGCAGCGGTGGCTTGATCCTGAGCTTACGAACCCAAAATACTTCCCAAAGACTTTGGTGCCTAAACAATCCCGATGAACCTAGGGTCATTCGGTGCTGCTACACTCTCAGTACCGTCCTACGGCGGTACTCTTACACGCGCGCTGGCCTAAGCCAGCGCTTTACCATGGGTGCTAACTCATGTTAGCGTCCTACCCAAAGGTACAGGTCCTATCAACTTCCTCCAAGGAGTTCTCCACTCCTAGTCACTCATCTTACAGGTTCCTTATAGACACTTGTTTTCCGATTCCAATATCAGGTTGAAATTTGAGCAACCCCACAAACAAGCTACCAAACAGCTATCAACCACATGCATCAGCATATTAAAAGCCTTTCCTACTAACTATCCCATGACTCATCGCACCTTATCACTCCATACTCAAACCATGCTCTGATACCACTTAAACGGGGATGTCACGCCTCGAACTTTGAGCGCGCCAACATCCCACCATGGTCATTCAAATGCGACGTTCCTAGGTTAAGTCGCTAACCCAATCAAATCTTTAATGTACATGCGGAAGCATATTATAAAACCCATGACAATAAAATACGGGATAGAAAAGCAGGAAACAAAATCACAACATAACACTTTCATAATTCAATAGAATTACAAATAGAGGTCTATGGCCAACAGTCTACTAAAGACTAGCTCTTAAAAAGGAATTGCCTACGATCTACAAGTCGGACACATTATCCAATCCTCATGACTTCACCTCTGCAACTCCTCAAAGTCAACCAAAGCTATCTAGCCGCTCCATCCACCAGGGACCTGAAAGTTTAATCTCACAACCGGGATGAGACGATGTCTTAGCAAGTTCAACCCCCTAAACCCCTATTAGAAAGAAAATACGCCCTGGGTGGCCTAGCCACATCACACAAAAGATTTACCTCGCATTAGCCTTCATCTGCAAGTTAGCACAATTTATATAATTCAACCACGTACAATTATGATAACCAAACAACCATGGCACAATCACATTATCAGAACAATTCAACCACTTGGATCGTCTCAATGATCAATCGACTCGGCCGATTACATGTCATTCTAGCAAATCAATCACAACCTCCAATCACGACCCTACATGAAGGTTTAATAACTAGTGGCATTCACGGTCCCACTCGGCACGACCTTTAATTAGGTGGTCCATCACAGCCTCACTAGGCACGACCTCTAATAGGTGGTCAATCACGGCCTCACTGGGCACGACCTCTCATAAGTGGTCTATCACGGCCTCACTGGGCATGACCTCTCATAGATGGTCCATCACGGTCTCACTAGGCACGACCTCTAATAGGTGGTCAATCACGGCCCCATTAGGCACGATCTCTCATAGGTGGTTCATCACGGCCCTATTAGGCACGACCTCCAATAGGTGGTTAATCACGGCCTCACTGGGCACGACCTCTAATAGGTGGTTAATCACGGCTAATCTCCCATCAATTTCAACACTTGGATTTTATAAATAATTCCTATCTATCACAATCACACTCAATTTGCCACAAGTAATCATCAAACTCAAATTCTACATGCATAAAGGTAATCTGCACGAAATTCTAAGAGAACAAGGTCTCGACAAAATTTTCAAAATTTAATAAATAATTAAATTTATTCCGAAAATTAATTAAATAATAATATCCATATTTTCGCAATCCACACTCAATTTATAATATCCAATTATCAATTTCAAAATCGACGCATAGCAGATCGATCGGCACGAAATTATGAGCAATTAGGGTCAAAAATAATTTTCCGCTTTTTTTAATAATAATATTTTAATAATTTCGGATATAATATAATATTATAAATTCCAGAATTACAAAACAATTAAATAATTCAAAAATAAAACCCTATTATGTCCCATCAAGGTTTATTATTAAATAAACTCTCTTAGCCTTTAATTAAACACACTTTAAATTAAACAAACCTTTTTAATCCAAATCATAATTAAATAAACTAAAATATCCATATAAACTTGCTTAACTTAAACTAAGCACACATAGGGCATAATTAACCGTCTAATCAAGATTTAGTGAGCTAAACTCACCCGATTAGCGAGCCGAGCGGACCAAAACGACGAGGATGACGCGAGGATTGACTTTTCTCAAGGCGGGCCGAGTATCTGGGCTCAGGAAGGCGGCCAAAACGGGCCAAACATGGGCTGCCATGCCCATTTTTCCAGCCACTGATTTGGGGCCGCAAAGGGCGGATCCGAAGTTGGACGGTCGGCGAGGAATGGCGGAGGAGGACTCCCGGTGGTGGTGGACACGGTGGGGAGGTCAACGGCGGCTCCGTGATGGCCAAAATGGGCTGACGGAGGCGGAGCGGGGGCTGGACACGGCTCGTGCGGACAGGGTAGGGTGTCGGCCAAACCGGATGGCGGCGTGAGGCGGAGACGCGCGGGCGGCGTGCGGCCGGGTGGGGGTGACGCGGCGAACGCGTTAGCTCCGGGCCCGGCGGTGCCGTTTGATCTTCGCCGCGCGGCGAACCCTAGATCTCGGAGGAGACGTCGAGCATGAGTAGGAGGTGGGGGAGAGAGGGAGGCGATGGCGCGGCGGCGGCGATGGGCGGTGCGACGAGCGGCGGCGGCGGCGAACAACGAGAGGCGTGCGCTCTTCGGCTCCGGTGGCTTCGCAAATTTGCTAGGTTTAAAGCACAAGAAGATGGATGGAGAAGTGGTCGGAAAGGAGAGGAAGAGAGAGAGGAGAGAGAGAGAGAGGGATGGGACCATTTCTTTTTCTTTTTCCTCTTTCTTTAATCCAACTAAATGGCCCACTATGACATCATCCCATGTCATCTTCCACTATCTCCTCTCCCACAACATTCTTCAATGGGTGCAATATCATTTCCGCCGGGGTCCAAATCCTTGTACATCCAATTTCTTCAATTTTTTTCTTTCAATTCTCTTCTAACTGAATCCAATTAAAATCCACAAAAATTATCTCACGATCCTAATAAGATGTGTGACATGACCGGACTTCCAATTTCTAAATTCGATCCCAATTTTTACGGTTGAATTCAATCTGGTGCGATTTCAGCGCGCCTAATCCACTGAGTAGCTTTTGGGAGAAATTTTCTTACATCTGACTCGAGGGTAATCAGTCCCCAAGTCTAATGCATCAAAATCCCTTAATTGCTTTACTCAATAGACCAGTTCTCTCGTGAGTGGCCGACTCAGAGAGACGAACTACATGCATAGATGAATTGCCCGACTCAATTAACTTAAAATAAAATTGAGGAAAATCGGGATGTCACAGTGGCGGCTCTCGCCTTAGTCTATGCTCTTTCTCTGGCCGTCTCTTGCCGTCGCGGGCTCGCTATCGCTCGTGGCCTCGTCTCTGCTCCCTTTCCCTCGCCTCCACCCTCCATTGTCTTTTGGACACGCGTGTCGAAACGTGTCAACAAAAGTTGACCATGTGTCGACAAATCCGACACGTGTCGGACCACGACATAAACACGTGTAACATGTCTGTGCTACATAAGTCTTAGTCATCCGTGACAATGTTGGTGCATACTTGCTGGTTAATAGTATCGCCGTCAACTGTGGCTCCCTCGGCAACTCCTCCGTGTCCAAGCGGACTTGGATCAAGGACACCGAGGATGGTTCGACCCACTTTCCAATCGATGAAACTCATTCCTCTATCGTTGCAAGTGCAAACCGTTAATCTCCCTCCGTCCACGACCGCATCCCACGACGCTGGTCGTCTCTCCTGCTCGAATTCGTCTTCACCTTCCGCGTCACCATGGGGCCCAAATTCGTTCGCCTCCACTTCTTCCCTTCGGATTACCTCAACTTTGGCCGTGACGATTCATTCTTCTCGGTCAAGGCTGCCGGCTACACTCAGCGCTTTCCTCTTTTTCGATCACACTGGCTTCACGAGCTTCTGCAAAGAGTCCTGCTTAACCATCGTAGCTGACCAGATATTGAACGTCACGTTTGCTCCCACTCCTGGTAACCCAGACGTGTATGCTTTTGTGAATTGAATTGAAGTTATTTCCAAATTGTTACGATTTTTGCGATGTCACTAAGTGCAAAACGTCTTAAATTTACCAACTTTTATGACCGTTTGTCATGGAAAAGAAGAAATTGTC
The DNA here is from genome assembly GCA_017140185.1 of Eucalyptus polyanthemos subsp. polyanthemos. Taxonomy (NCBI): domain Eukaryota; kingdom Viridiplantae; phylum Streptophyta; class Magnoliopsida; order Myrtales; family Myrtaceae; genus Eucalyptus; species Eucalyptus polyanthemos. The sequence goes on from CM029466.1 coordinate 19,663,390, forward strand.
ATAAATTGAGAATTTCTTTACATAGAGTAATGACGTCATGACAAGAGCAAAACGTCCAAAATTAGGATTTTTTTCAAATACAATTATTTACAAAGGGTTATGTTTGTTTTCCCCAAATAAGGATAAAATGTCGTAATCTTGTATTTTTTTATTCAGCTACAACGCTTTGCGAAAGTAACCATGAACAAAATGTTGCAAATTTTAAACTTATTTAATTACAATGATTTTGTAAAATTTCAACGTTCCATTGTAACCAAAAACTTAACATTGTGAATTTAAATCCTTTCAAACTACGATTGCTTATAAAGGTTTGCAACGATCATTGTAACTAACAATATAACCTCATGAAACTTTATTAAATTTGATTTTTACTTGTTTTTGGCGTCAATATTCTACGGGTCTAGCACCCATTTGCTAGTGCTTAACGCATCGTAAATTTCATTTTAGTATGTCGAGACATGCATTTTTAGTATCGGACATCTAACTTTCGAGGTTGGGATCCTTCCATCTTAATTTAATGGCTGACATTTATAGGATACGGTATAAGATTAAAATCTAAGAAGTCTCTGACTAAGCATCAATGGATTTATCCAGTATGCATCAATAAAGCGTTTGATTATATTTCTGTTACATATGGATTTATCCAGTATGCATCAATAAAGCGTTTGATTATATTTCTGTTACATAAATAATTTTCCTCCCTGGACAAAAGTTGAAAAAGGAAGGACGCGATATGCAAAACACGGTTTGGTGGTGGTCCCTTGAGCATGGGACGCGTGGGACGCGGCAGTCGTATCGCCGACCTGACCTGACCTTCCTAAGGCAATTGAACTTTCCCGGAAAGCGCACCGGAAGGGCACAAATCCCGTCCGCTGATTTTCTTGTGATAGGCGAGGGCTCTATTCCCTTGCAGATATCTTAGCGACGACTTTGGTCTTTCACTAATCTCTTCCGCTCTTCTTCCTAATTCCCCATAGTCAAAACTGGTTCATCTCCGAGACCCCGCTCTCCTTGTGCTTTTCATCGATTCGTCTGTGACCCTCTGTTGTCGAGCAGCGAGATGACGAACATGAAACCACCACTTCTATTATTCATCTTCATCTCCGTCTGGCTCGAAGCACTCCTGGTCTCAGTCACTGGCGACAACGTTGGTGCTTACCATCCGACCCATGATATCACCGTTGACTGTGGCTCCAACACCAGCTCCCTTGTGCGTGGACGGAATTGGATTGGAGACGCCGCTGACCGTTCGGCCTACTCTCCAATTGAGAAAATTCACTCCTCTACCACAGCAGAGGCAAGCAGTTCATCTCCCAGCATCCCTGGCGCCGTCCCATACCTCACGGCTCGCCTCTCCCGCTCCGAGTTCACCTACACCTTCCACGTCACCCCAGGGCCCATATTCGTTCGCCTGCACTTCTTCCTTTCGGATTACCCCAACTTCCGCCGTGTTGATTCCTTCTTCTCAGTCGAGGCCGCTGGCTGCACCCTGCTCCACAACTTCAGCGCTTCCCTCTTTGCTGATTACCCCCTCACCGCGGGCGTCTTCTCTAAAGAGTTCGGCTTAAGTGTCGAAGAGGACCAGATATTGAACATAACGTTCACTCCCACTCCTGGTAATTCAGACACGTATGCTTTCGTGAATGGAATCGAAGTCGTTTCCATGCCCGAAAGTCTCTACTACAACACCGTCGTGGACTCAACCGAGGGAATCAAGTTGGCAGGTCAGCTGGGGCTATACATCTTGGATACCACTTCAGTTCTCGAAGCGGTGAAGCGCTTGAACGTGGGAGGACAGTTTGTCGATCCAGCTCATGACACGGGAATGTACAGGACCTGGGAAGCAGATGACGAGTACGTGACTTCCTCGTACATCGGAGGTTTGCCAGTTAACACAGCTATCCAACTCAATTACGGTAAGCAAGTTTCAGATTACACAGCTCCAGATCCCGTATACACTACTGCAAGGACCATGGGAACGGACAAAAGAATCAATCTGAGCTACAACCTCACCTGGTCCGTCGAGGTGGAGACGAACTTCTATTACTTGGTTCGGTTACACTTTTGCGAATTCCAGATAGAGATAAAGGAGCACTTAGACAGGGCTTTCAAGATTTTTCTAGATTCACAATTGGTCGAGGGCCATGCGGATGTCATTAGTTGGAGCGGGAAGGGCGTGCCCGTCTATAGAGATTTTGCAGTAGCCTTGTATGACAGCCAAAAGAAAAGAACCAACCTCTCCGTCGCGTTGGGCGCACTTCCAGATGGTTCAACTCTTTACTCTGATGCCATCTTGAATGGCCTCGAGATTTTCAAGATCAGCGATCCAGACGGGAATCTCGTAGGGCTGAACCCGGATCCAATTCCACGGGCAAGCAAAGCATCGTCAAGCCTCAGCAAAGCAGCAAAAATTGCCATCGTTGCTGGTGGAACTTCGGGCTTCACCGTGCTCTCTCTCCTGGCTTTCTTTCTTTACCGGCGAAAAAACAGAGAGAAGGATTCGACCTCAAGCGGCGGCACCTCATGGTGGGGCCCTGTCTCCCGCTCGGCGACCAAGTCAATGAAGACCCAGGGGTCGTCCCTGCCGTTGGATCTGTGCCGCTACTTCTCGCTGGCGGAGATCAGAGCGGCCACGAACAACTTCGACAAGGTGTTTATTATCGGCGTGGGCGGGTTCGGCAACGTGTACAAGGGCTACGTCGATGGCGGGGCCACTCCAGTGGCGATCAAGCGGCTGAACCAGGGATCGCAGCAGGGCTCCATGAGTTCAGGACCGAGATCGAGATGCTCTCGCAGCTCCGGCACCTCCACCTGGTCTCCCTGATTGGGTTCTGCGAGGACGCGGGAGAGATGATCCTCGTGTACGACTACATGGCACGCGGGACCCTCAGCGACCATCTCTACAACACCGATAATCCCCCACTCCCCTGGAAGCAGCGGCTCGAGATATGCATAGGCGCCGCGTGGGGGCTCCACTACCTCCACAGCGGTGCCAAGCACACCATCATACATCGTGACGTGAAGACGACCAACATCCTGCTCGACGAGAAGTGGGTTGCCAAGGTGTCCGACTTTGGGCTCTCGAAGGTCGGACCCACGAGCGAGTCTAAGACGCACGTCAGCACGGCCGTGAAGGGCACCTTCGGGTACCTGGACCCGGAGTACTACAGGCACCAGCGGCTGACTGACAAGTCCGACGTCTATTCCTTTGGCGTGGTGCTGTTTGAGGTGCTGTGCGCAAGGCCTGCCGTGAGCCGGATGGCCCCAATGGAGCAGATCAGCCTGGCTGAGTGGGCGCAGAGTTGCTGCAAGAGTGGGGCCGTCGAGGAGATCGTGGACCCGCACCTGAAGGGGTCTATCACCCCCGAGTGCCTCAACAAGTTCTGCGAGATCGCCATGAGCTGCTTGCAGGACAAGGGGGCCAAACGGCCATCCATGAACGACGTTGTGTGGGGCCTCAATTTTGCACTGCAGCTACAGGTGAGCACAGAGCTGGAAGTGAAGGATCATGCGGGTGTGTCAGTGCATGATAGCGATGACAGCGACCATGACGCAGCTTCGATCAGAGGCAGCGGCAGTGATGGGGCGATCAACACTAGTGATAGCGATAGTGGTGGTTGGAAGAGCAGTAGGGAAACTACTACGTCGACCAGAGCCAGAAGCAATGATGTTTGTGGTGAGACTATGACTAGTTATGACTCAGAGAAGTTGCCTTGAAAATATTAGGTGCTCAAGTGTGACGCTCAAAATTACAAAATTACGTGTTTCTTATATTATTACTCTCTTTTAACATACGAAAGCGTAATTAAACATTTACTATTATTCTTTTAACAATTAAAGGCCTTACAAGTATAATCAACATATTGATGCCTCTTTTATTTATACCACATTTGAGTTCATAATCTTATTATATTATGAGCAAAAAACAAAAATCTGGATAGAGGTGGGGAGACCTATCTTCGTACTATACTATACTTTCAAAAGTTTGCCTATATAAACATAGTCACGGGTCGATGACTTCTCTGTTTGTTGTGTCTCCATCGTCAAATCACCCCACGACCCCAAGCGTCTTGTCGTTATCTGGTTGATAATAATTTACGACTTAAGGAGACAAGTCGCCTAACTTTTCCATTTTTTGTGCGCGTAAGCGAAAAGAAATCACGACAATAATCATCTCGGGATAGAAAAGCACAATAATAGATTCATAAACAAACAAGCTTTTATATATCTGTTTTGAGTCATGCACAAATGTCATATAGCCAAAAGACTACAAAAGACCGGCCTTAAAAGAAGCGGTCGAAGCGACCTACGCTTCCAATCACCTCCTCTCAACTCTAGGTCTTCCACTCGATGACCCTGAAAATGTTGTTCCATAACGGGGTGAGATATCATCTCAGCGAGTCTAAGCGCTAAACCCCAATTAGGAAGGAAATACGCCCAGAAGTGTCCTAATCACACAATCACACAATCAATGAGACTTACCTCGTCTTAGATCCACCCTGCAGGTCAGTACAATTTATATCACAGACAATATGAGAGCATGAGCAACAATAAGCTTCAATAACTAAAATGCCACACTTAATTAATCATGTGTTCCTAGTTTGGATCTTGGCGTATAGCACAGCCTACTCTCAGTTCGACGGTCTTCTGGCATTGTTAGGCTTTGTCTCACTCCATTGAGCACGGCACGTCTCTTTATCAAACGGCTTTCCGAAGGAGCATAGGGTCCAGAATCAACTGCGACCGGCTTCCCGTTGTCCAAGGGGTATCCTAAATAAGGATAACGTCCAGCTCAACAGCTCGGGACGATTTCTCTTAATCAACACATGATCACTCAAATATGGCCCAGGGCACCGTGCATTGCACTCAAATGCTTCAATTAAAATGGTAAGCCTGGCCTTTTTTTTTTTTTTTTCATATTAGAAATTCACATGAAATTACTCATGCGTGGGTACAAGGTCAATTTGACCTCGAAAAATTGATATTCTTCCTTTTTGAAATCCCACTATTTCAAATAGTACAAAAAACTATTTTCGGTGCAAAAACTTGACACCCGGGATTTTCTAAATAAATATTAGAAATTCACAATTTTTGGAATTAAATACCAACAATTTAATCAGCACTCAACTTGCATAATTTAACACTCAATTGCGAAATTAACCACACCATTGCAATCGGCATGAAATTCGGTCACCGATTATCGACCTAATTTCCGGAAAAATAATTAATAATTAAATAATTACTGAAATTAATTAAATAAATCAATTTAAATTCTAAAAATACTAACCTAGGCCAGAATCATTAAATTAATAACCAATACGGACTCGGAGAAATTCCCGAACCCTTCTAGGTAAATAGTATAATTTATTTAGGCCTTAGCTAAACCATGCTAACCACCTAACATGCTCAATTACATAATTACATTTCTAATTTAATCTGACTAACCACCTAATTCCTAATAAAATAAATCTACCCTGCTCCTGACTGGATCACTCACTTCTTTTGCGAATGCTTTGTGCTCTTTACGGGGATACAGAGAGCCTAAGAACAGAGGACTTGACCCTTCCATAGGCAAAACTAATGTCGACTATAGCCATTTGAGCTCCAAATGAGCACTTAATAAGCCAACTTATTGCAAATATGGCACTAAAATACTGCTGTTATGGTGCCTCCAATGCATCAGCACGCCATGAGAGCTTGACGAGGAACATCACATCGGATCCATCAGTGACTCAGATCATCCTCTTATGTAGTCACCAATGAGTCCAAGAAAGCGAATGCCAATGGAACTATGAAGTTTCAATTTGCAGATATGAATAACAAATTTCTTTCTGAAAGTTTCCATCGATTTGAGGAACAAATTGAAATAAAATTGTCGAAGAATATCTTACAATAGTCCAACAACTTATTTGCTTCTGTGCTGTATCGTTGTTGCATCTTGAAACATTACTTTCTTTTCCACCAGTTAGTTTCGGACTCATATCTAGGATCATGCCACTGTTCACAATTCTGTGACATCCATCAAATCCATAACATCAGCTGTTTTCAGTGGTATGATTTTTTGGAGGTGCTCGGTTCACTAGTCGTTTCTTTGGATTAAGCTTTCCAAACTATGTGCTTTCTTAATTCAACCAATGGAAATTGCACCGAGAAAGAAGGCTCCCATCTAGATGTGAGAGGATGACCAATGTGAGGTGATCGCAGCTACCACAAGAGATACGCGATTCGAGATGGATGGCCTCTCGTCGACTGCAAGACGGTGGTCGCCATCTCTCTCTTGCGCACGCACGTGACTCTCAGCCTATTTGGCACCATATTAGCTGCATAAGAGCCACGTGAGCCAATGAAAATTAATGTAACACATGTACGCTGATTGTCCAGCTACTATTCCAACGTGCTCCTCAGCAGTCAGCACTATGTATAGAGCTTTTCAACCGGAAGACCGACTGCAAACACATTTTACAAAAAAAATTGTCACCTTGTCTGGTTTCTCAAGTACTCATTTTGGGGTTTGGCCCACGTCTGGAATAGGTTGAGTCGTCATAGATAGTATCATAGCATATCTCCTTCCAATAGATCTACGATTTGTAAATGGAATAGGCTCATACCCAATCCAACTGGAGGGCAAGGAGTATTGCTCAAGTGAGAGGGATTGGACAAGGTATTGCTCTTGGCAGACTTTTAAGATAGCAAATGGTGCAGGGAAATGCCGCGACAATGCAGAATGTGCAGTATCAGGTTGCTATGAAGCCTTCAATGAATTAGCAACCCAAGAGAGCTTGATGAGGAACATTCCATCGGACTATCAGTGTCTTCATTCATTGTCTAATTTAATTACCAATGAATCAGAAATAATAGACAAAGGGAGTTTCGATTTGCAAATATGATACGGAAGCATTTGATTTGACTCCATCGACAAACTCAGCACCTTCGATTTTCATTCAAGTCAAAGCAGAATTTGTTCATAATGTGCTTCAATGAATCAAGAATGATGTTATCGATATCGATCAGGAGACTATCAACCAGGTTACCCATTAGGGGAGTCACCATTTCTTCCCTTCAAAGTTATCGACTCACCATGTTAGTTGCCGATTTTGAAGTTAATTAACAACATATGATGGGAGGCTATTCCGGGAGATTCCTATGGATATTTGTTGTATCCTAAGAGACTGCTAACATGCAAATCTGATTGGATTTGGATCCATCGAGTTGCCATATCGCTCCTTGAAAGATGACAAATGGGAAATGGAAGGACATAACCAAGAAAGCACGAGGAAAGTGGCAAGGGAGAGAATTAGCGTATTTGGTAATGTTTCTATTTCGGAAAACAATTTCTTTTTAGAATTTTTTTTCTTATTTCTACTCTTTAAAATAATTTTTAAGTAAAAGAACACGTTTGGTAATCCACAAAATTTCTATTCTCGAAATAGAAAAATAATAAGAATGCTTTTGGTATGATTCACAATTTTTTTTTTGTAACGTAAAATTTCTTTTAATTTTTAAATAATTTTTAGATTATCTTTTTTCCTCTCTTCACTAGTTGTCATTGCTCCTGCCTTAGCCGGTCACTGGCAGCAAAAGGACAAGCAAGAAGAAATATAAAAAAGAAAATGACTTATTTCTAAAAATTATTCTCTAGAACAAAAACTATTTTTTCCTACTTTTTATTTCTATTCTAAATCCATTCTTGGGCTGTTTTTCTATTTTAGAGAATAGAAAAATTAGTTAACGTTATTAAATGGATTTTAATATTTTTTGTTATGAGGAACAAAAGAACAAAAGAACGAAAAAATTAGCAAGTTGCCATGTAGGACCTTATTTGCATGGACCCGTCGGTTTTACTATTGACTTGACCTTTCTACGCAATGAAACTTTCCATGACAATGACCATTATATGCAATGAAACTTTCAATGAAAAGCACACCAAAGAGTCCCCAGCTATCTTACTATTGACCTGACCTTTCTACGCAATAGAAAAATTAGTTAATGTTATTAAACGGATTTTAGCATTTTTTTGTTATGATGAACAAAAGAACAAAAGAACAAAAAAATTAGCAAGTTGCCATGTAGGACCTTATTTGCATGGACCCGTCGGTTTTACTATTGACTTGACCTTTCTATGCAATGAAACTTTCCATGAAAATGACCATTCTACGCAATGAAACTTTCAATGAAAAGCACACCAAAGAGTCCCCAGCTATCTTACTACTGACCTGACATTTCTACGCAATAGAAAAATTAGTTAACGTTATTAAACGGATTTTAATTTTTTTTATTGAGGAACAAAAGAACAAAAGAACAAAAAAATTAGCAAGTTGCCATGTAGGACCTTATTTGCATGGAGCTGTCGGTTTTACTATTGACTTGACCTTTCTACGCAATGAAACTTTCAATGAAAAGCACACCAAAGAGTCCCCAGCTATCTTACTACTGACCTGACCTTTCTATGCAAGGAAACTTTCCATGAAAAGCACACCAAAAGAGTTACGAGTCCCATTGGCTGCTTTTTTATGATAGGTAAAGAGCTCTACTAATTGCATATATTTTAGCCACGACTTTGGTCTTTCACTAAATTTCGAAAAAAAAATTATCAATTCAATCCTATATTTGTTGTATGGATTTCAATGTAAATCTAAAATTTTCAATTTTACCAATATAATCTCAAATATTTTTCTGGAATTTTAGTATAATCTTTCTAATCAACTTTCGCCTGAAAATGCCGACGTGGCAGACCAATCATCATTTTCTGTCATACGTGGCATGGCCAAAGAGTTGACATGGACAAATTTATACAAAAGGACTTTGTTGACAGCTAAATTTTACCTAATCATTTAGTAATTAGTTGCATAAAAAATAATAAAATAATAATAAAAATAGTAAAATTGCATTTCATGTAGTCGCATTTGCATCGGTACTAAAAGGGCAACAAGACGCAGCGGCTCGTGGTCGATAATATTCACAAAAGGATGGTCTCTCCCTCTCCACTGATTTGAACGCGCATTGAAGAAAGTTCGAAGAAAGTTCGAAGAAAGTTCGAAGAAAGTTCCTACACGTCCATTGTCTCTCTCATTAATGCATGCATTAATTCAGCGGACGTGCAAACGTGGTAGGGGCCCTCGAGCGAAAGGTGGATTCTCTCTTGCTGGTATGAAAACACACAATGAAAGTCAAAAAATAGAAGAAAGATGAGTGCTTAACGTGCATTTTTTTCTCCCTCATTAATGCAACCACATGCACGCATTAATGGGGACGTGAAAATTCTCCTGCAAGAAGATGGACTAACGATCGGTGGCCATCATATTTGGAAAAAAGAGCCGAACGTGAACAGCAAGGAAAGGTTACGGCTGCCCTTTTTTCACCTGTTCACACTAATATCATTTGTTGCCTATAAATAAGTAAGGATGCTTGGCTTAAAGGGGGGGGGGGGGCATTCACTGGAGAGGTTTTGTGGGAGATTAAAAAGAGAGAGTCAGAGAGAGTCCGTAGAGAGACACAGGAGTTGAGAAAAAGGAAGAGATTAAAAAAACTCTTGTCAAAAAGCAAAATAAAAAATTTCATTGTGAGGGGGACTTCTCCTTCGTTCAAAAAAGAGAGACAGAGAGTTTGTCAGAAAAAAAAAAACAAAAAGGTGAAGCTAAAAAACAGAAAAAAAGGTACACTGAAAGTGCAGAGAGAGAGTACAGAGACGGGGAAGGGACGTGCGAAGGAGAAGCACCCACTGTTCTTCGAGAAAATATTAGGTGGGTTTAACCCTCCACGTAGGCCAAATGTATCACCGTTCAAAAATCGACACGTAGCAAATTTGGGCCCACCTGTCAGTCTTAAGTTCCTCTATTAACCCTCCGTCTCTCTCCCTTTTACCCTCTCTCTTCCCCTCCGTTTCTGCCCACAAAAACCAGCTGTCAGAGAAAGGATGTCGATTGTTCTCTCCCTCCCTCTCTCTCTCATCCCTCTTTCTCTCTCTTCTACTCCCGATTTTGTATAGGGAAGAAACCAGCGTCCTCTCACGAACGGAGGAATTTCGCCAGTGCCCATCTGCGCGCTCTGCAAGGCTCGATCCTTCACTTCATCCAGTGCCCACATTCTAGAGAGAGAGAGAGGGAGTGCAATAACGAACAAAAGGGAGCTTTTGCGCCGTTCCTAGAGAGAGAAAAATGCGTGGGGGCTGAGCTTGGAGCCGCTGGACATGGTGGGCGTCCAGATCCCGCACCACTTCCAATGCCCCATCTCGCTAGAGCTTATGTTGGACCCGGTGACGGTGTCGGCGGGCAGACCTACGATCGGTCCAAGCATCGAGCCCTGGATTGCCGCCGGCAATACTACTGCCCCCGTCACCGTGCCCCGCTTCTCGACTTCGCCCTCATCCCCAACCACACCCTCCGCCGCCTCATCCATTCCTAGTGCGTCGCCAACCGCCACTCCGGCGTGGAGCGCATGCCCACCTCGAAGCAGCCCGCCGACCCCCCTCCGCGTCCACGCCCTCCTCTCTCGGGCCGCCTCCATGTCGTCCGCCGGCCGCCGCCCCGGGCTCTCTTCCTCCTTCCGTTATAGACTCGCTCCCGCGCGCGCCCGGACTCGTCATCTTCCTCAAGCAAGATGATCGTCAAGGCAGTGGCGGCCACCGTGGCCCAGCTCGGCGGTCGTCGCCACACTCTTCTTCTTCGCAATCCAAAGGCGGAGACACCGAAAGGTTCGGGACCATGGACCGGCGGAGGCGGAGGCTTTACGCCGATGCTTCGCGGCGGCGCGCGTCCCTCGACTGAAGCGGCCATGAGCCGACTCGAGTTCGAGCCACGGTAGATGCAAGAAAAAGAAAAGAGAAGTGGAGAGAGAAAAGGGAGAAAGAGTCGTGGGCAGAAACGGAGGGGAGAGAGAGTAAAGGGGAAAGAGACGGAGTTAATGGAGAGAGAGTGGACGCTGACAGGTGGGCCCAAATTTGCTACGTGTCGATTTTTGAATGGTGATACATTTGGCCTACGTGGAGGGTTAAACCCACCCAATATTTTCTCACTGTTCTTCTACTTCGCTGGACTTTCCGCCGGTTTCTGCAGCCCGCGTTCGCGCTCGCTCCACCGCGCCTCTGCACCCACTGTTCGAAGCCACAAGTGACCCCCGCGAGCTGTAGCACCTGTCACTGAGTCTTGCTAGTCGCTGCGCCGTTGTTGCCGCCAAGTCTTGTCGTTGCCCTGCGCATTAAGCCGACAACCCGCGCTTCTGCTTGCCCATCGCCGCGCCGGTTGCTGCACTTCAGCCCGACGTCAGTATCTCCTTCCAGCGAGTTCCGAGCGTGCCACCGTCTTCGCCCGGACACCAGCAGCACCGTCCCGAACACCTACACCTGAAGCCAGCACCTGCACCTCCTGTGGACGACGTGAGCACCCTCCAGCCCACACCCACAGTCACGCCTCTGATCCCGATGCCCCAGCTGCCTTGCCCCCGTGAAGCCTTGACCCAACGCCGGTCCACGACGCCACTGCTCCCTCCGAGCCTCCCTGCCGTTGCTCCGAGCGCTGACCCGCAAACGTCCCCCGCAGTTCACCGCCCCCAAGCCGCGACATCCACCGCCTCAGCCCAAGCTCCGCTCCTGCAGTTAAAATCTGACCACCGCAACCTCCGACCGGTGACCCGACGCTGCAAACCAGCTGATCCGCCCTGTCCGTTGCCGTTCAGCCCTCTGTTTCGCCCTCTGCCGCCGCTGGTTCGCCGGTTGCCTCCCTCGCCAGTGCCCCGAACACCGGCAGCTTCGTCCGCCGTCGCCCCTCACCGGAATGCCGGCGACCACCACCCTCGGCTGTGCACCTCCACGAAGCTGCCAAATCGTGCGTGGGAAAAGATAAAGAAGACAACAAAAAAAGAAAAAAAAAAGCAAAGGGGAACATTAGGTAGTTTTTTTTTATTATTATCTTATCTTTATTTTTTATATAGTTTATAGTTTGTTTTTATATAGTTTTTTTAGTGTGATTATTCATTAATGCATGATTGAGGTTCCAATGTGAAATAACCCCTCAAATTAGGGATTAAGAGTTCAATTTTCGCGTCCAAATCCGACTCACAATCTCATACAAAATCGACAATCCAATCTCATGCTAGAGATTCGATTAGCAATTTAATTTAAAATTGACCAACCCGATCTCATGCGCGAGATATGGTTTGTCAATTTTGGATATTAATCTTATCTTGATTGAATTGGATATTTTGCATTAAAAAAAAATTAAAAAAAAATGCAAGTCAGATTAGGGCTAGGGTTAGCTTATTTAGTTATTTCGTTTTTAAAAAAAATGCATTTAGGGTATTAGCTTTTAAGAATTGCACGTGTCAATTTATAATAGGATTTTTGATTTTTTTTACAACAAAAAAATCCCAAGAAAAATTAATTGATTTAGGATGCTGGTTTTTTGTAGGTTGCATAATAAGTTTTTTTTTTTTAAATGTATGTTTTAGAAGAGATAACATGTCCCTTTAATTTTCACTCTAGCAGTTTTTTAGTGTTTTTTAATTACGAACTTTCATATAAAAATCATCATGCATTTTAGAATAGAATTGCATGTCTCATTTTAAGTTTAGATCAATTTGCATCCTAGGTTAGAAATTGCTAGATTAAAATAACGTCTTAGTCTAAATTAGGATTTAGTATGACTTAATCCTAAGTTTAAATTGAATGGAATTTTAATTTAGCTAGGTAATTTTTGCATTTTTCTTAATTTCGAATATCATGAAAAATACAAAAAAATTGTCTTTAGATAAATTAGTTTCAATTTTTAGGATAGTTTGCCTTTTTAGGAATAGAAATATCATGTGCACGTCATGTGAGATTAGGTTCATAAAATGCACGTCATGTAGAATTAGGCCCATTTAAATAAAAATTGCCCATAATTATAATTAGGTCATTTTGATTTGCATATTTGATTATTGCATGTTCATTAAGAAAACACAAAAAATAAAATAAAAATACTTTACTCATGTCATGTGGTTTAGAACACATTGTTATGCCATTTCATGTTAGATTAGATGCACTACATGGTTTGCATTAAAAAGGTGAAAACAAAATTGAGAAATCACATTGTTAAGTAGAAATTATATTTATAATTGTGGATGTGAATTTTAATTTAACATTACGAATGCTTTCGTTGCCATGAGGTAAGTCTGCATTTTTCTTACTTGCTTTCTTCAGTGCTAAATTGGTGGATTGCGCATTTGCATGATCACCTCACATATTAGGAAAGTGAATTAAAATCAATTCAAGCTGCTGCAAAACATGTTTTTTTAAAAGAGAAAGATGAAAGGGCGTTAGAGAAATCTAGCGTAACCAAGTTCCCGAATTCACAATCTCTAGTTCGTAGGAGTGAAGTAATTCTCCCGTTACTTTACTTGAGTTTCTAATCGACCCACCAAAAAATAGATTAGTGGCGACTCCTAATTGAAAAATCAATTGCATGTTAAGAATTTGAATCTAAGTCGTGAATTGGTATGGGTTTAGGAAAGCTAGCAAGTCTTCAGCATGATCCGTTGAACCCGTAGGTGGTCCAACCCGCTTCGGGGAGGTCACGACAGACTTCATTTTTAGTAACTTTATAGATTTTTTGATTTATTTTATTTTTTCCTTTCCCTTTTCCGTCTTATGTGTATGTTCTTCTTTGGGTGTTGTTCCAATACCCCCACCCTATGGCTACAGCATTTACAAAAGCCAATTCACTGTGCCATTGTGGGTCGAGTTTTTTCTGTTCTTCATCTTCATTTTCGGTAAAGATAGAGGATTGATTTGACAATACTAGTGTATGTTGTAATGGCTGGCTGGCTTTTGACTTAGTCAATATTGACAAGTAAAACAAAAAAATAAAATAAAGTGGACTCTATTTATAAAAAAAAAAAAGAGTACCCGTTCAAAAAAGAGGCAAATAAAGGAAAAAAAAAGAGAAAAGGAGGGAAACAAAGGGGAAAAGGTGGAAAGGGAAAGGAAAAGGAAAAAAAGTACATGACACGGCACCTCATAAAGTTAGATTAACTTTATCTCACAGCGCCCATTTAATCTAATTAGAGAAACTTTTTGAAATAAAGCCCTAATTTTGGATCCTTGTGAATATTAAGCTGGTAGGTTAAATCTATGAGTTATTAAAATAAAATAAAAATCTATGAGTTGTTAAACTGAGAAATTATGGGACATCAATAGTTTAGGGTAGTATAAAATTATAGGATTTACATAACTCGATTCAAGCTTATAGTTTGCTCGAAACAAATTTTTGAAATTATGCGCACATGCTGTAACATTAGTGAATTTCCTAGTTTACCAATGATTATGGCCCATCTTTAGCTATCTTTAGAGTCAGCAAAGCTTAGGGAATCTAATTACCTCGAAAGGTCTTTCATTTGATAGAAGATTTGCTAGAATCATAGTTCAATGAAGAGAGTTGTGGTGCAAAAAAATTATGACACGCAAGCTAGGCATAGCGGATACTTTTGAATGACTACTACAACAAGCCTTTCGTTGTTGTGTAGGAGTCTATTGGTCGACGAACAAGCGTAGTTTAGAGTAAGTAGTGTTTTGCTTTGTCTTGACATCAATTCTCGTTTAATTGATAGAATTCCTAAATCGTAGACTCAAATAGCTACATTATTTTGGCCTTGAGCATTCCTAAATGAGTGGTGCTGATCTCTTTTATAGTTTTATAAAACCCATATCTTAAAGTAATAGTAATTTGATATTTTATATGTGTGTGTGTATGTATTGAACTAAGAAGAACATATTTGTTGCATAAAACTAGATCAAGTGTTTATTATTGTTTAGTTATTGTAAGGTGGTTTGATAAACTTTTCTTGAAAGGTCATGTATATTATTTTGTATATATACTTGATGAGATAACTTTTGAAAAGATTAGAGAAATACTTTACAAAAAGAGATTTTGATCAATGAATTGAGTTGCGAAAGATTATATATTTTGGTTTGTAATATAAAGGTCAGATTGGTTAATACTCATTTTGATATTGATTGGTACTTTCTGCTATGAATATAGTTATGTTGAAGTAATATAGTTCATTTTTATCTTGTAAATTTGTTATATATTGGATTTAGTGTAAATGAGTTACATTTTCGTATCCTAAACATTTATAGTGGATGCTCGATTTGTTTAGAAGAGATTTGTACTACTCATTAGCCTATTGTTGCTCATTTCATTCATCTTACTTCTTTTTTAAGGTTCTTTAGGGAGGCGTAAATAGGACAAGAGTGTTTACATTTTCCGGAGGATATTTTGATAGTGGGATCTTTTTTTTTTTTTTTTTTTTTTTTTTTTTTATGAGTTGTTTCACTTTATCAAATATATGGATGTATACATTTCGATATCAAGTTGAGTTATAGTTACGTTTGAAGCTATATTATTTGGATGAAATGACGGCCATATCATCTCTTATACTTGTTGGAGTCGGGTGTGTGACAAATGTTATAAGTTGAGATTGGTATTTTAGATCTTACTCGTGTGAAGTATGGAATTTCCCTTTCATTTTTGCCTCTGCCACTGCTTCAATTTTCACTTGAAGCCTCCCTTTATCTCTGCGCCACAACCACTGCTTGAATTGTTACAAAGAGCAACTGCTTCAATATGCCAAATCGTGGCCAAATCAGGTGGGAAGTCGTTCGATTCTGATGAATCTTCACCGTTTGCCTTGATTTCTTGCGCCTCCATGCAGATTGGCGCTGACCGCAGCAAAATGGGCTTTGGCCGGGATCACTGGGAATTTATGAGACCTGGTTCGCTTGTGGCCAGCTTCGGCACTATTCACCAGAAATTTAAGCATTATCGGGTTGATTATCGAGATGCGCCTTGTTAGCACCGCCATTAGATCTACCGAACGAGAATGCTTTTCCTTAATCCATGGAGGAGCACCAGCAGCCACGCCACCAGCTCAGCTTTAACTCTAGACAAATCAGCTTTCTTACGACGATTTACCATGTTTCCCCGAGAGATGCAAAAGTACGAAAGAAGAAAGAACAGAACAAATCAGAAAATTCACAAAAATATTAAAAATCACGTTATTTCAATTCAGTTTGTCAAGTCATATGACCGATCGTGTTACTAAAGATGTTTAGAGATGACTGGACTAGTATGTCTAACATTTTCGGATAAAATTAGCGAAAAGAATATGTTGAAGTATAAAAAAAAAAATTGGATTGAAAAGTCTAAGATTATATCAGAATTCGTTAATTTAGGACTAAATTGGTAATTTTCCCCATCTTATCTAATCTTTCCTTCCCTCGCTTTTTCCTAGCTCTTTTCTAAATCCCAATGATTAAAACAGGTTCGTTTTCGAGAGTCTACTATCCATGTGAACTTTTATTCATAGATTCAATTGCGATCCTCTCATACATTAAACGGTAAGATGGAGAACATGATACCACCACTTCTCTTATTATTCCTCTTCATCTCCGTCCTGCTCTAAGCACTCATGGTCTTAGTCACCTGCGACAATGTTGGCGCATACTTGCCGGTTAATGATATCGCCGTCGACTCCGGCTCCCTTGGCAACTCCTCCGTGTCCAAGCGGACTTGGATCGGGGACTCCGAGGATGGTTCGACCTACTTTCCAATGGATGAAACTCATTCCTCTATCGTTGCAAGTGCAAACCGTTCATCTCCCTCTGTCCACACCCGCATCCCACACGACACTGCTCGTCTCTCCCGCTCCGGATTCGTCTACAGCTTCCGCGTCACCATGGGGCCCAAATTCGTTCGCCTCCACTTCTTCCCTTCGGATTACCTCAACTTTGGCCATGCCAATTCATTCTGCTCGGTCAAGGCTGCTGGCTACACTCAGCTCCGCAACTTCAGCACTCTCCTCTTTCCCGATCACACCGGCTTCACGAGCTTCTGCAAAGAGTCCTGCTTAACCATCGTAGCTGACCAGATATTGAACGTCACGTTTGCTCCCACTCCTGATAACCCCGACGTCTACGCTTTCGTGAATGGAATCGAAGTTGTTTCCAAAGTGTTACGATTTTGCGACGTCACTAAGTGCAAAACATCTTAAATTTACCAACTTTTATGACCGTTTGTCATGGAAAAGAAGAAATTGTCGTAAATTGAGGATTTCTTTACGGAGAGTGATGACGTCATGACAAGAGCAAAACGTCCAAGATTAGGATGTTTTTTCAAATATAACTATTTACAAAGGGTTATCTTGTTTGCCCTAAATAAGGATAAAATGCCATAATCTTGTATTTTTTTCAACTACAACGCTTTGCGAAGGTAACCATGAAAAAAATGTTGCAAATTTTAAACTTTTTTAATTACAATGATTTTAAAAAATTTCAACGTTCCTTGTAACTACAAACTTAACATTGTGAATTTAAATCCTTTCAAATTATGATGGCTTATAAAGGTTTGCAACAATCATTGTAACTAACAATATAACCTCATAAAACTTTATTAAATTTGATTTTTTCTGTGCCATGGCGTCAATATTCTAGGGGTCCGGCACCCATTTGCTAGTGCTTAAAGCATCGCAAATTTCATTTTAGTATGTTGGACATGCATTTTTTAGTATCGGACATCTAACTTTCAATAGTGGGGATCCTTCCATCTTAATTTAATGGCCGACATTCATGGGGTACGGTATAAGATTACAATCTTAGAAGTCTCTAACTAAGCATCAATGGATTTATCTGGTATACGATACATTAATAACACGTTTGATAATATTTCCGTTACATAAATAATTTTCCTCCTTGAAAAGACAAAAGTTGAAAATGGAAGGATGCGATATATAGAAAATACTAGGGGTGAGCATGGTTTCAAAATAAAACTGGAACCGAGAACCAGAACTAGTAGGAACTTATAGGTTCAAGGTTTCAAGGTATACATGGTAGAGTCTAGGTTCCAAAAAATGAGGAACCTATTTCAATGGGTAAGTTCCTTGTTCTTAGTTAGAGAAACCTGAAATCTAGAATCTAGAACCTAGAACAAGTTTAAATATTTTTCTTAATTTATGTCTTCGTGCGATCTTCTGATATTTCATAATATTTGATGATGAATGTATAATTTGGAAGCATTAATTTGAATTTCCATTTTATGACTAAGATTTTTACTTTATTAATGTTCATATTTTTTGTGTATTTAAATATAAGTTATAATTAGTGAATTGTAATCGTTCAAATAATAATATAAGTGGGACTTAGGTAGACCTTGGAACTTATCACAGAATAGTTTCTAAGTTCTAAGGTATGTAAAGTAGGTTTCGGATTCCAAAGAAATGAATGACTTATTCCAACGGGTAAGTTCCAACTTTTAGATGGAACTTGTACATAACTTAAAACCATTCACCCATACTTTTATTTAGCTAAATTCCTTGCCAGCAATCCTTTTTTTTTTTTGTTGTAGTTTTATTAATTTTGTATTCTCTTTGATGAATGACAAGCTCGTTTATTATTATTATATTTATTTTCGTTTTATTTAACTAAAAATGAAATTAAAAAAAAAAAAACTTGTTGGATCCTAGAACTAATCCTAAAATTTGTGATGGTATAAATTTTAAGTTTTGATGAATAGGTTTCAAGTTTAAAAAAAATGATGAATTTGTATCCGACGATAAATTCTAAATTTTAGGTGGAATCTAAAGGAACCAGAAATTGCTCGCTTCTGTAAAACACGGTTTGGAGGTGGTCCCTTGAGGGTGAGGATTATTGCATGGGACCCGGCAGTCGTACCGCTGACCTGACGTGACCTTCCTAAAGCAATTGAACCTTCCACGAAAAGCGCACCCGGAAGGGCCCAAATCTCGTCCGCTGATTTTCTTGTGATAGGCGAGGGCTCTATCCCCATGCAGATATCTTCGCGACGACTTTGGTCTTCCCCTAATCTCGTCACTAGTGCCTAGGGGTGAGCGTGGTTCCGGGTAGAACCGGGAACCGGAACCGAACCGGAGGAGGGTCCGGTTCGGTTCCCGGTTCTGAGGAGGCCGGTTCCGGTTCCCGGTTCCTTTTTTTGGGAACCGGCGGTTCTCGGTTCCGGTTCCGGTTCCCATCGGAACCGGAACCGGAACCGGAACCGGAACCGGAACCGGTACTAGGAACCGGAACCGGAACCGGAACCGGTCCGGTAAGTAAAAACTAAAAAGCCCCAAATTATTCGAATTAGGTCTACAGAAATCAAAAACCCTAAAAGTTGTTCTCTCTCTTCCACACACACTTTCGCTTCGTTTCACGGTTTCACACTTTCACTCACAGACTCACGGTTCTCTCTCTTCGCTCGTCCGTTCTCCAGTCCACCTCTGCTCAAGTCGACGCCACCGCCGGTCGCCCTCGACGCCACCGCCGGTGATCTCTGCTCGAAGGTCGAGGCTACCTCTGCTCGCTCTCGACGGAACCGCGGCTGACCCCTGGGCCCTGGCTCATCGTTTGCCCTCGACGCCACCGTTGCTCGCCCTCGACGCCACCGCTCGCTGACCCCTGCTCGAAGTCGAGGCCACCTCCTCTCGCCCTCGACGGCACCGGTCACCACCGCTGACCTCTGGCTCGCCGATCGCCCTCGACGCCACCGTCGCTCGCCCTCGACGCCACCGCTCGCTGACCCTTGGTCGAGGCCACCTCCTCTCGGCCTCGACGCCACTGCGCTGACCTCTGGCTCGCTAATCGCCCTCAACGCCACCGTCGCTCGCCGTCGACGCCATTGTCACTCGTCCTTGACGCCACCACTCGCTGACCACTGCTCGAGGCGACCTCCTCTCGCCCTCAACGCCACCGCCGCTGACCTCCGGCTCGCCAATCGCCCTCGACGCCACCGTCGCTTGCCCTCGACGTCACTCGCCTTCCATTCATATTTTAGGTTAGCCTTTGCTTTTACTTTTCACTATATCCAGCTTTTTAACATCACTCTTCTGCTAAGAGGGCTCTTGGGTAGGTTAACTGTTACTTAACAACAAGAATAGTTGGAGTTGTACAAAAGAAAGTAAACTAGAGCATCAGCGATTCAGCAGTGAGAGTCCTGGTTTTTTTGTCAATTATCCTTTTCTTTTTTTAGGAAAAAGTTAGCTTAAATATCAGTCAACCAACACTGTCTTGAATCTTGATGATATAATAGGGCTATAAATGTTTGATGGAATGACAAAAAAAATGAGTAAAATATGAGAAAGCAATGTGGTGAGCGAGGGTACGTGTAGGATAACTGTAGCTGCTGGACATTGCTGAGAAATAAGAGAACAACATGATCAAACATGGGGCATAGACATCATTGTCTAAAGACGCAGCAAACTGAGATTTGGATGATGTGTGTTCTTTAGGGGATATCTCCAGTTCTCATCGTGACTTGCCGTAACTTTCTGGCAGTTAGGAAATTGAAGCTTTTCGATTAGAATAATCTACGACATGATCCAAACGCAGATTTTATAATAGCTTTTTGATGAATGATGCGCTCATGGCATGATGTGGTTTCGGATTTCTTCTCCCTAACACATGTGAGACTCACTGATAAGGTTGTTGACTGAGTACTGCACAAATCCAGTGAATGCTTGCTAGTTCGTTTATTCTCTTATAGCGCTGTGTTCTCCATTACTCTTAGTAGGACGGGAGGAAATTTCCTCTAACCAATCTTCTGATTAGTGAGCTATAAATATAGACGTGATCCATGTTTATATTTAGTTAATTTTGCATGTGAGTAATATTTTGTAACTTGTAACCCGCCAAGTTAGTAGGTCGAATTTCTTGGGGCAAAAAATATTGGAAAATTTAAGCCTCTTTGACAATACGATGTTACTGTTAGTCTGTTATTGTATCTGTATTTATCATAGCGAAAATGAAGAAATATCAATTGGCTTTAGAAGTCAAAGCTAGTTTCTTATTTCACAAGTTGATGTCTGCTTATAAATTTATAATACAGTTGGATGATTTTAATTTGGCTGACGTCATTGTGATGGCGAAGTTAAAACTGTCCTGTTTTTTTTCCTGATGTCTTGATGTTTGTGCTGTAGGTTCACATATTTGGCCTTAAATTCTCTTCCCTGCTGTCCCAAAGCAGCAGAGCTGTCATTGACTCAGTCAAGGGCTTTTCGACACTGTCGGACCATCAAATTTCAACATCACTTGTAGATTTTAGTGAGACAGCTTTGCAATATTTCTGGTTCAAAGGTAGGTGATGAAATAAAGACTAAATTGGTCTACTTTCCCATGGTTCATGCTGTATTATGTTTCTATACACCATTGATATGCTGTATTTCAACATAATAGACTTAGTTTATGTATAAAAGTGCTGTATTATGTTTCTATACACCATTGATATGCTGTATTTCAACATAATAGACTTAGTTTATGTATAAAAGTGCTGTATTATGTTTCTATACATCATTTATATGTTGCATTTCAACATAATAGACTTAGTTTATGTATAAAAGTGCTGTATTATGTTTCTATACATCATTTATATGTTGCATTTCAACATAATAGACTTAGTTTATGTATAAAAGTGCTGTATTATGTTTCTATACACCATTGGTATGCTGTATTATGCTGTGTTAACATTGTTATCAACTAAATTAATTATATTCTGTTATTGTTGTGTAGTGCAAAGTTAATGAATCAAGATAACACATCAATGGAGGTGGAGGGACATGAGGAGATGAGTCCGATCACGGAATTGGAGTTATCTGGACATGAAAATGAAGAAGAGGCACCCCTACCACGAGTGCCACAAGTAAGGCTGGTTGTCATCTTCCTCTTGATAAGAAATATACATCGGAATGCTGGAATCATTTTAGTAGAATTAATGATAAGGATGGAAAACCAAATCAAGTGAAATGCATTCATTGTGGGATCATGCTTAAATATCGTGTTGTTAACGGGACTTCGCGATGAGGAAGCACTTGACCACATGCGGGAGGTTCCCCGTAACGTAGATAAGAGGAGAAGTTCTTTGCACCACGTAATGTAGACGTGGCTGGCAAGTCGGGGAGGAGATTCTACTACCGGTAGTGTCTTATCGACATGGGCGTTTAATCAAGAACGTTGTAGGCGGATGCTTGCTCGGTTCATCATCATGGATGAGCAACCTTTTTCCTTGGTTGAGCGAGTTGGATTTCGTGAATTTGTCGGTGAGTTACAACCTCTCTTCAAACATATATCACGTTTCACAATGGCCAAAGATTGCATGAAGTTGTACTTAGATGAAAAAACTTCTTTGAAGAATTATTTTCGACAGATTAATTCTAGGATCGCACTCACAACCGACACATGGAGTTCCATTCAAAATCTGAATTATTTGTGTCTCACCGCTCATTTTATTGATGAAAATTGGAAGTTGCATAAAAGAATCATCAATTTTGTGGTGATGCATAGTCATAGGGGTAGGGAGATTGGGAGAATGGTGGAAAAATGTATTGAAGAGTGGGGAATTGAAAAGAAGGTGTCTACAATCACTGTGGATAATGCTAGCTCGAATGATGTTGCAATTAACTATTTGAGGGATAAATTTTCCAAGGAAAAGTCGTTGATATTGGATGGTAGTGTTTTGCACATGAGATGCACAGCTCATATATTGAATTTAATTGTGAGAGATGGATTGACTACGGTGCGTGACTCTATTGTACGTATCCGGAATGTGGTTAGATATGTAAGAGTTCTCCCGCAAGAGCCAATGCATTTCAAACTTGCATTAAGAGTGAAAAGATCACTTATAAGGGTTCGGTAATTCTTGATGTTGCCACTAGATGGAATTCCACTTATCTCATGTTAGACACAGCTATAAAGTTCAGAAAAGCTTTCCAAAGAATGGAAGAAGACAATATATCTTTTGCAAGTGAGCTGAACCATGAAACTCCTATTGATGATGATTGGGAAAATGCTATTATTATTTCAGATTTTCTAAAAGTATTCTATGATGCCACCAATCGGATGTCAGGGAGTTCGTATGTTACTTCAAATGATTATTTTGAAGGAATAGCTCTCTTGTATAGATATTTAAAAGATGCGGTCAATGCTTCGGATCCTAGGCTTCAAGATATGGGTGTGAAAATGAAAGAAAAATTTGATAAATATTATGGGAGCTTGGATAAAGTGAATATGATGGTGTTGATTGCGGTTGTGTTAGATCCTAGGGCCAAGTTGAATTATGTGACTTTCTTGTATGGACAAATCTATGATGATGAATTGAAAGTTAAAGAGATGCATTACAAGGTGAAGGATGCATTGGAGCGTTTGTATGAATTTTATAAGCATTCTTCTCTTATTTCAAGTGATCAAAATGTTGGTGGCCATAGTTCGGGTGCAAGTGGTAGTGCTTCCAATGTCGATTCGGGTGGTAGTGAAAGAATAAAGAAGTATGACGTCCAAGTTTGGAAAAAAATGTTTTTATACTCAAATGAACAAGGGTGTGATGACAACAAGTCCGAGCTTGATGAGTATCTTCAAGAAAAAAATGAAAAAGATCTTAATCTTGACCTTTTGATGTGGTGGAAGACTAATGGCTCAAAATATAAGATCCTTTCTTTGATGGCTCGAGATATTTTGTCAATTCCCGTATCTACCGTTGCTTCCGAGTCAACTTTTAGTACATCGGGTCGTGTGCTTGATGGCTTTCGAAGTTCTTTAACTCCCAAAGTAGTGGAAGCTTTGATTTGCACTCAAGATTGGTTGAGAGCCGTTCGTGTACCGATTGATGTTGAGGAGTGCATTGAGAATGCAGAAAAATTTGAGTTGGGTAAGTGACATTGATTATATCTTTATATATTGTAATTCTTTTTGTATATCTATAAGTGAATATTTTATCTAATCTCTCTTCTTCTGTTTTTTTTAGATATGGATGTTGTTAATGCAGAGATTATGGCCGGTAAATAGAGTTTATCAGCTAAAGTGGA
The DNA here is from genome assembly GCA_017140185.1 of Eucalyptus polyanthemos subsp. polyanthemos. Lineage (NCBI taxonomy): Eukaryota > Viridiplantae > Streptophyta > Magnoliopsida > Myrtales > Myrtaceae > Eucalyptus > Eucalyptus polyanthemos. The sequence continues at coordinate 19,687,219 of CM029466.1, forward strand.
ATGAATATATGTGGTAAGTCCATTAGACTTGTTTCTAAGTACAATCAAATGTTCATGCCTCATCTCAATTGTATTATCTAATGACGCCTACCCATTCCATAGGGAAACAGAACTGGACTTATCAGTCCATTAGACTTGGCATTTCATAGCTCTGAATTGGGTGTTGATCAATTTAATCTTTTGATAGTGGGTGGTGAGTTCATATTCTAATTTGTTAACCTCCATTTTTTTTTTCCTTCCCCTGTTCTCCTGATCAAGGCTTTACATAGATCTAACGCGAATTTTGGTTGTTCATGGTTTGTTTCATTTCCTCAAGTCAGGTTGCCATCAGCAGATAAGAACATAGAAAGAAAAGACACTGAGGTGGAGAGAGAATCTGATCTCTGATATGATGGGAACGGGAGTTAAAATCAGGAGATTTGTTGCTGCCTCTGCCTCAAGGGAGCAGATGGGTTACACTTTCGATGCCTTGAAAACTTATGTTCCGCAGATGGTAGAGTTACTCATTGACAGTGTGAGGAACCCTGTATTCTTGGATTGGGAAGTCAATGAAGAGGTACACCAAAATTAGCCCTGCAAAATTTTGGTCTTTCACTTGAACATTCACTTTTAAAGTTTATACCTTTGTCAATTCTCTACATCTGATGTTGACCTAGATGTAATTATGGATTTGTTCATTTGGTTTTCGTGCAATATTAAGATGTCGTGCAATATTAAGATGTGCTGAGCATATCCTGGCACTGTTTAGTTTCCTGTTGGTGGTGATCACATTGAGGAAAAAGTAAGATCTGAATGTGCAGAATCAGTTTGAATGGTCAAAAGAAATGCAAAGTTCAATGTAAATATAGGTTGAACTTTGTTTTTGTACTTGGCTACCCTTGCTGTGTGCATTCATGTTGTTAAAATTGAAGCATCCATGTAATTAGAAAATATGACACCTCCATGCTTTTGCTGTGCCACTAAGCATGCAGGGACTTGGAATTTTTTAAAATGCATGTATATGTGGAAGCTTGTGTTTATGTCAGACCTGCTTCAAAAGGAAAACGCTACCAGTGTTACTGTTGTTCTTTTGCTTCTACTTCTGCCCTTCTGTAATTGTTAGATTTTAGGCCTGGTTTCTAACCTAATCATTTGTTTGGTTACGTAGCTACAAAAGGTGAAAGCAGAACTTAGTGAACTTTCTAACAATCCTCATTCCTCAAGGCTTACTTTTGGAGGCTATTCATTCTGCTGGTTATGCTGGTGCACTGGCAAATCCTCTCTTAGCTCCTGAATCAGCACTAAATCGATTGGACAATACCATATTGGAGGAATTTGTGGCAGTAAGACTGGAACTTATTGAACACTGCATTTTTTGAGCATATATTCACTAGACCATCCCTGCAATCTATTTCCTCCAGCATTTTCTTGCTTAAATTTTTTTCAGTTGTCATAGTGCGGTTTGTATCTGTCTTCAATGCCTGGTTTTCCTGAGAAACTATTTACATTTAAAATTCAGGAAAATTATACAGCACCTAGGATGGTTCTTGCTGCGTCTGGGGTTGAGCATGAAGAGCTCTTGTCCATAGCAGAACCACTTCTTTCAGACCTTCCTAATGTTGCTCGTCCTGCAGAGCCAGCATCCAAGTATGTTGCTGGTGATTTTCGGCAACAGTCTGATTCAGGGGTATTTCTCTAGTTATTTTTTAAAAGAGATTAGAAAAGGGAATAACTAAATTGTCACTTATCCCTCTGTTTTATCTGTGCAGAGCACACATATTGCTCTTGCTTTTGAACATCCTGGTGGATGGATTAAGGAAAGGGATGCAGTCATTTTGACCGTGATTCAGGTTAGCACTAAAATCTTTTACCCTCCTGAGTTTGGTGGACCATCACAGTGTTGTTTCTGTGTCGTCGCTTGTCCTATAAGGATCCCTTGCGACTTTTGCTTCCTTGGTTGAATCAAGATGGGTGACATTTCATTAGTCCTGCAGATGCTTATGGGAGGTGGTGGTTCATTTTCTGCTGGAGGCCCAAGAAAAGGAATGCATTCCAGGCTGTGTAAGTTGTGTCCTGACCTTAATTTTGTTGACAAACTGTTCTCTGTTTCAGTGCAAGGTATCAAATATTCAGGCTTTCATTGATTGATGAGCACGGTTCTTCATGCACCCTCTTGCTTTTGTTGGACTAGTAGACCTTGTAACCTTGGAACACATTACCAGACCTTGTCATATCACTAAACAATAGTATAAAACTGTTCTGAATACTTCTTGAGCTTGCATTAGCATTTTTTTTTTTTTTAATGCTGATGCATAACTTTGTGGATATTTCTTAAAACAGCGCATTGATATCAATAATATCAGGAAGCATCCATGGTTTTGTAAGAACTATGTGCCTATCAAACATAGAGAACATGAAGATGTGGATCTGGATGATGTGCATGCGGTTTTCGATGATATCGAGGTTTGCTTCAGTCTACTATTCTCTGATTTAATTCCAGAAAGCTGTCTTATTTCTGGTATTACTTCATAAAATTGTTCAATAGAAGCTGTCTCGTGGCTTTTTTTTTTTTTTTTTGATGCCCTAAAAGTTCAGTGCTTTTTGTTGTATTTGCTTAAATTATTAAAGAAGTCGTGTTAATTTGCAGGAAAAGTATGTGGCTGAGAACTCAGAGACTTTAGATGGGAGCCCTCTAATGATGAATGCATTTGAGATGATAACTCTATCTCAAGGGCTGAATCTATCCCCTCTTTTTGACAGGGGTCTGGTAATGCATTTGAATTCATCATTCTTTCCAATTAGTATGTCCCAAAATGTAATTCTGGCCATTTAATACTGCAGTTTTTCAAAGTTAACCTGTTGCGGCCTTACTACTGTCAACAGATTAGGAATTGTCAAACTCTGAATTAATTGGGTCCGTCCATATGATTTAGCTCACCTTTTAAGGCCCATAGTAGGTGAGTCTGTGGGAATGGAAATGAAAAGTAAAACAAAATCTGTCATATTATTCACTTGCCAGTTTACTTGGATCAACATATACATTCACACATCTAGAGTTAAAATAAAAAAGTAGCCCTTTCGGAGACCTCTCTCTCTCTCTCTCTCTCTCATCATTGTCTATCTGTGGCAGGATCATATAAAGCGGCAAACTCGTTTTGTTTCCCGAAAACCAGCGCAAGTTGTGATTTCATCTATTGAAGCTGTTGGAAAATCAATGGGTCTCAAAGTCGATACACGTAATTTCAAGGTATCTGTCTAGCGCATGACACAACTCAAAGTTAAACAGCTTTCATTTCTTGAACATCTTGAAGTACTGTAAAATCAAATGTGTGTACACCTATATCTGACTCGGGACTCTAATATATACAGGCATGGCAAATACATAAGCATGTACTCTCTTAGAATGCAAACGTGTGCTAGAATTGTTTTGGTTTTATAGGACATACAGTGATTATGCTTCATATTTTTGCCATCTATACTATGAGCGCTTAGTGCAATGGTAAATTTGCAATAGGACATGGTTATGGTATGTTTTTTCTGTTGAAACTCAAGTTTTGAGCTGCAGTGTTCCTAAGTCCACATCCATGCTAAAATCATATCTCATGGACATGAGTAAATAATATCAATAGAAGAATGCTGTGCACCATTCATTCTGTCAAGCTAGAACATCGGTTCATGACTTTCATTTTCCCTCAGCAGTTTCTGCCAAGGTTCTTCAAGCTCTGGTGATGGCGCTCCGTGAGAATCATGTAAGAGTTGATCTTTTCCTTTATAAGTGATCTCTAGGTTGGTTGTTTTCCCAGTTCTCCTTACTCCTTAGTGTTTGCCACTGTACACACTATTGATGTTCTTTGGCTTCATATTTGTTGCACCATGGCACATTTTGGAGATCTCATGTCTATCATCTCTTTTTAGACTATGAAGAAGAATGATATTTGGCAAAGACAGGAATTATTAAAGGAAAATGCAATTTTTGCCATCTGAATATGAAGATTGAATGATCTGATAACTGAAAGCCATTCCTTGGGGATGAACATTTTAAGGAATTTATTTAGCTTGATAGCAATGGTTTCAGCTTGATCTGAACCTCTTTTGATTGATCCTCCTTACAGATACTAAGATTGTTTAAGAGTTCATGAAGATTTGCAGGCAAGACATGAAAACCAGAGCGCTGCTTTTCCAAGAGTGGACTATCCTGATTCTAGGAAGCAGGGCTTTGTTGTTGTTCCAGAGCCTTCTCCTGAAATAGTTGTCCATCAGCATTTTATGCCAGCTCAAGCCCAGCCTAAATTGGAGGCCAAGGCTAGCAAGCCAGTTACTGCCGATTCTTGTCCTGTAGGAGGCGAACCTGCTCAGTCATCTGGATTCTGAACACCAGGTTCATGAATTTTCAAAAGAATATTCTCGATTTCCTGGTGTTGAATCTAGAGTAGACAATCTGGACTATTCTATTTCCATGGATCCTGTAAAGCCCATTGATAAGAGAATGGAAAATCTACTGATAAGGCCCCCTGAGATGCCGGCCATTGAGCATGGTAGGTTGCCAAGTGAAGAACAAAGAAAGGCAGAGATATTGAAGCAAAAGGTACAGAAAAATCTGAAAGGGGACATTTTCCCGATACTTCCTATATGTTTTCTCAGACTACTCAAGCCACAATTTCCGAGTCCTCTGCCCTTTCGGCACCTGAAGTTCCTTATTTGCGTGATATTCGACCGGTGGAATTCCAAAACATGTCTCAAGCACCTAATGTTGGTATCCCAAGATCAAATTCACAATCCAGGATAGTTGTCCAAGCAGAACCTGAAATTTTAATCATGATACTCATTTTCCTCCTCCAAAACCTACCAAAATTGCACTAAGAAAAGAAGGCCTTGGAGCTAAGGATCAATTCTTGGATAACCGTTCTGCAAAGGTCGGGGACTTGAATGCAGAACTACAGTTGGAGGATGGAGTCCAGCAACCATTCAATAATCTCGCAAACTATGTCAATTCAGAACATTTTCCATCTTCCGAAGGTTGTTCTTTATAGGACCGATATTCTATGTTTCTAAAGTTAGTTTTCTGTTTTTCCCCTTTATATTTTTTTTTTTTATAGTTGTTTAATTTCTCTTCTGAAGGTTCAGCAGAGGATCTCATCAAGCAAGATCTTCGAAATGTTGCTGAGGGTGTAGCTGCTTCTGTTCTTCAGTCGGCTCTTCCTTCTAATCCTGATTTAACAGTTTATGAAGGAAATGAGTCCACTCATGAAGCATACCAGGATAAAAATGTGCAGCAAGAAGCTGACACTGAGGTGATTGAGCTCTTTTGTGTTCATAAAGTGTTTGTATACATGAGGTTGCTTTGTCCTTCAAGTGCATTCATTTTGATGATCATGTACATCTGACATTTTCATGTAGGATGCTAATTCTATAGTGGCAGAGAGGATGAATTTCGGGTTTCCAGTATCACATGGCATTGGTCGCTTGCAAGTGAGAGATTTGCTTCACTATGATACATGTTTCGTTTTCCTGGGACTCAGCTCTTAATTTGCTTGGATTTCCATTTTGCAGATAATTAAGAACGGTGATCTTGAAGAGTTGTGAGAATTAGGTTCTGGCACTTATGGGACTGTTTATCAAGGAAAATGGAGGGGTACTGATGTAGCCATCAAAAGAATCAATGATATTGATAAGTGCTTTCTAGGAAGCCCTCAGAGCAAGAGCAAATGGTATGGATCTTCTTGCTTTTTGTTGTTTTTGATATTTAATAGTATTCTTTCTGAATCCTTGGCACTGTTGCTATGCTGAGACAGATATATGATTTCTGGAATGAGGCAATCAACCTTGCTGACTTGCATCATCCAAATGCGGTGGCCTTTTACCTCTTCTTCATTCTCAGTGGAGGGATCATCCAGCCATTCCAATTTCCAGCAGAGGAGTGCTGACTTTGGCAAAAATCTTTGGGAACTTGAAGACACTTTATCAGAAGCTGCATCAAAGCATGAGCTATGAGTCTTTTGCTGATTTAAACAAGTTTTCCCAGGTATGCCACCTGCATAAAGTTAGTAGGATAGCAGGGAATGCACAATTTTTCCCAAGAGATCATTTGATAGAAACATGCAGGTGAACTTACCTTTATGATTTTATGAATTCTGTGTTCATTATAAGTAGATGAAGCTAAGTTTGGCTCTTATGCCTACAGTACAATTATGGCCATTGTTAGAGCACATTTCATCCATCATGTGCTCGAACTATTGGCTCTTATTACACGCATGAATGTAAAAACAGCTTGTTTATTACTTCTAAAATGCTGTTTGCTGTTTGTGTTATATTATCTTCAATGAATGACAAGTTTGTTTATTATTGCTGCATTCATTTTCATTTTTTTAACTAAAAAAAAAAAAAAAAGAACCTGTTGGAACCGGAACCGACCCCGGAACCTGTGAGAGGGTAGGTTCCAGGTTCTCGGTTTTGACGGGTAGGTTCCAGGTTCCAAAAAATGAGGAACCTGTACCCGAGGGTAGGTTCCAGGTTCCAAGCGGAACCTGTAAGGAACCGGGAACCGCTCACCCCTACTAGTGCCGGCCTTCTCTTCCTCTCTTCTTCCTATTTCCCCGTTAGTCAAAACTGGTTCATCTCCGAGACCCCGCTCTCCTTGTGCTTTTCATCGATTCGTCTGCGACCCTTTGTCGTCGAGCAGCGAGATGAAGAACATGAAACCACCACTTCTACTATTCATCTTCATCTCCATCTCCGTCTCGCTCGAAGCACTCCCGATCTCAGTCACTGGCAACAACGTTGACGCTTACCGGCCGATCGATGATATTGCCGTCGACTGCGGCTCCTCCACCAGCTCCACTGTGGAGAACCGGAATTGGATTGGAGACGTCGCCAACCGTTTGGACTACTCACTCCTCTATCACTACACAGGCAAACATTTCATCTCCCAGAGTCCCTGGCACCGCCCCATACCTCACGGCTCGCCTCTCCCGCTCCGAGTTCGTCTACACCTTCCACGTCACCGCAGGGCCCAAATTCGTTCGCCTACACTTCTTCCCTTCGGATTACCCCAACTTCCGCCGTGTTGATTCCTTCTTCTCAGTCGAGGCCGCTGGCTACACCCTGCTCCGCAGCTTCAGCGCTTCCCTCTTTGCTGATTCCACCCCCTCCGCGGGCTTCTTCTCTAAAGAGTTCGGCTTAAATGTCGGAGAGGACCAGATATTGATCATAACGTTCACTCCCACTCCTGGTAATTCAGACGCGTATGCTTTCGTGAATGGAATCGAAGTCGTTTCCATGCCCGAAAGTCTCTACTACAACACCATCGTCGACTCAACCGAGGGAATCAAGTTGCCAGGTCAGCTGGTGCCATACACCTTGGATACCACTAAAGTTCTCGAAGCGGTGAAGCGCTTAAACGTGGGAGGACAGTTTGTTGGTCCAGCTCATGACACGGGACTGTACAGGACCTGGGAAGCAGATGACGAGTACGTGACTTCCTCGGACAAAGGAGTTTTGCCATTTAACACAAGTATCCAGCTCAATTACGGTGAGCAAGTGCCAAATTACACGGCTCCAGATCCCGTATACACTACTGCTAGGACCATGGGAACGGACAAAAGTATCAATCTGAGCTACAACCTCACGTGGTCCGTCGAGGTGGAGATGAACTTCTATTACTTGGTCCGGTTACACTTTTGCGAATTCCAGATAGAAATAAAGGAGCCCTTCGACATGGTTTTCAAGATTTTTCTAGATTCACAATTGGTAGAGGGCCGTGCGGATGTCATTAGTTGGAGCGGGAAGGGCGTGCCCGTCTATAGAGATTTTGCAGTAGCCCTCCTGGATCACAGCCAAAAGAAAAGAACCAACCTCTCCGTCGCATTGGGCGCACTTCCAGATGGTTCTACTCTTTACTCTGATGCCATCTTAAATGGCCTCGAGATTTTCAAGATCAGCGATCCAGACGGGAATCTCGTAGGGCTGAACCCGGATCTGGTCCCGAATAAAGTGCCAGGACCTCACCGGCAAGCAAGGTAGCGTCGAGCCTCAGCAAAGCAGTAAAAATTGCCATTGTTGCTGGTGGAACTTCGGGCTTCACCATGCTCTCTCTCCTGGCTTTCTTCCTTTACCGGCGACGAAACAGAGCTAAGGATTCGACCTCGAGCGACGGCACCTCATGGTGGGGCCCGGTCTCCTACGTGATGACCAAGTCAACGAAGACCCAGGGGTCGTCCCTGTCGTCCGATTTGTGCCGCCACTTCTCGCTGGCGGAGATCGGAGCGGCCACGAACAACTTCGACAAGGTGTTTATCATCGGCGTGGGCGGGTTCGGCAACGTGTACAAGGGCTACGTCGATGGCGGAGCCACCCAAGTGGCGATCAAGCGGCTCAACCAGGGATCGCAGCAGGGCCTTCATGAGTTCAGGACCGAGATCGAGATGCTCTCGTAGCTTCGGCACCTCCACCTGGTCTCCCTGATTGGGTTCTGCGAGGACGCGGGAGAGATGATCCTTGTGTACGACTACATGGCACGCGGGACTCTCAGCAGCCATCTCTACAACACCGATAATCCCCCACTCCCCTGGAAGCAGCGGCTCGAGATCTGCACAGGCGCCGCTTGGGGGCTCCACTACCTCCACAGCGGTGCGAAGCACACCATCATACATCGCGACGTGAAGACGACCAACATCCTGCTCAACGCGAAGTGGGTTGCCAAGGTGTCCGACTTTGGGCTCTCGAAGGTCGGAACCACGAGCGAGTCTAAGACGCACGTCAGCACGGCCGTGAAGGGCACCTTCGGGTACCTGGACCCGGAGTACTACAGGCGCCAGCGGCTGACTGACAAGTCCGACGTCTATTCCTTCGGCGTGGTGCTGTTCGAGGTGCTGTGTGCATGGCCTGCCCTGAGCCGGATGGCCCCGATGGAGCAGATCAGCCTGGCTGAGTGGGCCCAGAGTTGTTGTAACAGCGGGGCCGTCGAGGAAATGGTGGACCCGCACCTGAAGGGGGCTATTGCCCCTGGGTGCCTCAACAAGTTCTGCGAGATCGCCATGAGCTGCTTGCAGGACGAGGGGGCCAAGCGGCCATCCATGAACGACGTTGTGTGGGGCCTCAATTTCGCACTGCAGCTACAGGTGAGCACAGAGCTGGAAGTGAAGGATAATGCGGGTGTGTCAGTGCATGATAGAGATGACAGCGACCATGATGCAGCTTCGATCAGAGGCAGCGGCAGCGATGAGGCGATCAACACTAGTGATAGCGATAGTGGTGGTTGGAAGAGCAGTAGGGAAACTGCGACGTTGACCAGAGCCAGAAGCAATGATGTTTGTGATGAGAGTATGACTAGTTACGAGTGAGAGAAGTTGCCATGAGGAAATATTAGGTGCTCAAATGTGACGCTCAAAACTACGTGCTTATTATATTATTACTCTCTTTTAACATACGAAAGCGTAATTAAACATTTACTATAATTCTTTTAACAATTAAAGGTCTTACAAGTATAATCAACATAGTGATGCCTCTTTTATTTATACCACATTTGAGTTCATAATCTTATTATTATGAGCAAAAAATAAAAATCTGGATAGGGGTGGGGAGACCTATCTTCGTACTATACTATACTTTCAAAAGTCTGCTTATATAAATGTAGTTATGGGTTAGTAACTTCTCCGTTTGTTGTGTCTTCATCGTCAAGTCCTAGTACTAGGAAATGAACTGAAAAGGAACTCACTCTAGGAGATCTCCTACATCAACCCACATAATAAAACTACACTTGATATATATTATTCCATATTCTAATTCAAACACATTACATAAAGACCTTCATAATTCATCGAGACTTTATAGCATAAAGGTTGAAAGGTGTTTATTCTACATGTTTGAAAAATAAAAAGAATGAGCCAAAATCCAGTAAATAAAATTTCTAGTTTTAAGTTAAAAGAATTCTTTTACCACTTCATCTGATATACACAAAGTAAATGCATAATCATCCGATAAGTGTGATAAAAATATAAGTAGACTTTAACTTTTCCATTTTCATTTACCATAGAAATTGTTAACCAACAACACGTCCATTCAGACTCATGCATATGCACACTATGTTTCGCATAAACAAACAAACAATATAAATAATATTTGATTCTAGACATGATAATGCATTTTATTCATTAATATTTCCTCCTCTTGAACTTTCTTGTGCATCCCAACTATTAGGGCATCTCAATTTCAAGGTATTTTACAAACTTCCACCACAGAATGTCCCCACCACACACACACACACACACACACACACACAATTACAAGCATATCACACATATCTCAACTCAATTTAATACATTAAACAAATAACATATAGTCATACTCTGGTTGTTAAAGTTTGGAGATCCAAATGGGTACATTTTGAATTTGGACATTAGCGGGATCCGAACGAATAAATATATTTTGGACATAAAGTTTGAACATGTAAATGGGTACATTTTGAGTTAGAATAACAAGTACATTTTGGTCATAAAGTCTGAATAATCAAAAAGGTAAATTCGGCTTAATAGAAGCTTCTAGAACAAAAGAATAGATTCAATAATGAACGGATTTGAGATGAATAGAATCAACAAATAAATAGATTCAACAAATAATAGATTTATATTTAGTAAAGTTTGTCTGAATCAATGGATAGATTTATTAACAAACATATTCACATGTTGGCAAATTCAACAAGAAATAGATTCATACTCAAAGTAAAAGTCTGTCTAAACCAATAAACAAATTTATCAACGAACATATTCACAAGTTGGCAAATTCAACAAGGAATAGATTCATACTCATTTAAAGTTTGTTTGAACTAATAAACATATTTATGAATGAACAGATTCATAAGTTGGCAAATTCAACAAGTGAACAGATTCACAAATGAATAGATTCGACCCAATGAGTAGATTCACAAAAGGCAGATTCATAAATGGACGGATTTTGTCATAGGAAATTCTAGCAGAAACAAGTAGAATGTATAGATTCTAACTAGTAAAATTCTAATAGAACAAAATAGAGTGAATATGCAAGAGGTTATCAAGACAAATATGACAGAATTAACTGCTTTTGACTATGCAAAACAAAACAAAATGAAGAAGAATGAATGTGTAATGAGTCATCGAGATAAATATGGCAAAACGACCAAATTTTAACTGCCCAGAATGTCGTAGAAAGAAGCAGAACAAACATGTAATGACTCATCAAGATAAATATGGTAGAATAACCAAATTCTAACTACCTAGAACAGAGTAGGAAGAAGCAAAATGAATCATCAAGATAAATATGACATAACGACCGGATTTTGATTATCTAAAATGAAGTAGAAAGAAACATAATGAACATACAATGGGTCATCAAGATAAAATGTAGTAGAACAATAAGATTTTGACTACTTAGAATGAAGTAGAAAGAAACATAACAAACCTTTGGAAATTGAATGATGTACTGTGTAGGGCTATGTAGTGATTTTTGGCTAAATAATCATTGATAAGTCTGCATGATTGTGTTAATATTCAGTAGAAGGTACAAATCCTTCACTATCTTAGATTCAATGGCAATCAAAGAGCTTTAACTTAGTGCAGCTTTTCAGCTTTCATCTCTTTATGAATCCATCTTGAGGCTATTTGGAAATTGAAAACCTCTGCAAATTGCAGACTTTGGCATATGAGGGCATTAAATGCCCTCTTACAAGCTGCTGAAGACGCTTCTGCAGCTTATTCTTAGGCGGACTTGCAGTTTTCAAACATTAATATTTATCAAAGTTGTGTGAATTTTTGAAAGAAATTGGACTGTAATGACGTGGATGGGATCTACAAAATGAGTCTAAACATTTGGAGGATTAAGTACAGATTTGGCTCTCTAAGTTTAGGCATTTGTGTGATTTGATCTTCTATTTTTTATGTTGTGCAATTAAGTCCTCTTGACTTTTTTGATTTGTGCAATCGGGTGTATTGTTTACTTGTTGTAAGTAATGCTGTCACACTATGATTTCCTTTTTACTTGTTTTTCCTGTTTGCTTTCTGCTCATTTGGAAGCAAATTAGCATCACCTATTATTTTTGTCACGCAAACAATGTCACGTCATTGAATAATTTGATGGTTTAGTCGAAGTGGTTGACCGAAGGATTTGATTGCACAAATTCAAAAAGTTAAAGGATTTGATTGTACAAATAGAACTTGAAGGACCCAATTTGCACAAAAGTAGAAAGTTAGAGGACTCGATTTAATGAAATAAAAATTAGAGGATCAAATCGCATAGATGCAGAAACTTAAGGACCATAATATGCACTTTACCCAACATTTATACTATGAATTGCCTATGGCCGAGCTTGGTTTGTGTTGGGCCGAGGCAAATTATGTCCGGGTCCGGTTTCTATTTTCTATTCTTTTAATAAATATAATATAGAGGAAACAATCAAGTCTCTTTTTGCTAATGGCTCGGCCCCGCCCTTGACAAAGGTTGTGTAGGCCTTGCTGCGACCACGCCGGTGCGCTGGTCATTCCTAATCCGAACATTCGTTTAGCGCGATACAGGGTGTTATGCCCTCCCCATTGTGATTTATTGTGGTTCTGAACAAGCTTTTCTGTTACTAGCAATGTCACAGCCAAAATTCCATTCCATCTTGTGTAACTGAGAAAACTGGTAACGAGTAACATTTTGAGCATGTTCTCTTTGAAAACTCAGGCACACGATGCATAAATCCGGCTGTCAAAACACAAAAAAAAGGTTTGAACTACAATTCAGGCACACGATGCATAAATCCGGCCGTCAAACACAAAAGAAAAGGTTTGAACTACAAGGAGCATGTAATATAGTGTCGTAGACATCAATGCCAGAACAGAGCATATGCTTCCTCTTTCTGTGACCGAGAAGAGACTTCCTTGTCAATGGATGGGACATGGGAAAAGTGCTAAAAAAATCCTAAACCTTTTGTCTTTGTGCCGATTTAGTCCTAAACCTTTTTTTGGTGCCGATTCAGTCCTAAACCTTTTTAAGTTGTGCCAATTCAGTCCTTTCCGGCCAATTTTGGCCGGATTTTTGTGGTCGTCGCCCGGCGGAAGTGGCATAATCGGCACCGACGTAGACAACTTTTAATAATATTTTAATAATTTAATATTTTTTATTTTTATTTTTGTCTTTTTCCTCTAGCCGGTCACTGAGGTCCGGTGATCGGCCAGAGGTGACCGTCGGCGAGGGAGAGGCCGACCCTGCCGGATCTGGCGAGGTCGAGCCTTGTCCATGGCCTGATCTGGCGAGGTTGGGTGAGGCTCGCCCTTGCCGGATCTGGCAGGCGAGCCTCGCCCATGGCCGGCGAGGGCAAACCTCGCTCATGGCCGCCTCGCCGGATTAGGCCATGGGCGAGGCTCGCCCTCGCCGTATCTGGCGAGGTGACCCTCGCCCATGGCCGACGAGGGTCGGCGAGGCTCGCCCATGGCCTGATCTGGCGAGGTCGGGCGAGGCTCGCCCTCATCGGATCTGGCGAGGCAGCCATGGGCAAGACTCGCCCTCGCTGGCTCTCGCCGGCCATGGGCGAGGCTCGCCTCGCTAGATCCGACGGGGGCGAGGCTCGCCTGACATCGCCAGATCAGGCCATGGGCGAGCCTCGCCCTCGCCGGATCTAGCGAGGCGAGGGTCGGCGAAGCTCGACCTCACCAGATCCGGCGAGGGCGAGGCTCGCCCATGGCCTGATCTGGCGAGATCGGGCGAGGCTCGCCCTTGCCGGATCTAGCGAGGTCGAGCCTCGCCGGCCCTCGCCGGCCATGGGCGAGGCTCGCCTCGCTAGATCTGACGAGGGCGAGGCTTGCCCGACCTCGCTAGATCTAATGAGGGCGAGGCTTGCTCGACCTCGCCAGATCAGGCCATGGGATAGCCTCGCCCATGGCCGGCGAGGGCTGGCGAGGCTCGACCTCGCCAGATCCGGCGAGGGCCGGCGAGGCTCGACCTCGCCAGATGTCACGCCCCAATCCTCGGGCACGCACACATCCTTCTCCCTTGGTCGATTCTATAATGCGATATCCCAGGACAATGTATCGCCGACCCTTTCATTTTTAATCACATGCGGAAGCAGTTAAAATCCCCAGACAATAAAACGATGGGATAGAAAAGCAGGGCCATATTTTTCATATTGAAATTTATAACCAAACTTTTATACATGACATCAACTAGAGCACTTCATAACTATTCACATCAATTGGAGTTCACAAAAGAAGATGGAATCTCAATCCCTTCAGGTCATACTCAAAATCTCTCTCGGTATTATCTTCTTCTTCCAAAAATCCTTCTACTCGGTTTCACCTCCGAGTTCTCCTTCTCGATTCCTCCTCGGCTCCTCAACGGGGTCTGAAATGTTTTTCCCCAAACTGGGATGAGACTACGTCTCAGCGAGTTCTACCCCACTAAGCCCGATTAGTAAACCATTATACTAAAGGCTGCCTAAACACGCATAGGTCAGAAGGCGTACCTTAGCATCAGATCCCACCTGCAAGTCAGTACAATTCACAATAGGCACTCAAGCAATCATATCACCGATCGAAGCATCGACTAAATCGACCTAGTCGATTACAAGCCAATAAGACCACTCACGGTCATTCACATTCAGTCAATCAATTCACAAAATCAAATCAAAACAATGATCAATCGACCTCGTCGATTACATGTCAACCTGACCATTTCCCGGTCATTCAAGCTATTGCTACTCAGAGTCCCACTCGACAACATTCAATAGTTAATGGCTTTACGGTCCCACTCGACAACATTCAATATTTAATGGCTTTACGGTCCCACTCGACCACTTTCGATATTCAATGGCTTTACGGTCCCACTCGATCACTTTCGATATTCAATGGCTTTACGGTCCCACTCGATCACTTTCGATATTCAAGGCTTTCTACGGTCCCACTCAACCACTTTCAAGAATCAATGGCTTTTTATGGCTTTACGGTCCCACATTTTTCGACCACTTTCAAGATTCAATGGCTTTACGGTCCCACTCGACCACTTTCAAGAATCAATGGCTTTACGGTCCCACTCGACCACTTTCAAGATTCAATGGCTTTACGGTCCCACTCGACCACTTTCAAGATTCAATGGCTTTACGGTCCCACTCGACCACTTTCAAGAATCAATGGCTTTACGGTCCCACTCGACCACTTTCAAGATTCAATGGCTTTACGGCCCCACTTCGACCACTTTCAAGAATCAATGGCTTTACGGTCCCACTCGACCACTTTCAAGAATCAATGGCTTTACGGTCCCACTCGACCACTTTCAAGATTCAATGGCTTTACGGTCCCACTTTCGACCACTTTCAAGAATTAATGGCTTTACGGTCCCACTCGACCACTTTCAAGAATCAATGGCTTTACGGTCCCACTCGACCACTTTCAAGAATCAATGGCTTTACGGTCCCACTCGACCACTTTCAAGATTCAATCAATACTCAACGATTTCTCAATGAAATAATTAACCACAACAATTTAGGAATATATCCTAAATTCCACCCCCAATTCAATTTGGCACAATTCAAAGCTCAAATAAATAAACGGACTGCGTCACGACAATCGCACGAGATTTCGGTCATCGGCCATCTCAATCTTAATTTCCGAAAAATAATTAATTAATTAATTAATTAATTTCGAAAATTAATTAATAAATATAAAAATTTCTGTTTAGCTCAAAATAAGGCCCAATTAAATAAACGGACTTCACCACGATCATCAGCATAATTTTCCGGTCACGAGCCATCCCAGTTGAATTTTCGGAAAATAAATAATTATTTAATTAATTTCGAAAATTAATTAATATTAAAAATTCAATTTAGCTTAAAATAAAGTTTGATTAAATAAACGGACTTCGCCACGATCATCAGCATAATTTTCCGGTTCCGGACCATCTCCCTTGATTTTTCGGAAAATAAATAATTATTTAATTTAATTCCGAAAAATAATATTTAAATGCCAAAAATCTCCCCTAGGCCCAATCATCAAATTGAAGCTCAATTAGGGGTCCGAAAATTCCCGAGACACTCCCAATAAATAGTAGACCACGTCTACTCGTTAATTGCGCAATCAATTTATTTAAATCGCATCACAGTTGACTAATAATTGTTAATCTATTCTAATCTAACAACCTAAACATAATTAATTAAAACTAAACCAACCTTAAAGCATAATTAGTCAACTAATCCAAGATTAGTGAGATTACTCACCAAATCGCGCGCAAATCGGATCAATCCGACGGTGGCGACGCGAGGAACGATTCTTCCCAAAGCACGGCTCGGGTTCGGGGCCCGGAAACGGCCCAAAACGGCCTTGAACAGTGCTGGAAACCCATTTTTCCAGCTGCTGTTCATGGCCAAACGAGGCTGCTCCGGTGGCTAAGATGGCGGAGCAAGGCCGGCGGAGGGCAAGGGGAACGCCGGGGAGGTTGCACGGTGGTCGGACGGAGGTAAGCGGCGGCCGAAGACGCCGAACTGAGCTGGGCAGCGGCTGGGCTCGCACAGGGGAGGGACGGCAGCGAGCTGAAGACGCGGGGGCGCGCGGACGGCGAAACGATAGCGAGTGGTGGGCGTCCGGGCGGCGGTGCGAGCGGTGACGGCGACTGATCCAGTCTTCGGTGAGCTGCTGTCTTCGTGCGGCTTCCGCTTCTGCTTGCTTCTCTTTTCGTTCGAACCAGAGGGGAGAGAGAGAAGAGTGCCGAGTGAGAGAGAGGAAGAGGTAAGAGAGAGAAGAGAGAAAGGATAAGTGTTGAATAGTCAAAAGGTGAAAAGTGAAGGAGGGAAAGTGAAAAACAGCAAGGCATTCGGTGGAGGGGGGCTTTCACGCACGAGAGAAAAGAAAAGAGAGAGAGAAGGAGAGAGAGAAAAAGAGAGAAAAAGGGAGAGAGAGAAAAGAAATAAAATAATATAACACCACATGGTCTTATTCTTTTCTTTTCTTTTCTTTTCTCTTTCCCTTTCTATTTTCTTTTGGTCTTCAATTTTCCTCCGATAATTTCTTTCTTGAAATTTCGGACTCGTCAATAAATTGACGAGCGATGAGACAGGGTCCTAAAAATAAGAATTATGACGCGCTTAAAATTCGATTCCCGAAATCGAGTTCAATTTCGTGGTTAAAAATCGATCAGACGTGATTTTAGTCCAATCCAACAAATTGAGTAGCTTTTAGGGATTTTACTGCAGATACGTCCCTTAACGGCTTCACTTAATAGGTTAGTTAACTCGTGAGTGATCAGCTCAGAGAAAAAGGACCGTAAACACGTCGACGAAATGCCCATTTCACTTTATTGAAACGGGTCGAATTTCAGGATGTCACACCAGATCCGGCGAGGTCGGCCTTGCCCTCGTTGGCGATGGCCTCTGGACAAAAAGATGAAATAAAAATATTAAATATTAAAATATTAAAATGTTATTAAAAAATTATCCACGTCGGCCGGCCGGCGTCCAGTCAAAAAATCCGGCCAAAATGACTGAATTGGCACAACTTAAAAGGTTTAGGACTGAATCGGCATCAAAAAAATGTTTAGGTAAAGGCAAAAGGTTTAGAATTTTTTGGGGGACATGAAATATGTGCATATACAAATGATTGTTTTCTTGATAATTTCTGCCCTTTCCATACTTGATATCATGCAAAAAATAGTTTAATTTACGCACTAGGTTGAAGGAGGCCTTTGTAGTGCGCTTAGCACCTTTTGTGAATAATAATCAACGTAGCGGAGAATGGTCCATTTAAGTCATAAGGAATGGAGATGGGTTTCACTTAGTTGTATGAAAAATTAAATCTTTGGCTCATCTAAGGAATTTGCGTGCATTTATAGTGGTTCGAACTATTTGCTCCTTGCGGTTGAGTTCATCAACAAATGCCGACGTCCGGCTCCAAAGAGAATGTATAAACCAGTTTGATTAATTTGATGCAGGCTGTACAATTCCAGCCCCAAAATTAGTAGACGATGCTGATATTGCCAATTTAGGTATACAAAGATTTTTCTTGGATTCCAATACTTTATGAACGAAGAATAATAAAAGTAAGATGTTACGGTTTATAGTGGTTCGGCTTGTTGATCTTCCTTGATTTTGAACTACTGTGTTGGTGTAGATGATCTACCACACTCGCTCAAGGTATCACCAAGTATAGACACTCTCTGTGTATACAATTTCGCTCAGATCGTATCGACTAATAATCAAGGTGCTTAGACTCGGAATTTTTCTATCAATCACGTACTCAAACAACTAGAACGTCTTCCTTTTTATAATCCTTTATGCCATCATACCGTTGGCACTTACCAAAGGAATTCCTCCAATCTACCCGTTGGACGGAATCAATCAAGAAGATCATTCGAGCTATAAAAGGAACTGACGATAGCCCATCAATCTGTTCGCCCATACAATCGGGATCTTGGTTTCCAAGAATAGAACATTCCAAGAATACTTCGTCGACCATCGGATCTTCAATTGATCTAGATAAGAACAAAAGAATCCGTTATATTTATCCAACCGAGAAAAGATTTCTCAGACGATAGGATTAAACCCTCAACCATATACTTCGGCTCTGGATTTCCTTCGTTACTGGATCAGAAAGACTGTCAATGAGAATAGTCTTGAGTCTTGAGTCTTAAGTCTTAAGTCTCAAATCTTAAGTCTTGAATCTTGAGTCTGGTAGTCAGAAAGTCTTCAGACTTTACACTAGACGATCTGCAGATACACAGACTAGACTGAAGGAAACGTCTTGTCAGCTTCAAAATATTCTGGAACGATTTCTCCAACAATCTCCCCCATTTTGATGGTGACAAAACTTTCCTGTAAATTTGAACCACTTTGACCTGCAAAAACATTTCTCAAGCAATATGGCAATCTCATAAAGATTAACAAAGCAACCAGACTCTGCATCCACAGAAAATTGGTTAGTCTTTCATGAGTAATACCATATAATAACACTTGATATGAATGCAAATAGTCAAGCATTAAAATCCACAGCCAATTCAGTCAAGTTCAAGTTCACACCAAGATTGCTCAAGTTATAAAAAAAAACTTAAAGTCAAAGAAAGTAAAGTCAAAGAAAGATGGTTGGTTGGTTGGTTCAAATTGCTTCTCCCCCTTTTTGTCATCATTAAAAAGGTGAGAAAGATGTCATGTCTGCTTGGGAATGCGCACAATCTGGAAATCTCCCATGGACTGGACTACTCCTTCTAGCTTCTTCAAGTCTTCCCTTAGTTGAGTTACCTCTTCTCCCTTGGCATTGGCTTGAAGTTGCAGAGCGAGGTCTTTCATTTTATCCTCCAGGGTAACTGAAGATGCTTGTCCAGCATTCTTTAAGGCTTAAATTTCACAGTCCAGAGCATAGATTTGGCCACGCATTTCCAGAAGAATATCCACAATACGATGAAAATCTGCAGAATTATCCGTCTGTGTGCTAGCATTTGCTTTCTCAGATGGAGTGAATGCAGACGATGGCGCTTTCGTAAAGTCTTGCAGATTTGGTTCTGACGTATCATGACCTTCTTCAGGCAATTGAGAAGCTTGAAATTCTTCTGGGGCTGCTGGAAATTGTCTTAGATTTTCACTATTGGCAGCATGCGGTGAGGACCTTTCTTGCTCGCCAACTCCCCCTGTCTCTAGGACATCAAGAGGGGAAGAGTGATAATCATGCTTTTCTGTATCATTCTCTCCAGATTCAGCGGCAGACTTTTCTTGCTCTTCTTCTCCTTCTTCTTCAGCTTATTTCTCCTTCTCTCTCTGCTCTTCTTCTTCTCTGTTCTTGTCTTCTTCTTCTTCTTCTCTCTGTTTCTTTTGCTATTCTGTTGATTGGGGAATAGAACGTCTTGTCCTTATCAAGGCAGTGATTGTGAGATCTTCCTCCTCATCTTCATCCTCCAAGATGAGAGTTCTCTTCTTTTTTGGATGGGGCACCAATGGCTTCCTTTCCCTTTCTTTTTGAAGCAGACGGAACTGGAGTCTTTACTCTGAATTTCTCCATTGCCTTAAAAAGTTCTTTCAAACGCATCTTTGTCAACATCTTTAATCCTACCACCATCTTATCGCACGGTCAAACACAAAGAGTGTGTGGAGGTTCAATATTCATGTGTCTAAAGATCTTGGTCACCAGACCTGGATAAGGCAATTGTCCCTTGTCTTTCGACATTGCTTTGTACATGTGAAAGAGAATAGTGTGAGGGAGAGAGAACTTCTTCCCGGAGTTGATTGCATACATCAATTTTGCTTCAGAATTAGACACATCAGTCTTTGATGTAGACTTCGGCCTAATGCAATTGATAACAATTTTGTGCAACACAATGTTGATGGCACGCATCCTTGAATAGATGATTTTTCCCTCAATATTTCTATCTTTGACAAGGTCCATTGTGGCACGAGCAACTGAGACTTTGACTGGTTGATATCGTGCCCGTTCAACTCCAAGTATGTCCACCAACATGTCCACATCCAACACATAATCCGATCTCGAACACGAAAGATATTCTATTCGCATCGATAAAGCTAAGATTTGAATAGAAATATGCGATCGGTTGTGCATATCCGTCTGTGGTGTCAGTGCAAAAACGTTCCAGTTGAAGCAGACTGAACTTTTCTCTCAAGTTCACATTCACAACATCCAGGAAATCGAAGTCGACACTCCTAGGGTTTATCACTCCTTGTTTCAACAGTTTGAAAAACAAATTTTCCTGTTCTTTTGATTTGAATAACTCCATCCTCTTTCCCTTCACCTTCGCAGCAACACCCAATCTCGGTTGAAAATCAGTGAACATTTTGTCATCGTCGTTCCCATAAGTCAGATTTGGTCTCGACATACGAGGATCACTAGGAATATTCGCAAGTGCTTCCTCTGCTTTACCTTTGGGAGCAATTCCCAAATCCTCCATTTTCTTCAGAAAGATATACTCATTCCCATAGTTATTTTCTTTAAGAAAATCATTCACATATTTCATCGGAGTCCCAGTACTTTTCAATGCATGGTAGAGTTTGTAAATATAAGAGGGTTTTTGGACTCTTATAGGGTCTGCGTCCTCGATTACCTCTTCCTCCGGATGTTGACCCACACCTTGTGGGGTAGAAGGCGTTGAATGACGTGGTGGAGAATGAGTCGGGTTCTAATGCTGACTCGATAGTTCTTCCTCTTCTATGAGATCGAAGTGGGTAGGTCCCTCCTTCATCTTTGTGGTCCCCTTGTCGTGATTCTTGAAGACTTCCTCGAAGAAGACATTCTTCTTGTCGCTGAGAGATTCCTTTACTTGCTTTCCCAAGAAAAGATAACAACTTTTTCGAGGATGAATTCGAAGTAGAAACCAGATTGAGAGGAGAATGCTTTTAGGGTTTTGAAGATTGAAAGAGAAAATTGTGTATATATAACTCGGTTTTGAAAAGGGGAAGTTCAATCGGTACAAGGAAAGTGTACGAATACCTCTTTTCGAAATCAATAACGCCAAAATTAATCCTTTTGAAAAGACAAGTTTTTCGATTTTCACGAGACTACAAACGAAAGATCATACCTTTTCGAGTTTAGATAAAGTAACAACTTATAGTCTATAGTCATCAACGTACGTCGTAGAGATTTGAGTCGAGATATTTGAGTCGACGGTTATCAACTTTCCGAGTCGAAGGTTGGAGAGTCTCTAGACTTTAACTTCTTCAAGCTTCAAAATGTTGAGTCTGAAGCGGATAAAATCGAATTGATTTTTCTCCAAAGGCTTTGTGAATATATCCGCTAGTTGACTTTTTGAATCAACAAATTGAATCGAGATTTCTCCACTTTGAATATGATCTCTAATAAAGTGATGTCGAATTTCTATATGCTTTGCTCTTGAATGAAGAATTGGATTTTTGGTGAGATTGATTGCGCTGGTGTTGTCACATTTGATTTCTGTGCATGAGTCTTCAATTCCAAAGTCTTGTAGCTGTTGTTTTATCCATAGAATTTGTGAACAGCAGCTTCCAAGGGCAACATACTCTGCTTCTGTTGTTGAGAGAGCTACAGTGCTTTGTTTCCTTGAAAACCAAGACACTGTCCTGCTTCCAAGCAACTGGCAAGTTCCTGAAGTACTCTTTCTATCGACTCTGCAGCCGGCCAGATCTGCGTCTAAATATCTTAGAAGATTAAAGTCTCCCTTCTTAGGATACCAAAGACCAATGCTTGAAGATGAAGCAACGTATTTAATAATATGTTTTGCAGCATTGAGATGGGATTCTCTAAGATCTGATTGAAACCTAGCACAGATGCAAACACTTAACAAAATGTCAGGTCTAGAAGCAGTAAGATAAAGAAGTGAACCGATGATGCTCCTGTACAGCTTTTGATCAACTTTCTTCCCTTTCTCATCTTTGTCTATCTTCAAAGAACTTGACATTGGTATATCAGTTTTCTTGCAATTTTTCAATCCAAATCTTTTGACAAGATCATTAGCATATTTTTCTTGGAAAATAAAAGTTCCTTCCTTCAATTGCTTTATTGAAGGCCAAGAAAGAATGTTAATTCTCCCATCATACTCATTTCAAACTCATCCCGCATAGACTTAGAAAATTTCTTGCATAGACTTTCATTAGAGGATCCAAAAATAATGTCATCAACATATATTTGAGCGAGTAAAAAGCTTTTGTTTTCCTTTTTGATGAATAGAGTATTATCTACTTTACCTTTAACAAAGCCGTTCTGTAATAAGAACTTACTTAGTCTGTCGTACCAAGCTCGAGGTGCTTGCTTTAGACCATATAGGGCATTTTTCAGTCTGAAGACTAAGTCTAGCTTCTTTGGGTCTTCAAATCCAGGCGGTTGTTCCACATAAACTTCCTCTTGGATAAATCCATTTAGGAAAGCACTTTTGACGTCCATTTGGAATAACCTGAAATTTTTGTAACAAGCAAACGCAAGTAGTAGACGAATAGCTTCTAACCTTGCTACAGGAGCGGAAGTCTCATCATAGTCTATTCCTTCTTCTTGCGTGTATCCCTTGGCCACGAGTCTTTCTTTATTTTGTACGACTTTTCCTTTTTTGTTCATCTTGTTTCTGAACACCCATTTGGCTCCAATAACAGTTTTACCTTTTGGTTTAGATGTCAATTCCCAGACATCGTTAATGTTGAACTGTCTGAGCTCTTCTTGCATAGCTTCGATCCAGCTTTCATCAGATAAAGCTTCTTCTATGCTTTTTGGTTCAATTTCCGAGATGAGAGCCACAGCACTAGACTCTTCATATCTTTTGGATCTTGTGCAAATTCCTTCATTAATTTTGCCTATAATGAGATCTTTAGGATGACTGGACTTGTGCTTCCAGTTACTGGTTGATTTGTCTGGATGATGATCTCTTTCTTTATTTGAATCTTCATGAAGATCTTGATGCTGGTCTTGAGATACTTTTTGAGTTGTAGGCTTAGGAAGGTCTGGAGTAGGTTCAGACTCTTCATATTGAGTCTGACTGGATTCATCTTGCTTAGAGTCTTGAAATTTGACATTCATTGACTCCTCCACCGTCTAGCTTTTTTTTGTTATAGACTCTGTAGGCTTTGCTTGATGTAGAATATCCAAGGAAGATGCCTTCATTTGATATTTCTTCAAACTTACCAACTCGATCTTTTGCATTTTTCAATATAAAGCATTTGCAACCGAACACATGAAAGTATGAAACAATAGGTTTTTTTACCTTTGAATAATTCATAAGGGGTTTTCTCAAGAATAGGTCTTAGGAAGACTCTATTGATGATATAGCAAGCTGTTGAAACAGCTTCAGCCCAAAATTGTGAAAAAATTTTACTTTCAATTAAAAGAGTTCTAGCCAATTCTTGAAGAGATCTATTCTTTCTTTTCACAACTCCATTTTGCTGAGGAGTGTATGGAGAGGAGAACACATGCTTAAATCCAGATTCATCGCACAATTTTGTGAAATCTTGATTTTCAAATTCTCCTTCATGATATGTTCTTATACTTGAGATAACACTTCCTTTTTCATTTTGAACATTTTTAGCAAATTTTTCAAAATACGAAAAAGGTTTCTGACTTACTTGCAAGGAATTTATACCCAAGTAAAGCGGGAGTAATCATCCACAATTACTAGGCAGTATTTCTTACCTCCAATACTCTAGGTTCTGGTCGGTCCGAAGAGATCCATATGCAACAATTGTAGTACATGATTAGTAGAGACATGATTTATTGGCTTAAATGAATTTCTTACCTGTTTTCCCAGAATACAAGGTGTGCATGGATCGGACTTTTGATATGGTAATTTGGGTAGACCTCGAACAAGCTGCTTTGATGAGATTTTGGCTAATTGCTTCACATTGACATGGCCAAGCTTTCTGTGCCATAAGCTTGCTTCATCTTGGATTGAAATTAGGCATTGAGATTTATTCAATTTCATGTCTAAAAGGTAGATGTTTTCATGTCTTCGACCCATGAAAGACTGAGTGGAGTCTTTACTAATTCCATAGCAAATTCCTTTTTAAAAGGAGATATTGAAACCAGTATCACACAGTTGGCTAATGCTAAGAAGGTTATAGTTGAGTCATTCCACTAGAGAAACATTGCTTATTGTGAGATTTCCAATTTTCACGGTTCCAAATCCCACAATGCATCCTTTGCCGTTTCCTCCAAATGAAACATTTCCACCGTTTACTTGAACAAGCTTTACGAAGCACTTTGAGTCTCCTGTCATGTGTCTTGAACATCCGCTGTCAAGATACCATTTTATCTTTTTCTTGACGGAGACCTGTATTTAAAAGAGAGTCTCAAGTTTTCTTTGGTACCCAAATTTTCTTGGGTCCTTTGGTGTTAGTAGAATAAACATTATTAGGCCATACTTTCTTAACAGGCTTCTAGATCATAGGACACTCTTTTTCAAAGTGATCCTTACTGTTACACTTTGAACACCTTAGAGCATTTCGACCAACGAGACTTTACAAAAACTTTCTTGAAATGATTTTTGTAAGCCTCTCTCGACGGTCTTTTCTTTATTCTTTCTTTAACTTTAGGAAAATCAATCAAGGGAATTGTTTCGCTGTCATGCCTAGACCAGACTTATTGAAGTAAGGTCTTTGAACCGAAAGAACTTTTTCAAGCTTTTCGGATCCTATCGAAAACTTCTTTGAAATATTTGATAAGTCCGTTTTTAAGAAAACATTTTCTTTCAAAAGATCATCTTCTTTTTCTTTAAGAGCAGAAACATTTAGGTCTAGACTTTTAACTCTTTCTTCTAAAATGACTTCCTTTTGTTTTAGAGCTGAGTTTTCCTTTTTAAGTTCGGAAATCCTTTTGAGAGAAGTCTTAAGACTGAAACATAGTTCATCAATATATTTAGAGACTTTGACAGGAATTTTAAAATCACTTACCTCAAATTCACTGTCTAAGTCTGATCCAGAATCTGAGTCTAAGTCTAAATGTGCCATCAAACATATGTTGGCATATTCATTATCACTTTCTTCACATTCTATATTACTCCAGGTTTCGGCTTTGAGAGCTTTTCGAAACTTCTCAGCTTTTCCTCTTTTCTTCTTCAGAAGAGGACAGTTGGGTCTGATGTGTCCCTTCTTCTTACATTCAAAGCAAACTACATCTTTGTTTGGTTCCTCATCATCAACGAGACTGGTCTTTGTCTCTGGAAACTTTGTTTCTTTGAGTTGAACCTTCGCCTTTTCTATTCAGTTTTCTGAATCTTCTTATCATGAGGGCGAGCTCCTCATCGTCCATATCATCTTCAGAATCTGCATCATCAAAGTCATCATTTGATTTTAATGTAATAGATTTCTTACCTCTTGGATCTTCTTCTTCATTAATTTGTTCCACTCCATATGATTGAAGAGTTCCAATCAGCTCGTCGACAGATAAAGGCATAATTCTTTGCGTTTCTCTTATTGAAGTCTTTATATGATTCCACTCCTTGGAGAGTCCACGCAGTAACTTGTTCACCTTCATGGGATCAGAAATTTTTTGTCCTTGGTTCTCAAGACCATTGACAATATCTATAAAATGACTAAACATGTCAGTTATAGATTTTCCTGGTTTCATTTTGAAGGCTTCATATTGACCGAGGAGAATGTTAATTCTGGTCTCCTTCACTTGATCTGTCCCTTCATAGGTGATGTGTAATCTATCCCATACTTCTTTTGCTGTAATACAAGAAGATATTCTGTTATATTCAGTTGGAGATAAGGCACAATATAAAGAATAAATTGCTTTTGCATCGAGTGCTTGTCTCTTGTTTATCTCTTCCGAGTCATTTGGCATCAACAGTTTCTTTTCCTCTTTCAGAGATTGATGCAGCAGTAGGAGTAATTCCTCTTTCCACAACGTCCCATTCCAGAGGATCCTTGGATCGTAGGAAAGCTTTCATCTTGTTCTTCCAGATGTTGTAATCCTTTCCGTCAAAGTAGGGTGGTCTGGTATTGCTTTGCCCTTCCATCAGCCCTGGTGCTAGCATACTAGCCATGGATCTTTTACTCTGAAGTAAAACACTTCAAACAAAGTAAGAACACGGGCTCTGATACCAATTGATATTGCTAGTACGAGTACCTAGAGGGGGTGAATAGGTATACAAAGATTTTTCTTGATAATTTCTGTATACTTGCGCAATACTTTAGACAGTTGAAGGATTTGCGAAGAATAATAATCAACGTAAGACTAAGTAAGGAAAGAGAGAATTAAACACGCGGTTTATAGTGGTTCGGCTTGATTCAAGCCTACGTCCACTCTTTTGCACTGACAGCCAATTTGGCTGGATTCCACTATGAACAAAGAGATGTTACAGTGTTGATCTTCCTTGATTTCTCGGTGTAGATGATCTACCACACTCGCTCAAGGTATCACCAAGTATAGACACTCTCTGTGTATACAATTTCGCTCAGACCGTATCGACTAATAATCAATGTGCTTCGGACTCGGAATTTTTCTATCAATCACGTACTCAAACAACTAGAACGTCTTCCTTTTTATACTCCTTTATGCCATCATACCGTTGGCACTTACCAAAGGAATTCCTCCAATCTACCCGTTGGACGGAATCAATCAAGAAGATCATTCGAGCTATAAAAGGAACTGACGATAGCCCATCAATCTGTTCGCCCATACAATCAGGATCTTGGTTTCCAAGAATAGAACATTCCAAGAATACTTCGTCGACCATCGGATCTTCAATTGATCTAGATAAGAACAAAAGAATCCGTTATATTTATCCAACCGAAAAGATCTTCTCAGACGATAGGATTAAACCCTCAACCATATACTTCGGCTCTGGATTTCCTTCGTCTTTGGATCAGAAAGACTGTCAATGAGAATAGTCTTGAGTCTTGAGTCTCAAATCTTGAGTCTTGAAAGTCTCAAATCTTGAGTCTTGAATCTTGATCAAGGAAAGTCGGCCTTCAAAATAGAACGATTTCTTCAAAGATGCCACTTCACTGATCGCAATCTAATCCACATCATCTGGTTGGTCCTGGACAAATTCCACAACGAACCAAAGTTTTTACACTAGCAATCAATTCCCGTGAGCTCTCATATTCCAGCCGGTTTCCAGCCATTGCATCCTGTCCCAGGCTTTACTACAGGACCGATGAATGCTCCGGCTCAACCCTTTCATACTGCTGGTTTAGACTATCCTCAAGTGCCATTTCATCTGCATAATGTGCCTTCGATGCCTTAAGAAATAATAGTTCAATTGCCACCATCTGCTCCACCATCTCCTTGGACAATGGGGTTGTTTGACTGCATGGATGACCCTTTAATTGGTACAGTCGCCTTTTGCTTTTCCTGGGCAAGATTAACTAAAATGGACGAGTAACACATGGAGAATCTCCAACTTGCGTGTTTGCAGCAGTTGTGGCCTGTTGCTTCCCCTGCGTAACATTCGGCCAGATAGCAGAGATTGTTGACCGAGGGAGCACATGTTAGTAAGGATACTTTTACTGACTTTTAAATCCTTGATTCTACTAGTGTAGCAGATAACGGAGATTGGAAAATTCAATGTCCTTTCAACGTTTTGAGGGAGAGAGCAATCGGAATGAGATATTTTATGCACTTCAGCATATGAGAAGAAAGGGTCTCATTGAACTAATGCGGTTGAGAATGATGTTTGCTTTGCAGCATGCGGAATGAGCAGGCTACTGTACGGTGGGATCCAATTTCTCATCAGTTGCCCATGCCTGTTGTCCTGCACTTGTTGAACCAAGCTCCAGAACTGATTCAACCTCATCAAGTCTACTGCTCCTGATTGCATCACTCACTTCTTTTATGAATGCTGTGCTCTTTCTGAGGGATACAGAGAGCTTAAGAACAGTAGACTTGACCCTTCCATAGGCAAAACTGATGTCGACTATAGCCATTTGAGCTCCAAGCAAGCACTTAATAAGCCAACTTCTTGCAAATATGGCATTTAAATACTGTCGTTATGGTTTGATTACTGTCACCAACAAAGAAAAATCTGCATTTTCATCTTTGTTTTCAGCAAGAAATTGCTGATGTTTATTCTTGTTGCTTGCCAAGGTTGGCAGGGGAATGCGGCAAACATGCAGAATGTGCAGTATCAGGTTGTTATGGTGCCTCCAATGCATCAGCAAGCCATGAGAGCTTGACGAGGAACATCACGTCAGATCCATCAGTGACTCAGATCATCCTCTTATGTAGTCACCAATGAGTCCAAGAAAGTGAATGCCAGTGGAAATATGAAGTTTCAATTTGCAGATATGAATAACAAATTTCTTTCTAAAAGTTTCCATCGATTTGAGGAACAAATTGAAATAAAATTGTTGAAGTATATCTTACGATAGTCCAACAACTGATTTGCTTCTGTGCTGTATCGTTGTTGCATCTTGAAACATTACTTTCTTTTCCACCAGTTAGGCAGTTTCAGACTCATATCTAGGACCATGGCATTGCGCACAATTCTGTGACATCCATCAAATCCATAACATCAGCTGTTTTCAGTGGCATGATTTTTTGGAGGTGCTCGGTTCACTAGTCGTTTCTTTGGATTAAGCTTTTCGAACTATGTGCTTTCTTAATTCAACCAATGGAAATTACACCGAGAAAGAAGGCTCCCATCTAGATGTGAGAGGATGACCACTGTGAGGTGATCGGTGATCGCAGCTACCACAAGAGATACGCGATGTGAGATGGATGGCCTCTCGTCGACTGCAACACGGTAGTCGCCATCTCTCTCTTGCACACGCACACAACTCTTAGCCTATTTGGCACCATATTAGCTGCATAAGAGCCACGTGAGCCAATGAAAATTAATGTAACGCGTACGCTGATTGTCCAGCTACTATTCCAACGTGCTCCTCAGCACTATGTATGTAGCTTTTCAATCGGAAGACCGACTGCAAACACATTTTACAAAAAAATTTGTCACCTTGTCTGGTTTCTCAAGTACTCATTTTGGGGTTTGGCCCACGTTTGGAATAGGTCAAGTCGTCATAGATAGTATCATAGCATGTCTCCTTCCGATAGATCTACGATTTGTGGATGGAATAGGCTCATACCCAATCCAACGAGGGCAAGGAGTATTGCTCAAGTGAGAGGGATTGGACAAGGTACTGCTCTTGGCAGACTTTTAAGATAGCAAACGGTGCAGGGAAATGCCGTGACAATGCAGGATGTGCAGCATCAGGTTGCTATGAAGTCTCCAATGAATTAGCAACCCAAGAGAGCTTGATGAGGAACATTCCCTCGTACTATAGTGTCTTCATTCATTCTCTAATTTCATTACCAATAAGAAATAATAGACATAGGGAGTTTCAATTTGCAAATATAATGCGGAAATGCTTCAATGGGTCAAGAATGATGTTATCGATATCAATTAGGAGACTATCAACCAGGTTACCTATTAGGGAGTCACCTATTCTTCCCTTCAAATTATTGACTCACAATATTAGTTGTTGATTTCGAAGTTAATTAACAATGTATCGATGAGAGGCTATATGGGGAGATTTTCATGGATATTTACTGTATCCTAAGAGACTGCTAACATGCAATTGGTATAACTCACAATTTTTTTTTTTAATAATGTAAACTTGCTTTAATTTTCTAATAATTTTTTTTAGATTTTTTTTTTTCCTCTCTTCACCGGCTGGTAGCAAAGGACAAGTAAGAAGAGATATAAAAAAAATGAAATGACTTATTTCTAGAGATTCTTCTCAAGAATAAGAAACTACTTTTTCTTACTTCTTATTTCTGTTCCAAATCAATTCCCGAGCTACTTTCTATTCTAGAGAATAAAAAAATTAGTTAACGTTATCTAATGGATTTCTATTTTTTTTTTTAACAAAAGAACAAAAGAACAAAAAAATTAGCAAGTTGCCTTGTAGGACCTTATTTGCATGGACCCAACGGCCTTACTACTGACCTAACCTTTCCACCAATGAAACTATCCATGAAAAACACACCAAAAGAGTCCCCGGCGGTCTTACTACTGACCCGGCCTTTCTATGCAATGAAACTTTCTAATGACCTGACATTTCTACGCAATTAAACTTCCCATGAAAAACACATCAAAAGTGTACCCAACGGTCTTACTATTGACCTGGCCTTTCTACGCAATGAAACTTTCCATGAAACACCAAAAGAGTACGAGTCCCATTGGCTGCTTTTTTATGATAGGTAAAGGGCTCTACTAATTGCGTATATTTTAGCCACGACTTTGGTCTTTCACTAAATTTGAAAAATTATCAATTCAATCTTATATTTGTTGTACGTTTCAATGAAATTCTAAAATTTTCAATTTTATCAAAATAATCTCAAACATTCTCGTGAAACTTTAGTATAATCTTTCTAACCAAATTTTGCCCGAAAATGCCAACATGGCGGGTCAATTATCGTTATCCGTCCTACACGCCACAGCCAAAGAGTTAACATGGACAAATTTATTCAAAAGGACTTCATTTTGAGTAACTTCAGAGATTTTCTTATTTATTTTCATTTTTCTTTGTTTCCTTTTCCATCCTACCGTTCATGTTCTTCTTTGGGTGCTAATCCAATGCTCCCATCCCATGGCTACAGCATTTACAAGAGCCGGTGGAGTTTTTTCTGTTCTTCCTCTTCGTTTTCAGTAAAGATAGATGATTGATCTGTCAATACTAGTAATAAACAGTAATTGATGTTGTAATGGCTGGCTTTTGACTTAGTCAATATTGACTAGTAAAGCCAAAAAAAGAAAAGTGGACTCCCCTATTAAAGAAAAGGAGTACCCATTCAAAAGAGGCAAATAAAGGAAAAAAAAAAAAGAGAGAGGGAGAGAAACAAAGGTGAAAAAGTAGGAAGGGAAAGGAAAAGAAAGAAGAGTACATGCCATGGCGCCTCATCAAATCATATTAACTTTATCTTGCAATGCCCAATTAATCTAATTAGAGAAATTTTCAAAATAGAGCCATAATTTTGGATCTTTGTGGATTTTAAGCCGGTAGGTAAAATCTATGATTTGTTAAATTGAAAAATTATGGGGCATTAATAGTTTAGGGCATTGTAAAACTATAGGATTTTACATAACTCAATTCAAGCTTATAGTTTGCCCGAAATGAATTTTCGAAATTATGCGCATGAGCTGTAACATTAGTGAATTTCCTAGTTTACCAATGATTATGGCCCATCTTTAGCTATCTTTAGAGTTGGCAAAGCTTAGGTAATCTAATTATCTTGAAAGGTCTTTCACTTGACAGAAGATTTGCTAGAATCATGGTTCAATGAAGAGAGTTGTGGTGCAGAAAAATTATGACACTCAAGCTAGGCATAGTGGACAGTTTCGAATGACTACTACAACAAGCCTTTCATTGTTGTGTAAAGGTCAATTGGTCGATGAACAAGCGTAGTTTAGAGTCATTAGTTAAAGTAGTGTTTTGCAGAGTCATTAGTTAAAGTAGTGTTTTGCATTGTCTTGACATCAATTCTCGTTTAATTGATAGAATTACTAAATTGTTGACCCAAATAGCTACATTATTTGGCTTTGAGCATTCCTAACTAAGTGTGTGTGTGTGTGTGTGTGTGTGTGACATCAATTCTCGTTTAATTGATAGAATTACTAAATTGTTGACCCAAATAGCTACATTATTTGGCTTTGAGCATTCCTAACTAAGTGTGTGTGTGTGTGTGTGTGTGTGTGTGTGTGTGTGTGTGTGTGTGTGACATCAATTCTCGTTTAATTGATAGAATTACTAAATTGTTGACCCAAATAGCTACATTATTTGGCTTTGAGCATTCCTAACTAAGTGTGTGTGTGTGTGTGTGTGTGTGTGTGTGTGTGTGTGTGTGTGTGTGTGAGATAAATTTTGAAAAGATTAAAGAAATACTTTACAAAAAGGGACTTTGATTGATGAATTGAATTGCGAAAGGTGGTCCGATAAACTTTTCTTGAAAGGGTCATGTGTATTATTTCGTAAATATACTTATGAGATAAATTTTGAAAAGATTAAAGAAATACTTTACAAAATGGGACTTTGATTGATGAACTGAATTGCGAAAGATTATAAATTTTGGTTTATGATATAGAGGTTGGATAGGTTTTGTGGATTTTGGAGGCTTATGTTATGAATTTGTGTTGATGCTCATTGTCTCTTGGGGCCCACTTGAGGGGTAAGTATGTATACTAGTTTTAGGATATCTTTGTGAGTTGGCTACTAGCAATATAAGTAGAGACCTAGCTAAGGAGAGAATTTTAGTTGCCTTTATCACAAGGCATTGAGCGTTATGGACCATTGACGTATGATTTGATGAGATTGATTAGTCGACTGAACCATCAATACTTATTTTGATATTATTGATGAAATTGGTATTCTCTGTTACAAATATAGTTATGTTGAAGTAATATAGTTCATTTTCATCTTGTAAATTTGTTATATGTTGGATTTAGTGTAAATGAGTTACCTTTTTGTGTCCTAAACATTCATAGTGGATGCCCGATTTGTTTAGAAGAGATTTGTACTGCTCATTGCCCTATAGTTGATTATTCCATTTATCTTACTTCTATTTTTAGGTTCTTTAGGTAGCCGTAAATAGGACAAGAGTGTTTACATTTTTAGGAGGATATTTTGATAGTGGGATTTTTTTATATGAGGTGTCTGCATTGAACTCACGAGTTTATTTGTTAGTTGGAGATATATATGTGTTTTTTTTACGGATTATGGAAACTCTAATCTTGTAACAAAATGACACTTTATTAAATATATGGATGCATATATTCTGATATCAAGTTGAGTTATAGTTACATTTAAAGCTACATTATTTGGATGAAATGACGGATGTGTCATCCCCTATACTTGTTGGAGTAGGGCGTGTGGCAAATGTTATAAGTTGAGATCGATACTTTAGATCTTAATTGTGTGAAGTATAGAATTTTCCTTTCATTGTGCCTCTGCCGCTGCTTCAATTTTCACTTTTGGCCCCGCTTTATCTCTGCGCCACAACCACAGCTTGAATTGTTAAAAAGAGCAACTCCCTCAATATGCTGAATCGTGGCGAAATCGGGCGGGAATTCGTTCAATTCAGATTAATCTTCACCATTTGCCTTGATTTCTTGCGCCTCCATGCAGATTAGCGCCGGCTGCAGCAAAATGGGCTTGGCCGGGATCACTGGGAATTTATGAGACTGGTTCGCTTGTGGCCAACTTCGGCTCTATTCACCGAAAATTTTGAGCATTATCGAGTTGATTATTGAGACGCGCTTGTTAGCACCGCCATTAGATCTACCGAACGAGAATGCTTTTCCGTAATCCATGGAGGAGCACCGGCAGCCACGCCACCAGCTCAGCTTTAACTCTAGACAAATCAGCTTTCTTACGATGATTTACCATGTTTGCCAAAGAGATTCGGGATTAACAGTAGTACTTCAGCTTGACTTTAGAAAAATCAGCTTTCTTGCAACGATTTACCATGTTTCCCTGAGAGATTCAGGATGAGCAAAAGCGCGAAAGAAGAAAGAACGGAACAAATCAGAAAATTCACATAAATATTTAAAATCTTGTTATTTCAATTCCGTTTGTCCAAATCATATGATTAGTCGTGTTACTAAAGATGGTTAGAGATGATTGGACTGGTATGTCAACATTTTCGGATAAAATTAACCGAAGAGAATATGTTGGAGTATAAAAAAAATTGAATTGAAAAGATCTAAGATTATATTAGAATTCGTTAATTTACGGCTAAATTGGTAATTTTCTCCATCTTATCTAATCTTTCTGTCTCTCGCTTTTTTTTTTTTTTTTTTTTTCTAGCTCTTTCCTAAATCCCATTGATTAAAACAGGTTCATCTTCGAGAGTCTACTACTATCCATGTGAACTTCTATTCATGGATTCAATTGCGATCCTCTCAGACATTAAACGGTAAGATGAAGAACATGAAACCACCACTTCTCTTATTATTCCTCTTCATCTCCGTCCTGCTCGAAGCACTCAGAGTCTCAGTCATTGGCGACAATGTTGGCGCATACTTGCTGGTTAATGATATCGCCGTCAACTGCGGCTCCCTCGGCAACTCCTCCGTGTCCAAGCAGACTTGGATCGGGGACACCGAGTATGGTTCGACCTACTTTCCAATGGATGAAACTCATTCCTCTATCGTTGCAAGTGCAAACCGTTAATCTCACTCTGTCCGCAACCGCATCCCACACGACACTGCTTGTCTCCCCTGCTCCGAATTCGTCTATACCTTCCGCGTCACCATGGGGCCCAAATTCGTTCGCCTCCGCCTCTTCCCTTCGGATTACCTCAACTTTGGCCATGCCAATTCATTCTTCTCGGTCAAGGTCAAGGCTGCTGGCTACACTCAGCTCCGCAACTTCAGCACTCTCCTCTTTTCCGATCACACTGGCTTCACGAGCTTCTGCAAAGAGTCCTGCTTAACCATCGTAGCTGACCAGATATTGAACGTCACGTTTGCTCCCACTCCCGATAACCCAGACGTGTACGCTTTCGTGACTGGAATTGAAGTTGGTTCCAAAGTGTTACGATTTTGCAACGTCACTAAGTGCAAAACATCTTAAATTTACCAACTTTTATGACCGTATGTCATGGAAAAGAAGAAATTGTCATAAATTGAGGATTTCTTTACGGAGAGTGATGACGTCATGACAAGAGAAAAAGGTCCAAGATTATGGTGTTTTTTCAAGGGAAAAGACTACAAAAAATTCCAAACTTTGTTCAAAGTGACAAATTTATCCCATTTTTTTTTTGTAACATGAAAAAACCCATAACCTTGCAAACTGTGACACATTTACCCCATCAATGACATTTTCATCTTTTTTTTATTAATGTTTTTCCTTTTTCTTTTTTGTTTTTTGTTCTTTCTTCTTCTTCTCTCTTCCCTTTGCCATGGCTGGTGGAGGGAAGCTAGTGTCCAACGAGTGCTGGCTAGGGCCGCCCTCGCCGGCATCGGGCGAGGGCCTCCCTTGCTAGATCTGACGAGGGCACCCCTCACCCAACGTCGGTGAGGGCCGGGCAAGGACGGCCCTCACCTGCATCGGGCGAGGGGTGCCCTCACCGGCGCCGAGCGAGGGGTGCCCTCGCCAGATATGGCAAGGGAGGCCCTCGCTCGACCCAGTCAAGGGCCACCCTTGCCTGATGCGGATGAGGGCGGCCCTAGCTAGCCCAGGCGAGGGAGACCCTCATCCGACGCCAACGAGGGCAGCCCTCGCCGGACGCCGGCTTCCCTCCACCGGCTCCGCCATGGCCGGCATAGGGAAGAAAGAAGAAAAAGAAAAAGTTTATAGTAAAAATACTAAAAATGCCCTATAGTTTATGATAAATGTGTCACACAGATAGAAGTTTAGAGTTTTTTGTGTCACGAAAAAAAGTTTTGGATAAATGTGTCACAGTTGGCAAATTTCAGGGTTTTTCATGTCACAAAAAAAGTTTGGGGTAAATTTATTACTTTTGGCAAAGTTTGAAATTTTTGGTGATTTTTTCCCTTTTTTCAGATACAACTATTTACAAAGGCTTATGTTTGTTTGCCCTAAATAAGGATAAAATGCCATAATCTTGTATTTTTTTTTCAGCTGCAACGCTTTGCGAAGGTAACCATGAACAAAATGTTGCAAATTTTAGACCTTTTTAATTACAATGATTTTAAAAATTTCAACGTTGTAACCAAAAACTTAACATTGTGAATTTAAATCCTTTCAAACTACGATGGTTTATAAAGGTTTGCAACAATCATTGTAACTAACAATATAACCTCATAAAACTTTATTAAATTTTATTTTTACCATGCCATGACGTCAATATTCTAGGGGTCTAGCACCCATTTGCTAGTGCTTAAAGCATCGCAAATTTCATTTTAGTATGTTGGATGTGCATTTTCTAGTATCAGACATCTAACTTTCGACAATGTGAATCCTTCCATCTTAATTTAACAGCTGACATTTATGGGGTACGGTATAAGATTAAAGTCTTGGAAGTCTTTTACTAAGCATCGACGGATTTATCCAGTGTACGATATATCAATAACGCGTTTGATAATATTTCCATTACATAAATAATTTTCCTCCTTGAAAGAACAAAAGTTGAAAATGGAAGGACGCGACATAGAAAACACAGTTCGGTGGTGGTCCTTTGAGGAAGAGCATTATTGCGTGGGACCCGGCAGTCGTACCCCTGACCTGACCTGACCTTCCACAGGCAATTGAACCTTCCACGAAAAACTCACCCGGAAGGGCACAAATCCCGTCCGCTGATTTTCTTGTGATAGGCTTAGCGACGACTTTGGTCTTCCGCTAATCTCGTCACTAGTCACTAGTGCCGGCCTTCTCTTCCGCGCTCTTTCTTAATTCCCCACGGTCAAAACTGGTTCATCTCCGAGAACCCGCTCTCCTTGTGAACTTCAATTCATCGGTTCAACTGCGACCCTCTCTGTCGTCGAGCAGCGAGATGAAGAGCATGAAACCACCACTTCTATTATTCATCTTCATCTCCGTCTCGCTCGAGGCACTCCCGGTCTTAGTCACTGGCGACAACGTTGGCGCTTAGCATCCAACCGATGATATCACCGTTGCCTGTGGCTCCAACACCAGCTCCCTTGTGGGTGGACGGAATTGGACTGGAGACGCCGCTGACCATTCGGACTACTCTCCAATTGAGAAAACTCACTCCTCTACCACGGCAGAGGCAAGCAATTCATCTCCCAGCATCCCTGGCGCCGTCCCGTACTTCACGGCTCGCCTCTCCCTCTCCGAGTTCGCCTACACCTTCCACGTCACCGCAGGGCCCAAATTCGTTCGCCTACACTTCTTCCCTTCGGATTACCCCAGCTTCCGCCGTGTTGATTCCTTCTTCTCAGTCGAGGCCGCTGGCTACACCCTGCTCCGCAACTTCAGCGCTTCCCTCTTTGCTGATTACACCCGCTCCGTGAGCTTCTTCTCTAAAGAGTTCTGCTTAAGTGTCGGAGAGGACCAGATATTGAACATAACGTTCACTCCCACTCCTGGTAATTCAGACGCGTATGCTTTCGTGAATGGAATCGAAGTCGTTTCCATGCCCGAAAGTCTCTACTACACCGTCGTTGAGGCAATCGAGTTGGCAGGTCAGCGGGGGCCATTCACCTTCAGTACCACTGATGCTCTCGAAGCGGTGAAGCGCTTGAACGTGGGAGGAATGTTTGTCAGTCCAGCTCATGACACGGGAATGTACAGGACTTGGGAAGCAGATGACGAGTACATGACTTCCTCGGACATGGGAGTTTTGCCAGTTGACGCAACTATCCAACTCAATTACACTGAGCAAGTGCCAAATTACACGGCTCCAGGTAGTGTATACACAACTGCAAGGACCATGGGAACAGACAAAATAATCAATCTGAGCAACAACCTCACGTGGTCCGTCGAGGTGGACGTGAACTTCTACTACTTGGTCCGGTTACACTTTTGCGAATTCCAGAAAAAGATAAATGAGCCCTTAGATCGGGCTTTCAAGATTTTCATAAATTCACAATTGGTCGCGCTTCAAGTGGATGTCATCAGTTGGAGGGGGAAGGGCGTGCCCGTCTATAGAGATTTTGTAGTAGCCCTCCTGGATCACAGCCAAAAGAAAAGAACCAACCTCTCCGTCGCGTTGGGCGCGCTTCCTGATGGTCCTACTCGTTACTCTGATGCCATCTTGAATGGCCTCGAGATATTCAAGATCGGCAATACAGATGAGAATCTCGCAGGGCTGAACCCGGATCCGGTCCCGAATAAAAGGCCGCCACCGCCAGGGCCTCCACCGTCAAGCAAAGCAGCAAAGATTGCCATCATTGCTGGTGGAACTTCGGGCTTCACCGTGCTCTCTCTCCTGGCTTTCTTCCTTTACCGGCGACGAAACAGAGCGAAGGATTCGACCTCGAGCGACGGCACCTCACGGTGGGGCCCATTGTCCTACGCCGACGACCAAGTCAACGAAGACCCAGGGATCGTCGCTGCCATCGGATCTGTGCCGCCACTTCTCACTAAAGGAGATCAGACCGGCCACAAACAACTTCGACAAGGTGTTTATTATCGGCGTGGGTGGGTTCGGCAACGTGTACAACGGCCACATCGATGGCGGAGCCACCCAAGTGGCGATCAAGCGGCTAAACCAGGGATCAAAGCAGGGCCTCCACGAGTTCAGGACCGAGATCGAGATGCTCTCACAGCTCCGGCACCTCCACCTAGTCTCCCTGATTGGGTTCTGCGAGGACGCGGGAGAGATGATCCTCGTGTACGACTACATGGCACGCGGGACTCTCAGCAGCCATCTCTACAACACCGATAATCCCCCACTCCCTTGGAAGCAGCGGCTCGAGATCTGCATAGCCGCCGCGTGGGGGCTCCACTACCTCCACAGCGGTGCCAAGCATACCATCATACATCGCGACGTGAAGACGACCAACATCCAGCTCAACGAGAAGTGGGTTGCCAAGGTGTCCGACTTGGGGCTCTCAAAGGCCGGACCCACGAGCGCGTCTAAGACGCACGTCAACACGGTCGTGAAGGGCACCTTCGGGTACCTGGACCCGGAGTACTACAGGCGCCAGCAGCTCACTGTCAAGTCCGACGTCTATTCGGCGTGGTTTTGTTTGAGGTGTTGTGTGCAAGGCCTGCTGTGAACCGGATGGCCCCAATGGAGCAGATCAGCCTAGCTAAGTGGGCCCAGAGTTGCTGCAAGAGCGGGGCTGTTGAGGAGATCGTGGACCCGCACCTGAAGGGGGCTATTGCCCCGGAGTGCCTCAATAAGTTCTGCGAGATCGCTATGAGCTGCTTGCAGGATGAGGGCACCAAGCGGCCATCCATGAACGACGTTTTGTGGGGCCTCGATTTCGCACTGTAGCTACAGGTGAGCAAAGAGCTGGAAGTGAAGGATCATGTGGGTGTGTCAGTGCATGATAGCGATGACAACGACCATGATGCGGCTTCGATTAGAGGCAACGGCAGTGATGAGGCGTTCAACACTAGTAATAGCGATCGTGATGGTTGGAAGAGCAGTAGGGAAGCTGCGACGTCGACCAGAGCCAGAGGCAATGATGTTTGTGATGAGACTATGAGTAGTTATGACTAAGAGAAGTTGCCTTGAGAAAATATTAGGATGCGCTTGATAATGTTTCTGTTTAAAAATTGTTCTAGGAAACACAAATAAAAGAAAGTGTTTATGTTCCTAGGAAATAATTTTTGAACAAAAAAATGCGTTTGGTAAACTTGTTCGAGAATAAAAAATGAATAAAACACGTTTGGTAAATTTGTATAATTTTTTTATTTCTTTTAATTTTTTAATATTTTTATTTTCTATTTTCTATTTTCTTTCTTATTTTTCTTATTTATTTTTCCTTATTTTCTTTTTTTCTTCTTTTGGCCAGTCGCCCAGATCTCGACCATGGCCGACAACCGGCCGACGAGAGCTGACGGCCTTGCCCAGCCACAGCGAGGTGGAGGCGACATCGACTTGGCAATGACCCGGTGAGGTCGAGCCTCACTGGTTGCTGAGCAAGCTCGGCCTCGCCGAGCCACCACTAGGCGCCGACCTCGCGGTGGCCCGGTGACGCCGAGCCTCGCCGGCCGTTGGGCAAGGTCGGCCTCGCCGGATCTAGGTGAGCTCAAGCTTGCCCAGCCAAGGCGAGGCCAAGCCTCGCCAGGGGCCGACAACACTCGGCCTCGCCGGGGTTGGCGACGCTCTAGCGAGGTCGCCGGCCCTTGACGGCGTCACCAACCCTCGACGGCCGGTCGCCGGCCATGGCCAAAGAAAAAGAAAGAAAAAGAAGAAGAAAAGAAAAAGAAAAAAAGAAAAAAAGAAAAAAGTGTTTCTAAATTTTGTTCTAGAAACAAGAAACAAGTTTTTTTTTTTTTTTTGTTTCGTTCAAAATATGTTTATGGGAACAAAAAAAAATTTTGGAATAAAAACTCACCCAAACACGTTTATTCATTTTTTGTTCTAGGGAACAAAAAAACAAAAAAATTGTTCAAAAACAGAAAAAGAAGTGCAAACAAACGCATCCTTAGGTGCTCAAGTGCCACGCTCAAAACATCACCCGATACTTGTTTCTCATATTATTACTCTCTTTTAGCATACAAAGGCGTAATCAAACATTTACCATTATTCTTTTAACAATTAAAGGCCTTACAAGTATAATCAACATACTTATGCCTCTTTTATTTATAGCACATTTGAGTTCATAATTTTATTATATTATGAGCAAAAAACAAAAATTTAGGTAGGGGTGTGGAGACCTATCTTCATACTACATTATACTTTCAAAAGTCTGCCTATAAAAATGTAGTCATGGGTCGATAACTTCTCCGTTTGTTGTGTCCCCATTGTCAAGATTGATGCCTCTCAACAAACTGACCAACTCATCTTCAAGGTCAATGTACCAAGAAATGAACTGAAAAGGAACTCACTCTATGAAACCTCCTACATCAACCCACACAATAGAACTACACTTGATATATGTTATTCCATATTCTAATTCAAACACATTTCATAAAGACCTTGATAATTCATAGGGACTTTATTGCGTAAAGGTTGAAAGGTGTTCATTCTATATTTTTGAAAAATAAAAGGAATGAACCAAAACCCAATAAATGAAATTTCTAGTTTTAAGTTAAAAGAATTCTCTTACCACTTCATCTAGTATACACAAAGTGAATGCATAATCATTCGATAAGTGTGATAAAAATATAAGTAGACTTTACCTTTTCCATTTTCATTTACCATAGAAATTGTTAACCAACAATACGTCCATCTAGACTCATGCACATGCACACCATGTTTCACATAAACAAACAAATAATATAAATAACAATTGGTTCTACACATGATAATGCATTTTATTCATTAATATTTCCTCATCTCGAACTTTCTTGTGCATCCCAACTACTGGGGCATCTCAATTTTGAGGTATTATACAAACTTTCACCACAAAGTATCCCCACCACAGGGGCATCTCAACTCCTGAGACATCTCGAAACACTCTTCGGGGCATCCCAACCACTGGACATCCTGCAAACTACCATCATGGGGTATCACATACCACTATATGAGTGACGG
Source organism: Eucalyptus polyanthemos subsp. polyanthemos (assembly GCA_017140185.1). Lineage (NCBI taxonomy): Eukaryota > Viridiplantae > Streptophyta > Magnoliopsida > Myrtales > Myrtaceae > Eucalyptus > Eucalyptus polyanthemos. Next base: position 19,728,660 of record CM029466.1, read on the forward strand.
AATCACATCAATATTATTTAAAGCCATAATACACGCACACGCGCACACGCACGCACACGTGCACGGGCACGCGCACACGCACGCACACGCACGCACACACACTTACACATATCTCAACTCAATTTAATACATTAGCCAAATAATCGTATATGAAATAACATATAGTCATACTCTGGTCGTTAAAGTTTGGAGATCCAAATGAGTACATTTTGAATTTGGACATTAGTAGGATCCGGACGAATAAATATATTCTGGACGTAAAGTTTGAACATTTAAATGGGTACATTTTGAATTAGAATAACAAGTATATTCTAGTTGTAAATTCTGAACAATCAAAAAGGTAAATTCTGGCACACACTTATAAGCATATCACACATATCTCAACTCAATTTAATACATTAGCCAAATAATCGTATATGAAATAACATATAGTCATACTCTGGTCATTAAAGTTTGGAGATCCAAATGAGTACAATTTGAATTTGGACATTAGCAGGATCCAAACGAATAAATATATTCTGGACGTAAAGTTTGAACATGTAAGTGGGTACATTTTGAATTAGAATAACAAGTATATTCTAGTCGTAAAGTCTGAACAATCAAAAAGGTAAATTCTGGCTTAATAGAAGCTTCAAGAACAAAAGAATATATCCAATAATGAACGGATTTACAAATGAATAGAATCAACAAATAAATAGATTCAACGAGGAATATATTTATATTTAGTAAAGTCTGTCGAATCAATGGATATATTTATTAACAAATAGATTCACAAGTTAGCAGATTCAACAACAAAAAGATTTATACTCAGTAAAGTCTGTCTAAACTAATAAATAGATTTATCAACAGACATATACACAAGTTGGCAAATTCAACAAGGAATAGATTCATACTCATTTAAAGTCCGTTTGAACCAATAAACATACTTATGAATGAACATATTCATAAGTTGGCAAATTCAACAAGTTAACAAATTCACAAATGAACGAATTTCGACCAAATGAATAGATTCACAAAAGGCAGATTCACAAATGGACATATTCTGTCATAGAAAATTCTAGCAGAAACAAGTAAAATGAATAGATTCTGACTAGTAAAATTCTAGCAGAACAAAATAGAGCAAATATGCAAGAGGTTATCAAGACAAATATGACAGAATGAACTGCTTATGACTATGCAGAAGAAACAAAATGAAGAAGAATGAATGTGTAATGGGTCATCAAGATAAATATGACAGAACAATCAAATTTTAACTACCTAGAATGCAGTAGAAAGAAGTAGAACGAACATGCGATGACTCATCAAGATAAATATGGCAGAACGACCAAATTCTGACTACCTAGAATGAAGTAGGAAGAAGCAAAACAAACTTGCGATGGATCATCAAGAGAAATATGACAGAACGACCAGTTTCTGATTATCGAAAATGAAGCAGAAAGAAACAGAATGAACATACAATGGATCATCAAGATAAATGTAGTAGAACTGCCATATTTTGACTACTTAGAACGAAGTAGAAAGAAATAGAACAAACCTTTGGAAACTGAATGATGTACCATGTAAGGCTATGTAGTGATTTTTGGCTAAATAATCATTGATAAGTCTGCATGATTGTGTTAATATTCGGTAGAAGGTACAAATCCTTCACTATCTTAGATTCAATGGCAATCAAAGAGCTTTAACTTAGTGTGGAGTTTGAGCTTTCATCTCTTTATGAATCCATCTCGAGGCTATTCGGAAATTGAAAAACTTTGCAAATTGTAGACTTTGGTATATGAGGGCATTAAATGCCCTCTTACAAGCTACTGAAGACGCTTCTGCAACTTATTCTTAGGTGGACTTGCAGTTTTCAAACAGTAATATTTTTCAAAGTTGTATGAATTTTTGAAAGAAATTGGACTGTAATGACGTGGATGGGATCTACAAAATGAGTCTAAACATTTGGAGGATTAAGTATAGATTTGGCTCTCTAAGTTTACGCATTTGTGTGATTTGATCTTCTATTTTTTATGTTGTGCAATTAAGTCCTCTTAACTTTTTTGATTTGTGCGATCAGTGTATTGTTTACTTGTTGTAAGTAATGCTGTCACACTATGATTTCCATTTTACTTGCTTTTCCTGTTTGCTTTCTGCTCATTTGGAAGCAAATTAGCATCACCTTTTATTTTTGTCGCATAAACAATGTCATGTCATTGATTAATTCGTTGGCTTAGTCGAAGTGGTTGACCAAAGGATTTGATTACATAAATTTAAAATGTTGAAGGACTTGATTGTACAAAATAAAATTTGAAGGACCCAATTTGCACAAATGTAGAAAGTTAGAGGACTTGATTTAACGAAATAAAAATTAGAGGATCAAATCGCAAAAATGCTAGAACTTAAGGAACATAATATGCTACCGAACATTTTTTCTATGAATTACCTGTGGCCATGCCTCGTCCATGTCAGGCTGAGGCAAATTATGTCCGTGTCTGATTTGTATTTTCTATTCTTTTATTAAATCTAATAACTTCTCAATAGAGGCAACAATCAAGACCCTTTTCGCTAACGGCTCGGCCCTGCCTGGGACAGGCCTTGCAGGCCTTGCTGGGACCATGCCGGTGCGCTGGTCATTCCTAATCCGGACATGTAATCTAGGGTCGTAGACATCAATGCCAGAACAGAGCATATGCTTCCTCTTTCTGTGACCGAGAAGAGACTTCCTTCTCAATAGACGGGACATGAAAGCCTCCGGTATGTGCACATTGGTGGCACGAATACACCATTTGAATGATTGTTATGAAAGCCCCCAGCTTCAGAGCTACTTTATTCTTCCGGTTTTGAGATGGCATGCTGTAAAGACCCAAAATGTTGGTATGCCCTCTCCACGCTGCTTGGCCGATATCATGCAAAAAATCAACCAATGAATAGTTTAATATATACACACCAGGTTGTCATTCATTTTCTCGGAAGTTAACGAAGCCTTTATAGTGTCCTGCTTGGCACCTTATGTGTGAAATCAAATTTTAATAGACTCTAGCTATGCCAGCCACGCTAAGTGGAGAAAGGTCCGATTATGTCATAATCTTTAGGACTGGAGATGGGTTTCACCGAGTTGTATGAAAACCATTTGAAAATTTGTTGATCTTTGGCTCATCCAAGGAATTTTCCGTGCATCATCAAGATTGAGAAAAGATGGGACGTCCCTTGACCGAACTATTTGCTCCGTGCAGTTCAGTCTACTAACAAATGCAACCGGAGGAGGTGAGCGATCCTTCGACTCAGCAACAGTTTCGGCTCCAGCAGAATGTACAAACCAGTCCAATTAATCTGATGCAGGCTGTACAATTCTAGCCCCACAATTAGTAGACAATGCCGCTTCATGCGATGCCGCAATCTAATCCACAGCATCTGGTTGGTCCTGGACAAATTCCACAAGCGAACCAAAGTTTTTGGGCTCAGTTGACTCTGCACTCAGGGCAACCAATTCCCGTGAGCTCTCAGATTCCAGCCAGTTTCCAGCGATTGCATCCTGTCCCAGGCTTTACTACAGGGCCGATGAATGCTCCGGCTCAACCCTTTCGTACTGCTGGTTTAGACTATCCTCAGGTGCCATTTCATCCGCATAACGTGCCTCCGTTGCCTTAAGGGATAATAGTTCAATTGCCACCATCTGCTCCACCATCTCCTTGGACAACGGGGTTGTTTGACTGCATGGATGACCCTTTAATTGGTACAATCGCCTTTTGCTTTTCCTAGGCAAGCTTATACTAAAATGGACAAGTAACACATGGAGAATCTCCAAGTATTTCTTGCATGTTTGCAGCGGTTGTGGCCTGTTGCTTCCCCTGCGTAACATTCGGCCAGATAGCGGAGATTGTTGACTGAGGGAGCACACGTTAGTAAGGATGCTTTTACTTTCTACTAGTGTAGCAGATGACGGAGATCGGAAAATTCAATGTCGTTTCAACATTCTGAGGGAGAGAGCAATCAGAATGAGATATTTTATGCACTTCAGCATATGAGAAGAAAGAGTCTCATTGAACTATGCGGTTGAGAATGATGTTTGCTTAGCAGCTGTGGAACAAGCGGGCTACTGTACGGTGGGATCCAGTTTCTCATCGGTTGCTTGTGCTTTTTGTCCTGCACTTGCCGAACCAAGCTCCGGAACCGATTCAACCTCATCAAGTCTCCTGCTCCTGACTGCATCACTCACTTCTTTTGCGAATGCTGTGCTCTTTCTGAGGGATACAGAGAGCTTAAGAACAAAGGACTTGACCCTTCCATAGGCAAAACTGATGTCGACTATAGCCATTTGAGCTACAAACGAGCACTTATTAAGCCAACTTATTGCAAATATGGCACTAAAATACTGTCGTTATGGTTTGATTACTGTCACCAACAAAGAAAATTTCATCTTTGTTTTCGGCAAGAAATTGCGGATGCTTATTCTTGTTGCTTGCCATGGTTGGCAGGGGAATGCGGCAAACATGCAGAATGTGCAGTATTAGGTTGTTATGGTGCCTCCAATGCATCAGCAAGCCATGAGAGCTTGACAAGGAACATCACATTGGATCCATCAGTGACTCAGATCATCCTCTTATGTAGTCACCAATGAGTCCAAGAAAGCGAATGCCAATGGAACTATGAAGTTTCAATTTGCAGATATGAATAACAAATTTCTTTCTAAAAGTTTCCATCGATTTGAGGAACAAATTGAAATAAAATTGTCGAAGAATATCTTACAATAGTCCAACAACTGATTTGCTTCTGTGCTGTATCGTTGTTGCATCTTGAAACATTACTTTCTTTTCCACCAGTTAGACAGTTTCAGACTCATATCTAGGATCATGGCATGTGCACAATTCTGTGACATCCATCAAATCCATAACATCAGCTGTTTTCAGTGGCATGCTTTGGATTAAGCATTCCAAACTATGTGCTTTCTTAATTCAACCAATGGAAATTACACCGAGAAAGAAGGCTCCCATCTAGATGTGAGAGGATGACCACTGTGAGGTGATCGCAGCTACCACAAGAGATACGCGATGTGAGATGGATGGCCTCTTGTCGACTGCAACACGGTGGTTGCCATCTCTCTCTTGCACACGCACGCGGCTCTCAGCCTATTTGGCACCATATTAGTTGCATAAGAGCCGCGTGAGCCAATGAAAATTAATGTAACACATGTACGCTGATTGTCCAGCTGCTATTCCAACGTGCTCCTCAGCACTATGTATAGAGCTTTTCAACCGGAAGACCGACTGCAAACACATTTTACAAAAAACATTTGTCACCTTGTCTGGTTTCTCAAGTACTCATTTTGGGGTTTGGCCCACGTCTGGAATAGGTTGAGTCATCATAGATAGTATCATACATGTCTCCTTCCGATAGATCTACGATTTGTGGATGGAATAGGCTCCTACCCAATCCAACGAGGGCAAGGAGTATTGCTCAAGTGAGAGGGATTGGACAAGGTACTGCTCTTGGCAAACTTTTAAGATAGCAAATAGTGCAGGGAAATGCTACGACAATGCATAATGTGCAGTATCTGGTTGCTATGAAGCCTCCAATGAATTAGCAACCCAAGAGAGCTTGATGAGGAACATTCCATCGGACTATCAATGTCTTCATTCATTCTCTAATTTAATTACCAATGAATCAGAAATAATAGACATAGGGAGTTTCATTTTGCAAATATGATGCGGAAGTATTTGACTTTAACTCCATCGACAAACTCAGCACCTTTGGTTTTCATTCAAGTCAAAGTAGAATTTGTTCATAATGTGCTTCAATGGGTCAAGAATGATGTTGTCGGTATCGATTAGGAGACTATGAACCAGGTTACCTATTAGGGAGTCACTGATTCTGCCCTTCAAATTCACCATATTAGTTGCTGATTTCGAAGTTAATTAACAACATATCTATCGGAGGCTATATGGGGAGATTTCCATGGATATTTATTGTATCCTAAGAGAATGCTAACATGCAAATCCGATTGGTACAACTCACAATTTTTTTTTTTATAATGTAAAATTTCTTTTAATTTTCTAATAATTTTTTTTATTTTCTTTTTTCCTCTCTTCACCGGCTGCCATCGGCCGACAGCAAAGGACAAGTAAGAAGAAATATAAAAAAAATAAAATAAAATGACTTATTTCTAGAAAATTCTTATCAAGAACAAGAAATTACTTTTTTTTTTTAATTTCTTATTTTTGTTCCAAATCCATTTCCAGACTACTTTCTATTCCAAAGAATAAAAAAATAAGTTAATCTTACCAAATGGATTTCTATTTTTTTTTTTTGAGGAACAAAAGAACAAAAAAAAAAAAAATTAGCAAGTTGCCATGTAGGACCTTACTTGTATGGACCTAACGGTCTTACTACTGACCTAACCTTTCCACGCGATGGAACTTTCCATGAACGGCGGTCTGACTACTGACCTGCCTTTCTACGCAATGAAACTTTCTACTGACCTGACCTTTCTACGCAATTAAAGTTTCCATGAAAAACACACCAAAAGTGTCCCCGATGATCTTACTACTGACCTCACCTTTCTACGCACTGAAACTTTCCATGAAAAGCACACCAAAAGAGTACGAGTCCCATTGGCTGCTTTTTTTATGATAGGTAAAGGGCTCTACTAATTCCGTATATTTTAGCCACGACTTTGGTCTTTCACTAAATTCGAAAAAAATTATCGATTCAATCCTATATTTGTTGTACGGATTTTAGTAAAATTCTAAAATTTTCAATTTTACCAAAAAAATCTCAAACATTTTCATGGAACTTTAGTATAATCTTTCTAACCAACTTTTGCCTAAAAATGCCAACATGACGGGCCAATTATCATTATCTATCTTACATGCCACGGCCAAAGAGTTGACATGGACAAATTTATTCAAAAGGACTTCATTTTGAGTAACTTTAGAGATATTCTTATTTAGTTTCATTTTCCTTTCTTTCCTTTTCCATCCTACCGTTCATGTTCTTCTTTGAGTGCTAATCCAATGCTCCCATCCCATGGTACAACATTTACAAGAGCCAGTGGATTTTTTTTTTTTCTGTTCTTCATCTTCATTTTCAGTAAAGATTGATGATTGATTTGTCAATACTAGTAATAAACAGTCATTGATGTTGTAATGGCTGGCTTTTGACTTAGTCAATATTGACTAGTAAAGCAAAAAGAAGAAGAAGAAGAAGAAGAAGAAGAAGAAGAAGTGGACCACCCCATTAAAGAGAGAAAATATTAGGTACGCCACCTTCTTGTTTGTCAGGCTGGAGCGTGAGACATATGTCACGGGTCGATCGATTCTTTTAGCCCGTGAGACATACCTAATATTTTCTCCATTAAAGAAAAGGAGTACCCGTTCAAAAGGGGCAAATAAAGGAAAATAAAAAGAAAAAGAGAAAAGGAGAGAAACAAAGGTGAAAAAGTAGGAAGGGAAAGGAAAAGAAAGAAGAGTACATGCCATGATGCCTTGTCAAATCATATTAACTTTATCTTGCAACGTCCAATTAGTCTTATTAGAGAAATTTTCAAAATAGAGCCATAATTTTGGATCTTTGTACATTTTAAGCCGGTAGGTAAAATCTATGATTTGTTAAATTGAGAAATTATGGGGTATTAATAGTTTAGGGTATTGTAAAATTATAGGATTTTACATAACTCGATTTAAGTTTATAGTTTGCCTGAAATGATTTTTTGAAATTATGCGCACAAGCTGTAACATTAGCGAATTTCCTAGTTTACCAATGATTATGGTCCATAATTAGCTATCTTTACAGTTGGCAAAGTTTAGGGAATCTAATTATCTCAACAGGTCTTTCGCTTGACAGAAGATTTGCTAGAATCATGGTTCAATGAAGAGAGTTGTGGTGCAAAAAAATTATGACACGCAAGCTAGGCATAGTGGACAGTTTTGAATGAGTACTACAACAAGCCTTTCATTGTTATGTAAAAGTCAATTGGTCAAGGAACAAGCATAGTTTAGAGTAATTAGTTAAAGTAGTGTTTTGCATTTTCTTGACATCAATTCTCGTTTAATTGATAGAATTACTAAATTGTTGACTCAAATAGCTACATTATTTGGCTTTGAGCATTCCTAACTAAGTGGTGCTGATCTCTTTTATAGTTTTATAAAATCCATGTCTTAAAATAATAGCAATTTGATATTATGTGTGTGTGTGTGTGTGTGTGTGTGTGCGCATATATATATATATATATGTATGTATGTATGTATGTATGTATGTATGTATGTATTGAACTAAGAAGAACATATTTGTTGCATAAAACTAGATCAAGTGTTTATTATTTTTTAGTTATTGTAAGGTGGTCTGATAAACTTTTCTTGAAAGGTCATGTGTATAATTTCGCAAATATACTTATGAGATAAATTTTGAAAATATTAGAGAAATACTTTACAAAAAGGGATTTTGATTGATGAATTGAGTTGTGAAAAATTATATATTTTGGTTTATGATATAGAGGTTGGATAGGTTTTGTGGATTTTGGAGGTTTATGTTATGAATTTGTGTTGATGCTCATCGTCTCTGGGGCCCACTTGAGGGGTTTTTAAGTATGTATACTAGTTTTAGGATATCTTTGTGAGTTGGCTATTAGCAATATAAGTAGAGACCTAGCCAAGAAGAGAATATTAGTTGCCTTTATCACAAGGCATTAAGCGTGATGGACCATTAACGTATGATTTGATGAGATTGATTAGTGGATTGAACCATCAATACTTATTTTGATATTATTGATGAAATTGGTATTCTCTATTACGAATATAGTTATGTTGAAGTAATATAGTTCACTTTCATCTCGTAAATTTATTATATGTTGGATTTAGTGTAAATGAGTTACCTTTTTGTGTCCTAAACATTCATAGTGGATGCCCCATTTGTTTAGAAGAGATTTGTACTACTCATTGGCCTATAGTTGCTTGTTCCATTTATCTTACTTCTATTTTTAGGTTCTTTAGATAGCTGTAAATAGCACAAGAGTGTTTACATTTTCAGGAGGATATTTTGCTAGTGGGATTTTTTTATATGAGCTGTTTATGTCTGCATTGAACTCATGAGTTTTTTTGTTAGTTGGAGATATATATGTGTTTTTTTACGGATTATGGAAATTCTAATCTTGTAACCAAATGACACTTTATCAAATATATGGATGTATATATTCCGATATCAAGTTGAGTTATAATTACATTTGAAGCTACATTATTTGGATGAAATGATGGCTGTGTCATCCCCTATACTTGCTGGAGTCGGGTGTGTGACAAATGTTATAAGTTGAGATCGGTATTTTAGATCTTAATTGTGTGAAGTATGGAATTTTCCTTTTATTGTGCCTCTGCCACTACTTCAATTTTCACATGAGGACCCCCTTTATCTCTGCGCCACAACCACAGCTTGAATTGTTACAAAGAGCAACTCCCTCAATATGCCAAATCGTGGCCAAATCAGGTGGGAATTCATTCGATTTTGATGAATCTTCACCATTTGCCTTGATTTCTTGCGCCTCCATGCAGATTGGCGCCGGCCGCAGCAAAATGGGCTTGGCCGGGATCACTGGGAATTTATGAGATTGGTTCGCTTGGGGCCAGCTTCGGCACTATTCACCGGAAATTTGAGCATTATCAGGATGATTATCGAGGCGCGCTTTTTAGCACCGCCATTAGATCTACCGAACTGGAATGCTCTTCCGTAATCTATGGAGGAGCACTGTCAGCCACACCACCAGCTCTGCTTTTAACTCTAGAAAAATCAGCTTTCTTACGATTATTTACCATGTTTCCCAAAGAGATTCGGGATTAACAGTAGTACTTCAGCTTGACTGTAGAAAAATCAGCTTTCTTGCAACGGTTTACCATGTCTCCTGAGAGGTTCAGGATGAGCAAAAGTGCGAAAGAAGAAAGAAAAGAACAAATCAGAAGATTCACAAAAATATTTAAAATCATATTATTTCAATTCAGTTTGTCCAAGTCATATGGCCAGTCGTGTTACTTAAGATGGTCAAAGATGATTGGACTGGTATGTCAACATTTTCAAATGAAATTAACCGAAAAGAATATGTTGGAGTATTAAAAAAAGAAATTGAGTTGAAAAAGTCTAAGATTATATCGGAATTCATTGGTTTAAAACTAAATTGGTATTTTTCCCCATCTTATCTAATCTTTCCTTCCCTCGCATTTTCCTAGCTCTTTCCTAAATCCCAATGACTAAGACAGGTTCATCTTCGAGAGTCTACTATTCATGTGAACTTCTATCCATGGATTCAATTGTGATCCTCTCAGACATTAAACGGTAAGATGAAGAACACGAAACCACCACTTCTCTTATCATTCCTCTTCATCTCTGTACTGCTCGAAGCACTCACGGTCTCAGTCACCGGCGACAATGTTGGCGCATACTTGCCGGTTAATGATATCGCCGTCAACTGCAGCTCCCTCGGCAACTCCTCTGTGTCCAAGCAGACTTGGATCAGGGACACCGAGGATGGTTCGACCTACTTTCCAATCGATGAAACTCATTCCTCTATCGTTGCAAGTGCAAACCGTTCATCTCCCTCTGTCCACAACCGCATCCCACACGACACTGCTCGTCTCTCCCGCTCAGAATTCATCTACACCTTTCGCGTCACCGTGGGGCCCAAATTCGTTCGCCTCCACTTCCTCCCTTCGGATTACCTCAACTTTGGCCGTGACGATTCATTCTTCTCGGTCAAGGCTGCCGGCTACACTCAGCTCCGCAACTTCATCTGCAAAGAGTCCTGCTTAACCATCGTAGCTGACCAGATATTGAACGTCACGTTTGCTCTCACTCCTGATAACCCAGACGTGTACGCTTTCGTGAATGGAATTAAGTTGTTTCCAAAGTGTTACGATTTTGCGACGTCACTAAGTGCAAAACATCTTAAATTTACCAACTTTTATGACCGTTTGTCATGGAAAAGAAGAAATTGTCATAAGTTGAGGATTTCTTTACAGAGAGTAATGACGTTATGACGAGCAAAACGTCCAAAATTAGGATTTCAAATACAATTATTTACGAAGGGTTATGTTTGTTTGCCCCAAATAAGGATAAAATGTCATAATCTTGTATTTTTTTCCCTTCAACTACAACGCTTTGCGAAAGTAACCATGAACAAAATGTTGCAAATTTTAAACTTTTTTTAATTACAATGATTTAAAAAAATTTCAACATTCCATTGTAACCAAAAACTTAACATTGTGAATTAAATCCTTTCAAAGTATGATGGCTTATAAAGGATTGCAACAATCAATGTAACTAACAATATAACCTCATAAAACTTTATTAAATTTGATTTTTACTATGCCATGATGTCAATATTCTATGGGTCTGGCACTCATTTGCTAGTGCTTAAAGTATTGTAAATTTTTTGACAAAAAACAAGAAAAAGTATTGTAAATTTCATTTTAGTATGTTGGATGTACATTTTCTAGTATCGGACATCTAACTTTCGACAGTTGGGATTCTTCCATCTTAATCTAATGGTTGACATTTATGAGGTACAGTATAAGATTAAAATCTTAGAAGTCTTTGACTAAGCATCAATGGATTTATCCAAGTATACGATACATCAACAAAGCGTTTGATTATATTTCTATTACATAAATAAATTTTCCTCCTTGAAAGGACAAAAGTTGAAAATGGAAGGACGCGATATAGAAAACACGAGAAAATATTGGGTGGTCCGGGACCTCCACGTCGGCGTGGTCCTTGGCCACTCACGAGGCGCCATGTGGAGGGGTGGGCCCCACTCGGCGTGTTCTGCCTTCTTCCCATCTCCCGACGCCCTCTCTCCTCTCTCTTCTCACTCTCTCCCAAATAGCTCGGCTGGTGGCTCGGCTCGGCTGGCGGAAGAAAGGACGGGTAATAAATGCGCAACGCTCCCGCTTAAATTTTCTCTCTCTCACTTGAATTTTCTAGGTTTTGTCTCTCTTTCGTGGAAGAGCACACAGAGAACGAGCTGCACTTACTTCCTCTTTTCCTTCTCAGCGCATCCCACCCCCTCCGCCTCCGCCTCTCCAAAAAGCCTCGCGGTCATCTACCTCGGCACGTTGCCTCTTCCGCCCCGCAATCGTAGCTGGTTCCTCAAACCTTTGCCTCCGACTCCTCGTTTCCAACGGAGATCGAGGTTTGTGCTCGCGTTGGTCTCTCGGCAACTCCCGGGCCTCCGTCCGGTGCCTCCCTCCGACGAACTCGTCATCAACTCCGACTCCGAGCCGCCGCTGCCGCCGATGGCGTCCTCCGTCTCTGGTATCTGCTCGTCCTCCCCCTCCTTCAGGCCGAAGACGCCGCCCGCCTCCGCCGCGAAGCCGTCGGCCTCCGGCAGGAGGGAGGTGGCCTCGGTCTTGTTCCCGAGTGGCGCCGGGCTCCCCGCCGTCGACCGGGTGTTGTCCCTGTCGCTGGCCCGATCAGTCACGAGGGGGATCTCGGTGGACCTAGGCAGGGCCGACGGCGCGGCGAAGAAGGAGAGGCGCGGGCTAGAGGGCTGGGGAGGATTCCCGCTCGCTGTGGACGAGGTACGTGGACTGGCTACACCAGCGCCGGAGCTAGGGCTTTTCCTTGGACGTGAGCCGAATCGGGTCCACGGACGAGTTCGTGGAGGAGATAGAGCCTCGGTTCCAGGCCGCGTTCAAGGCGATGGAGGAGCTGGGGAAGGGCGCGATCGCAAACCTGGCCCAGACGAGGGTCGCATGGTCGGGCACTACTGGTTGAGGAAGTCGGAACTCGCGCCGACCGGGTTCCTAAAGGCGCAAATTGAGAGCACGCTTGACGCGGTCTGCAATTTCCCCCTGTTCTTCTTTAATTGCTGTTTCCTGAGTTTAATGAGCTCGTGGTAATGATAATAATGATATCTACTGCTCCTATTCTAGAGGATTCTTAGAAGATAAGCTTGACGATCGGTTTATTTGTTGACATTTGCTGAATGCCAAGTGTCGGGAGTTCTGTTGAAAGATGATAAAATTTTCATATGTTTTTGGAGCTATTATTCATTGGAGCAAGTTCAATAAGATAGGAAGCTCGTGACTTTTAACTTACAATGTTGGACACTCCTGCCATATAGGTTTGTCTTTCAGTCGACTTAGATGGATGTTGGAGCTCCCGAACGACATAGAGATAGTAAGATAGATAGGTATCCTTTGCTAATGGAACAAGTGGAGAGTAGTAGTGGTCATCAGCACATAATTGATGTAGAGAGAAATGGGGACGCCTCATTGACAGCATCTCATGGTTATCAGCAACGCAGGGTAGACTCGACAGAGGATGAGGATGGACTTTCGCCTATCATGCCAGCCCCTGCGGATCAAACAACTGTAAATTCATCAAGCAGATTGAACTCCGTGAATTCCTCTAGCACGAGAAGAAGGAGTGATGATTACCACCAGCATCGAACAAGTCCATTGAATTCTGGACTATGGATTTCAGTGGAGTTAGTTGTCACCGTGGGTCAAATTATAGCATCCATAGTGGTTTTGTCATTGTCAAGACCTGAAAATCCAGAGGCTCCACTATTTGCATGGGTTGTAGGTTTTGCATCTGGTTGTGTGGCAACGCTGCCTATTCTTTACTGGCATTATCATTCTGGCAACCGTGGTAGTGATCAGCAGTCCAGTCGATCCCATCAAGGGACTTCTCATAGCAGTCAATCAGAGCCTAGCTCTTATACAGCTATCTCTGTCACACAGTCCACAGATGAGGGCAATCAACATTCTGAAGAATCGGCATCATGGAATGGCCAAATTGCAGACACTGAGTTCACGGTAAAGTTCAATCGTTTCTTATGCTGCTCATGGATGATGATTGCTTCTCATCTATTCAAATTAAATTTCAATTTGCACGTTGTGGGATTGTTGGCATCATTCAGAATAACCTAGTCTATACAATCTATGATAGATGGAATCAACAGCTAATTTCATTTTTGCAGAATTAGTGGGCTGGTGGACCATTTCAAGATGGCCTTAGACTGTTTTTTTGCTGTATGGTTTGTTGTCGGCTATGTGTGGATTTTTGGAGGTCACTCTTCACCTTCTGATACTCCGAAACTGTATAGGTACCAATTTATAGGGACACTGTTCTGTTCTTTCTATACATGTAATTGCTGTGCTTGATGAAATATGTGTTGTGGCCCGTTTGCAGGTTATGTATAGTATTTCTAACTTTTAGTTGTATTGGATATGCCATGCCTTTTATACTATGTGCAACAATTTGTTGCTGCCTACCTTGCATAATGTCTGTTCTGGGCATCCGAGAAGACTTTTCGCAAACAAGAGGAGCCACCTCAGAAACCATCAATGCTCTTCCTATCTACAAATTCAAGGTGAAGCAAGACTTAAATGCTGACGGTGAGGAATTTAACACAGGAGGAAGTGAAGGCGGGGTCTTGGCTCCAGGGACAGAAAAGCATAAAACCCACTTATGTCCTCCCATTCCAATTCTGGAGTTCAAGCACCCTCCTGCTGAATTTTGACCTATAATGTAGGGCTAGCATTTGATTTCGCGTCCTAAAAAGAAAGGCCTCGCCTCACATCTGCTTATACGTTCCTTAACATGGTGAAACTATCATGATAGCAGCAAGTCGCAAATGCTTACTATCGGCAGCTAGGCATGATATTTATCTTCAAGCAGACAAAGTGATGTTGCCATTGTATTTGTGCAGGTTTGCTGTATTTGCTTGTCAAGATATGCAGATAACGATGAACTTAAAGAGCTACCTTGTCACCATGTCTTCCACGTTGAGTGCATTGATAAATGGTTAAAGATCAATGCCTCATGCCCCCTCTGTAAAAGTGAGATTAGCGAGAGCAGTGGGCTTTCGCAATCTGACAGAGACAGCTAGAACTGAGGACAAGTTTCAAGTAGCTCAAGAATTTGCATAAGGGAGCTGCCCATGAATGTGCCAACTACAATGTTTGCTCATCAGACTTACGATGAAACAGGGCCTCTTCGCAGAGACGTGTATTGACTTGGCACAGGTAGCAAGAGGTTATATCTGCAAAGAGGTTCTCTTGTGACGCATCGGATGATTTACCATTGCTACACTACACTACGTAGAAGTGAATCTCTTGCTTGGGAGTGGTCCCACCTTCTCAGGACATGTAAATGTGAGGTCAAAGTTGAATGGTCGGCTCATACGCCGGGTCCCGTGAAACGATCTGGGGGGTGCTGCAATGGCAAAGGAATCTTCCTTTGCGCACAGATCCTATCTCGGGATAATGGTAATGATGTATATAGCTTGTTCGAAAATACAGCACATGGTTTATTTAATAACGTAAATTGCGATAAACTGTAACTATTCATCGTGTCATGTTCTCCTATTTTGGAGCCCTAGAGTGGGCATGCTCAAGATAAATGGAGGACCTCAGTACTATTGCTGTTACAGACAGTTACCAAAGGCTGATCAAGAAATAGCTAGCATAGTGCGTAATCAAAGTTGTAGCAATATGCTAAAAAATTGCTGATATTTGCAGAGAACAACTTTAGTTTTATCTTTCCTCTTTTAAATAAAAAGATTGAAGACAGATGAGCAATAGAATTTGGAAGAACGTGATGGACAAAAACTGATAATGGATAGAGCAATAGCAATTTAGTCTTTGGTTTTGTTTTAGATTCTGTTTGTTTCATAGATTTGGAAAATATTTTTTTTTAATATTAATCACTTGATATCAATTCAAATAATTAGTTCATGAAAAGTTCTCTCCATCCCTTGCAATTATGCATGTCTAAATATTTTTATGAATGTTAAAAATCTCTTATTCATTAATTTTTTATAGGCAATACATTTTTAAAAGTGATACAAATACATAACACGGTATCAAAGATCATTCCACACCATCTCTCACAAGATAGGAGAGCATTGCGCAAGTGGTCGGTTTGGGACTCAGAAAAGAAGAAAAATGGCTTTTTCTTGAACTTACATATTTCGTGCCATTCAGGTTACTATTCTGGTTGTGGTCTCAGAAGGGAGATGAGGCTACATAATTTCAACCTCCTTATTTTGGTGCAAAAACAGCAAAAATGGCATACCATTATTTTCGCATTTTCTAAATTTATTTTCGGAGTTTCAGACGACTTAAAAGCAGGAGAAATTGCCAAAGGCCTCAAGAGATAATTTCTTAAAAGGTTGTTTCAGGGAAAACTAGAAGAAAGAAAAAGAAAATGAAACATTTTCCCTACAATCTAGGCAAATTTCCGTAACAGAAAAAAGATAAAGTCCAGCAAAACATATGGCCCCTCTCCAACAACCCATTAGGAGACCACTTGTCTTCATCCATTTCATTAGTGATACGAAAAAACCAAAGAAGATAAATTAGAAGATAAATTAGGAGGTTCATATTAGCAAGGATAACATAGAGCCAAGGCCTGAATCACTCACTTGCATACTTAACCAAAAAATAGAAAACTTTCATGACCTGAAACTAGAAAACGAAGAACAAAAACCAACCCAGGAGAGCATGTCTTATTGATGCAAAATCTATCATTTGTAACATCTCATTCCAAAATTTTTCACAGAACGCAATGTTTATACAAAGGAAAAACAATGGTGGACATAAATAAGGGAAGTACAACATGTCTCCAGAAGTAAGTTTGCAGAGGCCACTTGTTCTTAAGGCTGACGAACCATCCGTTCTTCAAAATTTCTCCTGTGGCTCCACCTCAGGGATGTCCTATAGATTGTAAAACTAACAATGCAAAAAGGGAAACCTTAGTTTAATGCATATTCCCATGGAGCCTGCCACCTTTTCTCATTCATGCCCACAGACACACAAGGCTATGAGTCCGACTGGAAACGAAAGTGGAGGAAGATTATACACAATTAGCAAAACAAATTCCAAGATGAGAGGGAGAGGGAGGCCAAAAAGAACAGAAGCAAATGCCAATCCAATAAAGCGACAGAATGGCCATGAACTGGAAAAGGCCCCATGAATGATACTTCCCCAGTGGTTGAACGAACTATCTCCCAAGCCACAGCTATTGCTGTGAACTAACTCTCATGCATACCGATGAATGTAGAATCACATTGCCCAAAATGAGCTTTCAACTCCACTTGTTAGATAGAGAGGTCCTTAAAAGCTTCCAGTTTTCCATTTGGCGCAAGAGAATCCATGCTTATGCCACCCGCAGGATGGTTGACTCCATTTTCAGGATTACTAGAAATCTGGTTGTACGAGGACTTTAGAACTGCAGAACTGCGACTTCCTTCAAAATACGTGGAGTGCGGGAAGTATTCAGCACAACGTAATTTCCATCCTGTTGAAGATGTATTTTACAAGTGTCAGAGACACCATCTCAAAAGTCAAATCTAGCTTTATCCAATCATAATATCCCATCTTTGTATTCAGTAAAATGAGTAGGCCAATAAGGAAGTAGGGATAGAAGAATGGTCATCAGTAACGAAATTCACCGACGAGATCCCTCCCTGACTCTCACACCCCAACACACACCCACCCAGCCACCCACTTGCTACCCTATACTGCTGCTACTCCAATTATTCCAACAGATACTCCACATTTTAAGCATAACTTTACCAAAAACAGTTGATGAGATCAAAACTTACTTGATGCAGCATCCATATCAACTACTACTGAGGAGAGTAGCTTGTGAACCGCAATACAATCCTTGAGTTTCCATTCCTTAATTGATCTGAGTGCTCCATTTCTATGCAACATAACGTGGACATGCTCAACAGATTATCAAGGGGATGGCAGTGTAAAACGGTCCAAAACAAATGAAATGAAGATGGTAGACCTTCGTTGCACCAAACATTACCTTTGCACCAAGATGTTGCTTGAATCCTCAACTAATTTCACAGCCTTGCCCTTATTTCTGGGTTCCAAAAGATACAGCATTTCTGCAGCAGCTGCCTTGTGCATCAAGGAATCTGCACACACACAAAAAAAAAAGACCAAGCACACTTAGAACATGTTATAACACACATAAGAAAATTGTCTGATGTTGAGGATACCTTTATGCTTATTGAGGAATGACTCATTTGCCTCTAACAGAGACTTCCCATGCAAATGACTGCAAGACGAACAATTGTATGTGTTAAAAGACTGCCATATTGAAAAAACAAACAAGAAAGATATAGCAAGTCCAAAAGACAGGTTGTAAAAACCTGATTTATGGTCGTTCAGCTTCTAATACAGTGCAAATAAGTTTCTCAGAGTCAGTAGCTGGGGCAGCCATGGAACTAACTATGTGGAAAAACTTTAACTGCAGCATAAGAAGCACCCATCAGGAACAACACCAAGCCGTCAAAGTCTCTAGCAACCGGGGAAACAATATAGACCACCACTGAAAAGAATTGAGGAAAAAGCAGCAGCAACACAGATCAACATACTATGACTTGCATCAAAATTTACAGACACCCAAAAGATGCGACAAATATATCAACAGCTCAACCCAAGGAGTTAAGAGGACATATGAGAATGATAAAATATCTCGAGTGCAAACTAGAGAGGAACTAACCAGGCACCTATGTGTGTCAGGGCTTTCTGCGTCCAACCGGAGCAGCTGCTTCACCGCCTGGGTTTATGAAAAGACCAGCATATAAAGATGCATATATTAAAATGGAGTTAAGTAGAAAATTAAATTGCAAGCAGCACATATATAGGAAAAAGAAACATAACATTTATCAGCTTGTCATTAAGTTACTCCGAACAATATGTTTCAAGAAGTTTCAAGAGTAAGAAAGTCACTGGACAAAAGAAAAAAGAAGAAGCAAAGTAACCCCAGGCAAAATTACCTGAAAGGCAAGCAAATAGTGGAGCTTTCTCATATGGATTTTCGAAAGTCTTGACAATGACAAAGCGACTATGGCTGCTATAATTTGACCTCTGATAGTGGACAACTAACACCACATATACATAATGGAATCCATAGTCACTGCAGCAACTATCAATGGACTTGTTGAAGCCAAAAAGAAGATTGCTGGTGGAATATTAATACACTAATTTATCACTGCTCATTTCTTCTCTCTAGAAACGATAAAGGAATTTTTCACGAAGTTCAATTCCAATATTAGTATTTTCATGTGATGAATTCAGAATCAAAATGGGCAGGCATTGTATTTGATCGCAGGGAACTGGACTCTCTGAGAGAGCAAAAGTCCATCCTCATGACCTTACGAGTCTGACCACGTTGGCAGCGAAATTGCAGACGGCGTCAAGCATAACCATGTCAACAAGATGCTGTCAATGAGGCGTCCCCATTTCTCTCTACATCAATTATGTGCTGATGACCACTACTACTCTCCACTTGTTCCATTAGCAAAGGATACCTATCTATCTTACTATCTCTATGTCGTTCGGGAGCTCCAACATCCATCTAAGTCGACCGAAAGACAAACCTATATGGCAGGAGTGTCCAACATTGTAAGTTAAAAGTCACGAGCTTCCTGTCTTATTGAACTTGCTCCAATGAATAATAGCTCCAAAAACATATGAAAATTTTATCATCTTTCAAAAGAACTCCTGACACTTGACATTTGGCAAATGTCAACAAATAAACCGATCGTCAAGCTTCTCTTCTAAGAATCCTTTAGAATAGGAGCAATAGATATCATTATTATCATTACCACGAGCTCATTAAACTCAGGAAACAGAACAGCGAAATTGCAGACGGCATCAAGCGTGCTCTCAATCTATGCCTTCAGGAATCCGGCCGGCGCGAGTTCCGACTTCCTCAACTAGTAGTGCCCGACCATGCAGCCCTCGTCTAGGCCAGGTTCGCGGTCGCACCCTTCCCTAGCTCCTCCATCGCCTTGAACGCGGCCTGGAACCAAGGCTCTATCTCCTTCACGAACTCATCCGTGAACCTGATTCAGGCTCACGTCCAAGGAAAAGCCCTAGCTCCAGTGCTGGTGTAGCCAGTCCACGTACCTTGTCCACAGCAAGCGGGAATCCTTCTCCAACCCTCTAGACCGCGCCTCTCCTTCTTCGCCATGCCGTCGGCCCTGCCCAGGTCCACCGAGATCTCCCTTGCGACCGATCGGGCCAGCGATAGGGACAACACCCGGTCGACGGCGGGGAGCCTAGCGCTGCTCAGGAACGAGATCAAGGCCGCCTCCCTCCTGTCGGAGGCAGACGGCTTCGCCACGGAGGCCGGCGGCGTCTTCGACCTGAGGGAGGGGGAGGACAAGTAGATGCCAGAGACGGAGGATGCCATCGGCGGCGGCGGCTCGGAGTCGGAGTTGATGACGAGTTCGTCGGAGGGAGGCAATTGGACGGAGGGCAGAAGTTGCCGAGAGACCAACGCAAGCACAAACTCGATCTCCGTGTTGGAAACAGTTGGAGGCGAAGGTTTGAGGAACCAGCTGCGACTGGCGGGGCTCTTGGAGGAGGCGACGTGCCAGAGGTAGATGACTGGCAAGGCTTTTTGGAGAAGCGGAGGCGGAGGCAGAATGGGTGGGATGCGCTAAGAAGGAAACAGAGGAAGTAAGTGCAGCTCGTTCTCTGTGTGCTCTTCCACAAAAGAGAGACAAAACCTAGAAAATTCAAGTGAGAGAGAGAAAATTTAAGCGGCAGTGTTGCGCATTTATTACCCGTCCTTTCTTCCGCCAGCCAAGCCGAGTTATTTGGGAGAGAGTGAGAAGAGAGAGGAGAGAGGGCGTCGGGAGATGGGAAGAAGGCAGAACACGCCGAGTGGGGCCCACCCCTCCACATGGCGCCTCGTGAGTGGCCGGGGACCACGCCGACGTGGAGGTCCCGGACCACCCAATATTTTCTCAGAAAACACGGTTTGGTGGTGGTCCTTGAGAGAGAGAGAGCATTTGCATGGGACCTGGCAGTCGTACCGCTGACCTGACGTGACCTTCCAAAGGCAATTGAACCTTCCAAAGCGCACCCCGGAAGGGCACAAATCCCGTCCGCTGATTTTCTTGTGATCGGCGAGGGCTCTATCCCCTTGCAGATATCTTAGCGACGACTTTGGTCTTCCCCTAATCTCGTCGCTAGTGCCGGCCGTCTCTTCCGCTCTTCTTACTAAATCCCCATTGTCAAAACTGGTTCATCTCCGAGACCCCGCTCTCCTTGTGCTTTTCATCGATTCGTCTGCGACCCTTTGTCGTCGAGTTGCGAGATGAAGAACATGAAACCATCACTTCTACTATTCATCTTCATCTCGGTCTCGCTCGAAGCACTCCCGATCTCAGTCACTGGCAACAACGTTGACGCTTACCGGCCGACCGATGATATTGCCGTCGACTGCGGCTCCTCCACCAGCTCCACTGTGGAGAACCGGAATTGGATTGGAGACGCCGCCGCCCGTTCGGACTACTCTCCAATTGGGAAAACTCACTCCTCTATCACTGCAAAGGCAAGCAGTTCATCTCCCGGCGTCCCTGGCACCGCCCCATACCTCACGGCTCGCCTCTCCCGCTCCGAGTTCGCCTACACCTTCCACGTCACCGCAGGGCCCATATTCGTTCGCCTGCACTTCGTCCCTTCTGATTACCCCAACTTCCGCCGTGCCGATTCCTTCTTCTCAGTCGAGGCCGCTGGCTACACCCTGCTCCGCAACTTCAGCGCTTCCCTCTTTGCTGATTACACCCGCTCCGCGAGCTTCTTCTCTAAAGAGTTCTGCTTAAGTGTCGGAGAGGACCAGATATTGAACATAACGTTCACTCCCACTCCTGGCAATTCAGACACGTATGCTTTCGTGAATGGAATCGAAGTCGTTTCCATGCCCGAACATCTCTACTACAACACTTTCATCGACTCAAACGAGGGAATCGGGGTGGTAGGTCTACCGTCGCCGCACACCTTGGGTACTGCTGATGCTCTCGAAACGGTAAAGCGCTTGAACATAGGAGGACAGTTTGTACGTCCAGCTGAAGACACGGGAATGTACAGGACGTGGGAAGCAGATGACGAGTACGTGACTTCCTCAGACATCGGAGTTTTGCCAGTTAACACAACTATCCAACTCAATTACAGTGAGCAAGTGCCAAATTACACGGCTCCAGATCCCTTATACACTACTGCAAGGACCATGGGAACGGACAAAAGAATCAATCTGAGCTACAACCTCACGTGGTCCGTCGAGGTGGAGACGAACTTCTATTACTTCGTCCGGTTACACTTTTGCGAATTCCAGATAGAGATAAATGACCCCTTAGATAGGGTTTTCAGGATTTTCATAGATTTACAATATGCGGATGTCATTAAGTGTAGCAGGAAGGGCGTGCCTGTCTATAGAGATTTTGCAGTAGCCCTACATCATAGCCAAAAGAAAAGAACCAACCTCTCCGTCGCATTGGGCGCGCTTCCAGATCCTTACACTCTTTACTCTGATGCCATCTTGAATGGCCTCGAGATATTCAAGATCAACAATCCTGACGGGAATCTCGCAGGGCTGAACCCGGATCAGGTCCCGAATAAAGGGCTGAACCCGGATCAGGTCCCGAATAAACTGCCAGGACCTCCACCGGCAAGCAAGGCACCGTCGAGCCTCAGCAAAGCAGTAAAAATTGCCACCGTTGCTGGTGGAACTTCGGGCTTCACCATACTCTCTCTCCTGGCTTTCTTCCTTTACCGGCGACGAAACAGAGCGAAGGATTCGACCTCGAGCGACGGCACCTCACGGTGGGGCCCATTGTCCTACGCGACGACCAAGTCAACGAAGACCCAGGGGTCGTCACGGCCATCGGATCTGTGCCGCCACTTCTCATTAAAGGAGATCAGAGCGGCCACGAACAACTTTGACAAAGGGTTTATAATCGGCGTGGGCGGGTTCGGCAACGTGTACAAGGGCTATGTCCATGGCGAGGCCAACCCAGTAGCGATCAAGCGGCTGAACCAGGGATCGCATCAGGGCCTTCATGAGTTCAGGACCGAGATTGAGATGCTCTCCCAGCTTCGGCACCTCCACCTGGTCTCCCTGATTGGGTTCTGCGAGGACGCGGGAGAGATGATCCTCGTGTACGACTACATGGCACGCGGGACCCTCAGCGACCATCTCTACAACACCGTTAATCCCCCACTCCCCTGGAAGCAGCGGCTCGAGATCTGCATAGGCGCTGCGTGGGGACTCCACTACCTCCACAGCGGTGCCAAGCACACCATCATACATCGCGACGTGAAGACGACCAACATCCTGCTCAACGAGAAGTGGGTTGCCAAGGTGTCCGACTTTGGGCTCTCGAAGGTCGGACCCACGAGCGAGTCTAAGACGCACGTTAGCACGGCCGTGAAGGGCACCTTCGGGTACCTGGACCCGGAGTACTACAGGCGCCAGCGGCTGACTGACAAGTCCGACGTCTATTCCTTCGGCGTGGTGCTGTTCGAGGTGCTGTGTGCAAGGCCTGCCGTGAGCCGGATGGCCCCGGTGGAGCAGATTAGCCTGGCTGAGTGGGCCCAGAGTTGTTGTAAGAGCGGATCTGTCGAGGAAATGGTGGACCCGCACCTGAAGGGGGCTATGGCCCTCGAGTGCCTCAACAAGTTCTGCGAGATCGCTGTGAGCTGCTTGCAGGACGAGGGGGCCAAGCGGCCATCCATGAACGACGTTGTGTGGGGCCTCAATTTCGCACTGCAGCTACAGGTGAGCACAAAGCTGGAAGTGAAGGATCATGCGGGTGTGTCAGTTCATGATAGCGATGACAGCGACCATGACGCAGCTTCGATCAGAGGCAGCGGCAGCGATGAGGAGATCAACACTAGTGATAGCGATAGTGGTGGTTGGAAGAACAGTAGGGAAACTGTGACGTCGACCAGAGCCGGAAGCAATGATGTTTGTGATGAGACTATGACTAGTTATGACTCAGAGAAGTTGCCTTGAGAAAATATTAGGTGCTCAAGTGTGACGCTCAAAACGTTGTTTGACATATTATTACTCTCTTTTAACATACGAAAGCGTAATTAAATATTTACTATTATTTTTTTAACAATTAAAGGCCTTACAAGTATAATCATCATATTGATGCCTCTTTTATTTATACCACATTTGAGTTCATAATCTTATTATATTACGAGCAAAAAACAAAAATTTGGATAGGGGTGGGGAGACCTATCTTTGTATTATACTATACTTCCAAAAGTCTGCCTATATAAATGTAGTCACGGATCGATAACTTCTCCGTTTGTTGTGTCTCCATCGTCAAGTCCTGGTACTAGGAAATGAACTGAAAAGGAACTCACTCTAGCAAACCTCCTACATCAACCCACATAATAGAACTACACTTGATATATATTATTCCATATTCTGATTCAAACATATTTCATAAAGACCTTCATAATCCATAGAGACTTTATAGCGTAAAGGTCGAAAGGTGTTCATTCTACATGTTTGAAAAATAAAATGAATGAGCCAAAACCAAATAAATGAAATTTCTAGTTTTAAGTTAAAAGAATTCTCTTACCACTTCATTTGATATACACAAAGTAAATGCATAATCATCCGATAAGTGTGATAAAAATATAAGTAGGCTTTACCTTTTCCATTTTCATTTTCCATAGAAATTGTTAACCAACAATACATCCATTCAGACTCATGCATATGCACACTATGTTTCACATAAACAAACAAACAAAATAAATAATATTTGATTCTACACATGATAATGCATTTTATTCATTAATATTTCCTCCTCTCGAACTTTCTTGTGCATCCCAACTATTAGGGCATCTCAATTTCGAGGCATTCTACAAACTTCCACCATAGAATGTCCCCACCATAGGGCGTCTCAACTCCGGAGACATCTCGAAACACTCTTCGGGACATCTCGCAAACTACCATCGTGGGGCATCGTCACGCACCACTATATGAGTGGCGGAATCACATTAATATTATTTAAAGCCTTTATATACACACACACACACATATACTTACAAGCATATCACACATATCTCAACTCAATTTAATACATTAAACAAATAATCGTATATGAAATAACATATAGTCATACTCTGGTCGTTAAAGTTGGAGATCCAAATGAGTACATTTTGAATTTAGACATTAGCGAGATCCGAACGAATAAATATACTCTGGACATAAAGTTTGAACATGTAAATGGGTACATTTTAAGTTAGAATAACAAGTACATTCTGGTTTTGAACAAGTAAACGGGTACATTTTAAGTTAGAATAACAAGTACATTCTGGTTGTAAAGTCTGAATAATCAAAAAGGTAAATTTTGGTTTAATAGAAGCTTCTAGAACAAAAGAACATATTCAATAATGAATGGATTTACAAATGAATAGAATCAACAAATAAATAGATTCAACAAAGAATAGATTTATATTTAGTAAAGTTTGTCTGAATCAATGGATAGATTTATTAACAAATGGATTCACATGGTAGCAGATTCAACAAGAAATAGATTCATACTCGGTAAAGTCTGTCTAAACCAATAAACAAATTTATCAACGAACATATTCATAAGTTGGCAAATTCAACAAGGAATAGATTCATACTCATTTAAAGTCTGTTTGAACTAAAAAACATATTTATGAATGAATAGATTCATAAGTTGGCAGATTCAACAGGTGAACGATTCGACCAAATGAGTAGATTCACAAAATGCAGATTCACAAATGGACAGATTTGTCATAGGAAATTCTAACAGAAACAAGTAGAATGAACATATTCTGACTAGTAAAATTCTAGCAAAATAAAATAGAGTGAATATGCAAGAGGTTATCAAGACAAATATAACAGAACGAACTGCTTTTGACTATGAAAAATGAAACAAAATGAAGAAAAATGAACGTGTAATGTGTCATTGAGATGAATATGTCAGAACAACCAAATTTTAACTACCCAGAATGTAGTAGAAAGAAGCAGAATGAACATGTAATGACTCATCAAGATAAATATGGCAGAACGACCAAATTCTGACTACCTAGAACGAAGTAGGAAGAAGCACAACGAATCATCAAGATAAATATGACAGAATGACTAGATTCTGATTATCTAAAATGAAGCAGAAAGAAACATAATGAACATACAATGGGTCATCAAGATAAATGTAGTAGAATAGTCATATTTTGATTACTTAGAATGAAGTAGAAAGAAACAAAACAAACCTTTGGAAACTGAATGATGTACCTTGTAGGGCTATGTAGCGATTTTTGGCTAAATAATCATTGATAAGTCTGCATGATTGTGTTAATATTCAGTAGAAGGTATAAATCCTTCACTATCTTAGATTCAATGGCAATCAAAGAGCTTTAACTTAGTGCAGAGTTTCAGCTTTCATCTCTTTATGAATCCATCTTGAGGCTATTTGGAAATTGAAAACCTTTGCAAATTGTAGACTTTGGTATATGAGGGCATTAAATGCCCTCTTACAAGCTACGGAAGACACTTCTGCAGCTTATTCTTAGGCGGACTTGCAGTTTTCAATCAGTAATATTTATCAAAGTTGTGTGAATTTTTTAAAGAAATTGGACTATAATGACGTGGATGGGATCTGCAAAATGAGTCTAAACATTTGGATGATTAAGTATAGATTTGGCTCTCTAAGTTTAGGCATTTGTGTGATTTTATCTTCTATTTTTTATGCTGTGCAATTAAGTCCTCTTAGCTTTTTTGATTTGTGCAATCAGGTGTATTGTTTACTTGTTGTAAGTAATGCTGTCACACTATGTTTTCCTTTTTACTTGTTTTTCCTGTTTGCTTTCTGCTCATTTGGAAGCAAATTAGCATCACCTTTTATTTTTGTCGCATAAACATTGTCACGTCATTGATTAATTCGTTGGTTTAGTCGAAGTGGTTGACCAAAGGATTTGATTCCATAAATTCAAAAAGTTGAAGGACTTGATTGTACAAAATAAAACTTGAAGGACCCAATTTGCACGAATTTAGAAAGTTAGAGGACTTGATTTAACGAAATAAAAATTAGAGGATCAAATCGCATAAATGCTGGAACTTAAGGACCATAATATGCACTTTACCCAACATTTTTACTATGAATTACCTGTGGCCGTGCCTCGTCCATGTCAGGCCGAGGCAAATTATGTCCGGGTCTGGTTTGTATTTTCTATTCTTTTATTAAATCTAATATCTTCTCGATAAAGGCAACAATTAAGACCCTTTTCGCAAATCGGCCTTGCCCGGGACAGGCCGTGTAGGCCTTGCTGGGACCATGCCGGTGCGCTGGTCATTCCTAATCCGGACATTTGTTTAGCACGATACAAGGTGTCATGCCCTCCCTAGTGTGATTTACTGCGGTTCTGAACAAGCTTTTCTGTTCCTGGCAATGTCACAGCCAAAATTCCCTTTCATCTTGTGTAACTAAGAAAACTAGTAATGAGTAACATCTTGAGCATGTTCTCTTTGAAAACTCAAGCACACGATGCATAAATCCGGCTGTCAAACACCAAAAAAAGGTTTGAACTACAATTCAGGCCCACGATACATAAATCCGGCCGTCAAACACACCAAAAAAAAAAAAAAAGGTTTGAACTACATGGAGCATGTAATCTAGTGTCGTATACATCAATGCCAGAACTGAGCATATGCTCCCTCTTCCTGTGACCGAGAAGAGACTTCCTTGTCAATAGACGGGACATGAAAGCCTCCGGTATGTGCACATTGGCGGCACGAATACACCATTTGAATGATTGTTATGAAAGCCCCTAGCTTCAGAGCAACTTTATTCTTCCGGTTTTGAGACGGCATGTTGTAAAGACCCGAAATGTCGGTATGCCCTTTCCACTATGCTTGGCCAATATCATGCAAAAAAATCAACCAAAGAACAATTTAATATATATGCACTAGGTTGTCATTCATTTTCTCAGAAGTTAACGAAGCCTTTGTAGTGTCCTGGTTGGCACCTTTAGTGTGAAAACATATTTTAATAGACTCTGGCTATGCCAGCCACGCTAAGTGGAGAAGGGTCCATTTATGTCATAATCTTTAGGGCTGGAGATGGATTTCACTTAGTTGTATGAAAACCATTTGAAAAGTTTGTTGATCTTTGGCTCATCCAAGGAATTTGCCATGCATCATTAGGATTGAGGCTCCGTTTGGTTCGGCATTTGGAAGGGGCTTTTGGCCTCTAAAGGGGTTTGGGCAAAAGTGGGTGGTGTTTGGGTCAATATTTTGGGGACTTTGGGGAGATGCAATTGCATCTCCAAGGGGCTTGAAGGGGCTTTAGGGGAATAGAGGGTCCAAGGTGCATTTGAGATTAGCATTTTCGGAATGCTGGGGCTTTGTTTAATGAAAATATGTCAGTTGCCAATTTTACCCTCGTTTATTATTCAAAATCCGTTTTTGCCCTTTTCTAAAAAAAACCCTAAAAGCCCCTCACGACTCCTCTCCTTTGCACTCACGCAGCACACTCACACCTCCTCTCCTCTGCACTCTCACGACTCCTCCCCTCTGCACTCTCACGTCACACTCTCACGCCTCCTCTCTTCTGCACTCTCACACGTCTCTCTCAGTCGTCCCTCATCGTTTCCATCTGAGATCAACCATCCCAACCTCGAAGATCGCCTTCCGGCGTTTTGCTCTCACGCTTGAAGATCGCCTCCTGCCATTCTGCTCTCACGCTTGCGTCACGCTCATAGCAAGGCAATTGGGTAAGCTCGGAAGCTTCAATTCCATCGCTCGTTCGTCCGATTCGCGGTCATCACTGAAGATTCCACCGTCGTCCCTCGCCGTTCTACTCTCGCACTCGCCTCTCCAGGTAAGATTTCCTAAGTGTTGCCGCCTTACAGTGCCGCGGCCTTAGGTTGGCTTCAGTTCGCCTTTGTGTTTTGGTCAATCGCCAACTATCAATTTTGTTTGCTTTCACACTTAGTTCAATTCTAACCTTTCGTTGCTTGTTCGGGGCGGGCTGAACCAAACCGGCTTTGCTTGGTCCCCTCCATCGGCTGAACCAAACCGACTTATTTAAAATTCATTAATTTTCTCCAGTAAGAGTGAAAAGATTCTTGTTAGTTATAAGTTTGTCTATAAAAGTATTTGGGGATGTGGCATCCCAAAATTCATAATGACCTCTAGTTACATTAAAGTCTATGAATAGGTGATGGAAGTACCATCAAGTTATTTTATGGCCATTTAATCCATAATTTGCAATCAGATTTATGGCCAAGCTTTTAAGGGATAATTATGTGATAGGAAAGAAAATTATATCATTGGCCATGTGCATCATAAATTGGAATTTATGAATTTGTGACTATAAGTTTAATGGCCTTATTATTTATGCAATTAGATATTTATTTAAATGATGATCAAGATATATTATAAAAAAATAAAATAAAATAAACTTGGGCCATTTAAGTTTGGACCTAGGGCCCAAGTGAGATGGGCCTAAAGTGGGCCATAGGCCCGGCCCATTGTCACGCATGGAGCGGGAAGGAGGAGCCGCATGGCTTCCTCCAAGTGTCTTCAACCAAAAAGACACTTGTCTCCTTCTTAGGGACAAGTGTCCCCCATGCAAAGAGGGGGTGCATGCAATATATAACCCACCAAAAAGGAAGAGAGAGAGGGAGTGGCTGATGATGGGGGGCTGTCGTCCAAGAGAGTTGCGAGAGAGAGAGAGTGAGATGCGAGAGAGAGGGAGGCCGAGAGAGGAGGAGAAGGAGCCGTCGCCGCCCGCACGCCGTTCGTCCGTCGCCGGTGTGCCGCTGTTCGTGTGGTCTAGAGGCAAGTTGGGGTCCTTTGCTGCTCTTGCATGTGTGTGTGTTACATGTATGTTTGGTATAGTGTCGAATTTGAGTGATTGGAAGGGAGAAACCGAAGCTTGGATGGCTTGTTCTTGAGTGGTGTTGCTGTTTTCGCTTGAACAGTTCGAGTCAGAATGTTGTGTGAGCTTGCATGCATGTTTAGAGTTCGATTTTGACTTTTATCTCTTCATGAAAGTTTTAGCTAACATCTTAAAATACAACATACTAAAATTTGGTACAAAATTATGGATATTTGAGGGGTAAAACTGTCATCCTACGGAGATGTTAGATCTGGAATGTTTTCGCATGAACCGCCTGAGACAGAATGTTGTGAGAGCTTGCATGCATGCTTAGAGTCCGATTTTGGCTTAGATTTCTTCATGAAAGTTGTATCTAACATCTTGAACTATAACATAATAAAATTTGGTACAAAATGATGGAGATTTAAGGGGTTAAACTCTCATCCTACGGAGACACCAGATCTGGAACGATTTCACTGACCTTTCGGTGGATTTGTGGTTGCATGTTGATTTGCACTAAGAATATCTCTTCGATTTCTTCATGAAAGTTGTAGGGGACATCTTAAACTACAACATACTCAAAATTTGAAGTAAAATGAACAAGTATAGCCTAAGAAATCGACTTACTCTTGAAGACGGTAAATCTGGAGACGTGGTACTGGACACCCGAGACTTCATGGACCCATATGGTGACTGTTCTTTGGAAATTTGACTTAGATACCTTCATGAAACTTGTAGAGAACATATTGAAGTAAAACATATCCAAATTTCAGAGGAAACGAAGAATAATAGGTAGGTGAAGACTCAGTATTTCGGAGAAGCATGCACTGGACGATTCGGTGTTAGATCCAGAAGCTTCATGAGACTGTAGAAATTAATCTAAAAATCATTTGGCTTGGAAGTCTCATGAAAAATGTACTTTAGTGTCTTGGCTATAACTTGGTAAAATTTCGTAATTTTTGGAGGTCGTATGGATATTTTAATCAAATTATTTCGGAAACTGTGCATTCTGATTTCATCCGAAAATTACATGCTCTTTTGTGTGAATTATGGATTTGTGTGAAATTCTATTTGGCCATGTATTTTGCATGAAATCATTATCCTATTGTCTTGTTTATCTCTTGCCCTAAATTTTATGATTTTTGAGAATCATGTAGATATTTAAATTAAAATCTTTGAAAGTGGCATAAGCTGGAATTTAAATAAATGTAAAAAGGGCATGATAAATGGATTATTTTAATTGGCATAAATTCCATAAATTATATTTCATGAATGATTGCACCATGTTGCATGTATGATGAGGTCTTGATGTATGCATGACAATGAATTGAAATGCATGTGTGAATTCAATGTTGAACATGATTTTTGGTTGCCATTGCATCTTATGCCATGCTAAATTGAGACCGAAATTGGTGAACATGAATAATGTTAAATGAGGAGATTGTTGTGGCAGATGGTAATGCCCGGAATGTATAGAGATACATTGCCGGATGGCCCCGGGAGTGTCGGGATGCTCGGCCAGGGAGTGTAAATGCCGGAAGCCCTGTCGGAGGTCTTTGCCCGAGGGGAATGCCTCGTGATGCTAGTTGGGATGCGAGATGCCCGGAATGTGGGGGGCCGGATGCCCGGTGGCCTGGAATGGTTGAATGCCGGAGGTTTTCTTGCATGGGATGCGAGTGTAAAATATGAGATGAAATTGATGATCCAAGGAAGGGTGATGTGGTGATCAAATTGAAAGTTAAAAGTGGAAATTGAACCATGCGTGATATGATATGATATGATATGATGATGATCACCCATGACATGATGATATGCATGATGATGATGATGTATGATGTGATATGGTGATGATCGCCCATGGCATGATGATATGCATGATGATGATGATGTATGATGTGATATGATGATGATCACCCATGGCATGATGATATGCATGATGATGATGATGTATGATGTGATATGATGATGATATATGATATGGCATGATGACATGCATATATGTGTATGGTATGATGATGTCATGATGATGATGACATGTGTGATATGATGAAGTCATGATGATGATGACATGTGTGATATGATGATGCCATGATGATGATGACATGTGTGATATGATGATGCCATGATGATGATGACATGTGTGTGATATAATAATGTCATGATGATGATGATATGAGTATGACATGATGATACACATGTATGTGTTATGATTGTGGTGATGATGCATGATAGTATACGCCTGGCTTCAAGGTAAGTAATGCCTGAGATGTATGTATGACTTGTATGATGCATTGAGTGGTTATTTGATTCCTTTACCTGCTGAGTGGTTGTACTCACCCCTTTTGGGGAATAACATTTCGGACTAGATAAGATACCTCTGCTGCCACTGCTACCAGTAGATGAATCAAGTGGTTGGTTATGGTTGCGAGGAGGAGGATAGCAAAGGGAGGAACTCTTGGACGCCGACACTGATCGATGGACTTTAAGTATTCGACTGTTGGAGAAGATGTCGGTCATCTTTTGAAGTATAGCTGAGTATAGAAATATTGGCATTTCAATGTACCGACTAAAGATGTACATCTGCTTTATGTAAATAAACGTGTTCGGCTTTAACTTATATAAGATGTTTAGTAGGTGTGCATCGTTTTCTGAGCATAGGGAAGGGAGTTGTTGGATGTGCTTCCGTATTTAAATTGCGCAAGGGACCGATCTAAGAGATGTAAACCCCCAGGTTGTATGGACCCGCTGCAATTGAAATGGTATCAGAGTGATATGTTAATAAGGAAAGTGAATGGTAAGCGAACTGTGGCGACCTTAATCGGATCGGGGGTCGTCGAGGGGTGCCACAGGGGATGAAGAAAGTAACATATTTTTGGCAGGAAAGATGAAATTTCTATGCCACATATATGAATCAATCAGTATCTAGACTCACAGGGAATCTGGAATTGGAATATTGAAACAGAAATACAGTATTTAATGTGCTCCATTTTATAGTTTGTGACTATAAATTTGTCTATGGTGGTGTTTATATATAACAAAATCTTTTATGATATTGGGAAGTAAGGACAAGAGGAGGTCTTGCTCTCCACGTTCAAACTGATAAGCTCCTTTATCTTTACCGATAGAAAGTAATTGCTCTAAATTGGTCTATCCTGCATAAAGATTAGCACTCTGATTCTCGAGTTTCAATAGATTTTATGAATAGCTGGTGATGTTGGATGATATTAGCAAAAGGGAATGGATGGAAAATAGAGTTATTATCTATTACCATAAGTTTGCTTATTGATTGTATCTCAAATCTTATTTTACAAATATAATTTCAGATCCTTGCTACTAATGTTATTGCTTTGGTTTGGAATGTGATTCTATCGTTCAAAGCTCATAAAGAGATTCTTCCTAAATAGGTACATTGGTAGAGGATA
Organism: Eucalyptus polyanthemos subsp. polyanthemos; assembly: GCA_017140185.1. Lineage (NCBI taxonomy): Eukaryota > Viridiplantae > Streptophyta > Magnoliopsida > Myrtales > Myrtaceae > Eucalyptus > Eucalyptus polyanthemos. The sequence continues at coordinate 19,761,726 of CM029466.1, forward strand.
TCTGACTTTTGAATAGCAATTTAGCATTTATAAGACTACTTTTATGCAACCAAGAAAATAAGAACAACTCTAGACTTGTGAAGGCTCGCTACATAGCTGATGTTGCCATTCGAAAGTGCAATTTCTAATTAGAAAAAGGAATTGAGATTATAAATAAAAGAGATTTTTTTTTTCTTCTCTTTTTGTGGATGGCCATTAATTTGATGCATAGATTACTTTATATTAATAAATTCGACAGAAAGAGTAATTATCGGTTCATGAAATCACGAAGCAGAATTTGAGTTCAAAATTCACATCTGGGAGTTAAATAATCTCATGAAAAAGTCCGTCCAAGAGCATGGAAAACATGCCGGTCTTTGATAATTGTTGGAGGACGGTAATCGGTTAGCGAGATGTCACCTAAAATTTTGTTTCTTCACTAACATACAAATGCACATTTGAATGGTTGTTGCTTGTGAAAAAAAGTACTTCTCAAGATTTGGTGCCTTATTGTATGTGCAGGGGTTTGAGTTCTCTTCCTCACGTCACTTCTTCACGCTCGCTGCCCTCAAGCTCTCCTGTCACGCTCGCGCTCATGCTTGCTTCTATCTAGGTCAAATTTTCTTAATCCATGGTTGCCCATCGAACTGAATTGTCTTCCAGTCAGTTTAACTACATTTTCAGTGTACAAAATTCTGAAATTGATGGGAGTTTGGTGGTTGATTGGCTATTTTGAGCCAATTCTGAATTCTAATATCAGTCTGGGGTTGTACAAAATTCTAATGTTGGGGCTTGGTTAATATTTTTCTGGTGTGAAGAGATGTGAAGCTGTTTCTTGATCTTATCTCTACATCCAAATGTTACTTTTTCCCTTTTTTTTTTATGGATCATCTGCCTCTATAGTGGGAAAACCACCACCTTGTATATTGTACAACCCTAGACTGATATGTTGTTGGTTTTTTTTTCTTGTTTTTTGGGCTGATACCTAATACAATATAACATTGATTTGTTATTTACTAGTTTGCATTTATTTGGCTCTAATTCAATTGCTGAATTTTTTCTGTATTATATATCTCTCAAATATGTCATGCTCATATTGTTGAAAGATGGCGAGTTCAACAAAGGAAAAAGGCACATTGGACAGCTGAAGACGTAGAAACATTTTGTAAGTTGTGTGTTGAACAAATCGATAAGGGTAATCGTCCAGCAACCAACAAGAGAGATGGATGGACTATCATAATTAATAAGTTCGAGGAGTTGAGGGGCAAAAAGTACAATAAAACTAAAATGAAAAGTAAGTGGGATAATCTTAAGGAAGAATGGAAAAGATGGAGGACATTGGTTTATAGTGAAATGGGATTAGGATGGGATCCAAGGAAGAAAACCATCGATGCGAGTGATGAATGGTGGGAGAGCAAAATTCAGGTGTTTATCATTTGTTCTTTTATTTTTCGATTAAATTCTTATTTTCTATTATATACAACTTACTGAAAATGTTTTTTTTTTTTTTTAAACAGGCCAATCCTAAGGTTAAGGTTTTTAGGATGAAAGGCATACCTCCTGATTTTGAAGTATTGCTAGGTAGAATGTTCAGGGATACGGTTGCTACTAGAGGAATCACTTGGAATCCTGCACAAGGTTTATGTGTTGATGAGAATGTTGATGCCACACAACCCAATATTGATGATGCCGTAGGATCTACTGATGATAATTTGGAATGTGATGTGGGTGAAAATATTGATGAACCAATTCAAACTTAGGCTCGTAAAAGAGTAGCACAAAATTCAACGAGGGAAACTCGAGGAAAGAAAGTCAAGAATTTGAGCCCGGCACAATTGCTTGGAAGTCAAATTAACATGCTTTGTTCTGCAGTTGAAAGTAGGAGTGCTAATAGGAGTGCTGATGCTATTGCCTCTCGAGCATATGAGGAATTCGGTCCTTACAAGGACCTCATATCTATGTTGGATGCCATACCAGAGATTGTGCAAGATGAAAATCTGTACTTTTTTGCAATTAAACATTTTAAGGACAGGGTGGATAATAGGCAAGTCTTCATGAGCTTGAGTACCGATGCTCTAAGGGTGAAGTATCTCAAACTTGAGATGGAAGAACTTAATCATAACTAAGATATTGTTATAGTTTCTTATTTGAATTCTTGAATATGCTATTTTATTTTTATATGCAAATTCTATTTAAATTATGTATGGATCTAATTTATATTAATGTTTTTAATGTGAGAATTGTTTCTAATTGGTGTTCGCTTTATGTGGTTGACTTTGCATATATATATTGATTGATACTATTGTTTTTCTTAATGGATTGTCAATATTATTCATTATTTTTCTTATTCTAACTCTATAATTTGTTACGTTATGTAATTATGGATGATTCTCAACAAAAGGAAAATCGTAAACAAGAGGAAGATGAATTCTCAGATTTGCTTTCAATTGCTTATCAAGTAATGCACCTTAGCAAACAACCTTTTATGACCTCATCATATACAGGTTATGCATGGATGAGAGAGTTGATGGCTGAAGATACTAATCCAATAAGATGATATAATATGTTTAGAATGCATAGAGATGTATTTAATAATTTAACACATGACTTAGTAACATGCTATGGCCTTAAAGGATCTAGAAATACTAATGTTGAAGAAATGGTTGGAATGTTTCTTTATATGTTGGGACATGGTATAGGCAACAGGGTAGCACAAGAACGCTTTCAACGCTCTGGGGAAACCATAAGTAGGCATTTTAGTTTAGTTTTAAATAAAGTATGCAATATGGGAAAATATTTGATCTAACCAATTGATCGACAATTTCGGGAAGTTCCAAAGAAGATTAAGAAAGATCGACGATTTTATCCATATTTTAAGGTAAGTTATAATTGTATTATAAAAACGAAAAAGCAAATTTAAATCATGTAATTTTTGCATTATTTGTTTTAGGATTGCATTGGAGCTATGGATGGTACACATATTCAAGCAGTGTTATCGACGTATGCTCAAATTCGCTTTATTGGTCGAAAAAGAAAGACTACGCAAAATGTGTTGACTGTATGTAATTTTAATATGTAATTTATTTATATTTGTGCTGGTTGGGAGGGACAAGCTCATGATACTCGTGTCTTCTATGATGCCATTGGAAGACGTGATGCACAATTTCCCCATCCACCTCCAGGTTGGTTAATTAATGGTTTATGTATATATATTTATGTGGCATATGTTAATTAAATTTATATTATATTTGTGTATGAAAATATTATTTAGTAGATGCTGGATATCCAAATCTCACAGGTTATTTGGGGCAATATAGAGAAGTTAGATATCATTTGCCAGAATTTCGACAAGGTCCTACACCTACGGGTCATCGAGAAGTGTTCAACTGTGCACATTCCTCACTTCACTCAGAAATTGAACGAGCCTTTGGCGTATTTAAAATGAAGTGGAAGATTTTAACTATTATGCCAAATTATCCTTATGAAAAGCAAGTGCAAATTGTCATAGCTACAATGACTTTGCACAATTTTATAAGAAAAAATGCCGTAATTGATATGGATTTTGAAACAGCAGATTTGGATCCTGAGTATGGATATTCAGTAGATCATGATGTTGTAAATGAGAGGACAAGTGCTTCAAATAATAATGCATTCCCTGACATGGCACATTTACGTGATAAAATAGCTATGAACTTGATAAATAATTAAGGATGTCTGTAATATTTAACTATTTCTGTCTTTCTTTCGAACATATGTTGTTGTCATGTTTATTGTAATGAAATTACTCTATTTTTAATTGAGTTTGATGTGATTTTTTATTTAAAATTTTATTAATATGTCTCTTATACATTATTTTTCAACTTGAAAATAATATATAAAAGTTAAGGTAATTGATTTTTGTTTTTAATTTTAAACAATTTAAAGTTGCAAATTTTAATAATTGGCATATGAAATGACTTTCCAAATGTAATGTGTTTACCAAACAGCATTTTCCCCAAGTTGCATCTTAAGGCATCTTTTCAATTTTGTTTACCAAATAGCATTTGCATTTCGCCAAACCCCTTTAGACTAAAGGCCTTTGCATTTCCCTAAGGACATTCTCCCAAAGCTGAACCAAACGGGGCCTGAGAAAAGATGGGACTTCCCTTGACCGAACTATTTGCTCCTTGCAGTTCAGTCCATCAACAAATGCAACCGGAGGAGGTGAGCGATCCTTCGACTCAGCAACAGTTTCAGCTCCAGCAGAATATATAAACCAGTCCGATTAATCTGATGCAGACTGTACAATTCCAGCCCCAAAATTAGTAGATGATGCCACTTCACGCAATGTCGTAATCTAATCCACAGCATCTAGTTGGTCCTGGACAAATTCCACAAGCAAACCAAAGTTTTGGGGCTCAGTCTACTCTGCACTCAGAGCAACCAATTCCCGTGAGCTCTTAGATTCCAGCCGGTTTCTGGCCATTGCATCCTGTTCCAGGCTTTACTACGGGGCCGATGAATTCTCTGGCTCAACCCTTTCATACTGCTGGTTTAGACTATCCTCAAGTGCCATTTCATCCACATAACGTGCCTCCGATGCCTTAAGGGATAATAGTTCAATTGCCACCATCTGCTCCACCATCTCCTTGGACAACGAGGTTTTTTGACTGCATGGATGACCCTTTAATTGGTACAGTAGCCATTTGCTTTTCCTGGGCAAGTTTATAATAAAATGGACCAGTAACACACGGAGAATCTCCAAGTATTTCTTGCGTGTTTGCAGTGGTTGTGGCCTGTTGCTTCCCCTGCGTAACATTCGGCCAGATAGCGGAGATTGTTGATCGAGGGAGCACATGTTAGTAAGGATGCTTTTATTGACTATTAAATCCTTGATTCTACTAGTGTAGCAGGTAACGAAGATTGGAAAATTCAATGTCCTTTCAACATTCTGAGGGAGAGAGCAATCGGAATGAGATATTTTATGCACTTCAGCATATGAGAAGAAAGGGTCTCATTGAACTAATGTGATTGAGAATGATGTTTGCTTTGCAGCATGTAAAACGAGCGGGCTACTGTCTGGTGGGATCCAGTTTCTCATCGGTTGCCCGTGCTTATTGTCCTGCACTTGCTAAACCAAGCTTTGGAACTGATTCAACCTCATCGAGTCCCCTGCTCTTGACTGGATCACTCACTTCTTTTGCGAATGCTATGCTCTTTCTGAGGGATACAGAGAGCCTAAGAACAGAGGACTTGACCCTTCCATAGGCAAAACTGATGTCGAATATAGCCACTTGAGCTCCAAACGAGCACTTAATAAGCCAACTTATTGCAAATATGGCACTACAATACTGTCATTATGGTTTGATTACCGTCACCAACAAAGAAAAATCTGCATTTTCAGCTATGTTTTCGGCAAGAAATTGCTGATATTTATTCTTGTTGCTTGCCAAGGTTGGCAGGGGAATGCGGCAAACATGCAGAATGTGCAGTATCAGGTTGTTATGGTGCCTCAAATGCATCAGCAAGCCATGAGAGCTTGACGAGGAACATCACATTGGATCCATCAGTGACTCAGATCATCCTCTTATGTAGTCCCCAATGAGTCCAAGAAAGCGAATGCCGATGGAATTATGAAGTTTCAATTTGCAGATTTGAGGAACAAATTGAAATAAAATTGTCGAAGAATATCTTACAATAGTCCAACAACTGATTTGCTTCTGTGCTGTATCGTTGTTGCATCTTGAAATATTACTTTCATTTCCACCAGTTAGTTTCAGATTCATATCTAGGATCATTCCACTGTTCACAATTCTGTGACATCCATCAAATCCATAACATCAGCTGTTTTCAGCGGCGTGATTTTTTGGAGGTGCTCAGTTCACTAGTCGTTTCTTTGGATTAAGCTTTCCGAACTATGTGCTTTCTTATTTCAACCAATGGAAATCACACCGAGAAGGAAGGCTCCCATCTAGATGTGAGAGGATGACCGCTGTGAGGTGATCGCAGCTACCACAAGAGATACGCGATGTGAGATGGATGGCCTCTCGTCGACTACAACACGGTGGTTGCCATCTCTCTTGTGCACACGCACGCGGCTGTCAGCCTATTTGGCACCATATTAGCTGCATAAGAGCCACGTGAGCCAATGAAAATTAATGTAACACATGTACGCTGATTGTCCAGCTACTATTCCCACGTGCTCCTCAGCACTATGTATAGAGCTTTTCAACCGGAAGGCCGACTGCAAACACATTTTACAAAAAAAAATTGTCACCTTGTCTGGTTTCTCAAGTACTCATTTTGGGGTTTGGCCCACGTCTAGAATAGGTTGAGTCGTCATAGCATGTCTCCTTTTGATAGATCTACGGTTTGTGGATGGAATAGGCTCATACCCAATCCAACAAGGCTAAGGAGTATTGCTCAAGTGAGAGGGATTGGACAAGGTACTACTCTTGGCAGACTTTTATGATAGCAAATGGTGCAAGGAAATGTCATGACAATGCAGAATATGCAGTATCCGGTTGCTATGAAGCCTCCAACTTTATAGATTTTGTTATTTACTTTCTTTTTTCTTTCTTTCCTTTTCTGTCCTACTGTTCATATTTTTCTTTGGGTGTTAATCCATTGTCCCCACCCCATGGCTACAACATTTACAAGAGCCAATTCACTATGCTACTATGGGTGGAGTTTTTTTCTGTTCTTCATCTTCGTTTTCTGTAAAGACGGAGGATTGATTTGACAATACTACTAATAAAAAGTCATTGATGTTGTAATGGCTGGCTTTTGACTTAGTCAATATTAACTAGTAAAAGGAAAAAAAAAAAAAAAAGTGGACTCAAGGAAAGGTATACACGTTCAAAAGAGGCAAATAAAGAAAAAAAGAGAAAAGAAGAGAAACAAAGGCGAAAAAGTAGGAAGAAAAAGGAAAAGGAAGAAGAGTACATGCCATGGCTCCTTGTCAAGTTAGATTAACTTTATCTTGCAACGCCCAATTAATCTAATTCGAGATTTTTGAAATAGAGCCCTAATTTTGGATCCTTGTGAATTTTAAGCCAGTAGGTTAATTCTATGAGTTGTTAAACTGAGAAATTATGGGGCATTAATAGTTTAGGGTATTGTAAAACTATAGGATTTTACATAACTCAATTCAAGCTTATAGTTTGCCTGAAATAAAATTTTGAAATTATGCACACGTGCTGTAACATTAGCGAATTTCCTAGTTTACCAATGATTATGGCCATTCTTAAGCTATCTTTAGAGTTGGCAAAACTTAGGGAATCTGATTATCTCGAAAGGTCTTTCATTAGAGAGAAGATTTGCTAGAATCATGGTTCAATGAAGAGAGTTGTGGTGCAAAAAAATTGTGACATGCAAGCAAGGCATAGCGGACAGTTTTGAATGACTACTACAACAAGCCTTTCATTGTTGTGTAGGAGTCGATTGGTTGACGAACAAGCGTTTAGATCATCAGTTAAAGTAGTGTTTTGCTTTGTCTTGACATCAATTCTCATTTAATTGATAGAATATTGTCGACTCAAATAGCTACATTATTTGGCTTTGAGTATTCCTAACTGAGTGTTGATGATTTCTTTTATAGTATTATAAAATCCATGTCTTAAAATAATAGTTAATTTGATATTATATATGTGTTTATGTATATATGTGTGTGTATTGAACAAAGAAGAACATATTGGAGAAATACTAGTTTTGATAAGTGTTAGAAATATAAGTAGAGACCTAGTCAAAACATTTCCATTCGTGATGGACCATTGACGTATGATTTAATGAGATTGATTAGTGGATTGAACCATTAATACTTATTTTGATATTATTGATGAACTATTTGAATATAGTTATGTTGAAGTAATATAGATCTTGTAAATTTGTTATATATCGGATTTAGTGTAAATGAGTTACCTTTTTGTGTCCTAAAAACTCAAGACTTAAAGTCTATCCTCATTGTAAATAGTGTTGGAGAAATCTCTAATCCGTTTTGAAGAAAGGTTATCCTATTTAAAGTTTGAAGACCTGACTCAAGATGTTTCATTAAGGATATGACCTTATCGACCTTATCGGAGAAGATCTATTGGCTGGAAAAGACACAACGGAATCCTTTGATTGATCAAGATTGACTCGAAGATTAAGGAATCGATGATTGCCTAAATATTCTTGGAAGGTTCTACTTATGGAAACTGAGATCCTGATTGTATGGGCGAACAAGATTGATGAGTTATTGACACGTTCCTTTAATAGCTCGAATAATCTTCTTAATTGATTCCGTCCAACGAGTAGATTGGAGGAATTCCTTTGGTAAGTGCCAATGGGTATGATGGCATAAAGGAGTATATAAGGAAGACGTTCTAAGTTGTTGAGGTGTGCGCGATAGAAGAATTCCAAAGTCTGAAGCTCCTTGTTGTTTAGACAATTTCTTTGAGCGAATACTTGTATACAAAAGAGAGTCTATATTTGTGAGAAACCTTGAGGAGGTGTGGTAGAACATTTACACTGTGGAATCAAGGAAAAGCTGTGCTGTAAGTTCTCTTTTGTTCATAGTGAAATCTAGCCGGTGGGCTGTCAGTGCGGAAGAGTGGACGTAGGCTTGAAATAAGCCGAACCACTATAAACCTTGTGTTCAATTTTCTCTTCCTTACTCTCTTTACTTTGATCGTACTTCATTTTGTTAATCAATAGAAAACTTTCTTTCTATCGGTTGCCAAGAATCGCTTCCGTATCTCGATAAATTGTTTGTGCACTTATTCACCCCCCTCTATGTGATTATACTAGCTATCTCAATTGATATCAGAGCTCGTGTACTCACTTTGTTTGAAGTGTTTTACTTCAGAGTTAAAGATCCATGGCTAGTATGTTGGCTCCAAGGCTGGTAGAAGGGCAAAGCAACACCAGATCGCCTTACTTTGATGGAAAGGACTACAACATATGGAAAAACAAGATGAATGCGTTTTTAAGATCAAATGATCCTCTGGAATGGGACGTTGTAGAAAAAGGAATCGTTCCTAAAGCTGCATCTGTCTCAGAAAGAGGAAAAGACACTGTTGAGTCTAGCGAAATGACTCAGGAAGAGATAATCAAGAGACAATCTCTTGATGCAAAAGCTATTTACTCTTTATATTGTGCTTTATCACCTACTGAATATAACAGAATATCTTCTTGTGATACAGCCAAAGAAGTCTGGGATAGACTACACATTACCTATGAAGGAACCGATCGAGTGAAAGAGACCAGAATCAACATTCTCCTCGGTCAATACGAAGCCTTCAAAATGAAATCGGGAGAATCAATAACTGACATGTTTAGTCGTTTTACAGATATCGTGAATGGTCTTGAAAATTAAGGTCAACCCATTTTTGACCCCATGAAAGTAAGCAAGCTACTGCGTGGACTCTCTAAGGATTGGAATCACATAAAGACCTTAATCAAAGAGACCCAAAGAATCATGCCACTGTCTGTCGATGAGTTGGTTGGGACCCTTCAGTCTTATGAAGTGGAACGAATCAATGAAGAAGAAGATCCTAAAGGTAAGAAATCGATTGCATTAAAATCTAATGATGATTCTGATGTAACAGATTCTGAAGACGACATGGATGATGAAGAACTTGCTCTCATGATAAGAAGATTCAGAAAGTTGAATAGAAAAGGAAGAAGGTTCAATGCAAAGAAACAAAGTTTTCAAAAGCAACAGACCAAGTCAGCTGAAGATGATGAATCAAACAAAGATGTAGTCTGCTTTGAATGTAAGAAAAAGGGACACATCAGACCCAACTGTCCTCTTCTAAGGAAGAAGAAAGGAAAAACTGAAAAGTATCGAAAGGCTCTCAAAGCTGAAACCTGGAGTGATACAGAGTGCGAAGATAGTGATGATGATTATGCCAACATATTTCTAATGGCACAATCGGATTCAGATTCAAACTCCGAGACAGATTCAGATTCAGACACTGAATTTGAGGTAATTAACTTTAAAATCCCTATTAAAGTTTCTAAATACATTGATGAGTTGTGTTTTAGTCTTAAAACTTCTCTTAAAAGAATTTCCGAACTCAAAAAAGAAAATTCTGCTTTAAAACAACAAGAGAATGTTTTGGAAGAAAAAGTGAAATGTTTAGATGTGAATGTTTCTTCTCTAGAGAAAGTAAAGATAATCTTTTAAAAGAAAATGCATTCTTGAAAAATGATATTTCAAATATTTCCAAAAGATTTTCTCTAGGATTTGAAAACTAGAAAAAATACTTTCTGTTCAATGACCTTATTTCAATAAATCTGGTTTAGGAATGACCGTTGAAACCATTCCTTTAATCGATTTTCTTAAAGTAAAAGAAAGAATTAAACAAAGACCCACAAGAAATGCTTACAAAAATCATTTTGAAATAACCTTTGTAAAACCAGTATGTCACAATGCTCTTAGGTGTTCAAAATGCAATAGTGCAGATCATTTTGAGAAAGAATGTCCTATGGTTTGGAGACCTGTCAATAAAGTCTGGGCAAAAACCGTATATCAGACTAACTCAAAAGGACCCAAGAAAATATGGGTATCAAAGAAAGCTCGAGTTTCTTTTTAAATGTAGGTCACTATCAAGAAAAAAGTGAAATAGTATTTGGATAGTGGATGCTCGAGACACATGACAGGAGATTCAAATTGTTTCATAAAGCTTGTTCAAGTGAATGGTGGAAAAGTCTCATTTGGAGGAAACAACAAAGGAAAAATAGTTGGATTTGGAACTGTAAAGATCGGGAACCTCACAATAAGCAATGTTTCTTTAGTTGAAGGGCTAAACTATAATATGCTCAGCGTCAGTCAGCTGTGTGATACCGGTTTTAAGATCAACTTTCAAGAAGGTATTTGTTCAGGAACTAGTAAAGACTCTACTCAGTCATTCATCGGTCGAAGACATGGAATATCTACCTCTTAGACGTGAAACCAGATGAATCGCAATGTCTAATCTCAATCCAAGACGAAGCGAACTTATGGCACAAAAAGCTTGGGCATATCAACATAAAGCAGATAGCCAAAATCTCAGCAAAGAAGCTTGTTCATGGTCTACCCAATTTATCATACCAAAAGTCTGATCTATGTACACCATGTATATTGGGAAAACAGGTAAGAAATTCCTTCAAACCAATAAATCAAGTTTCCACTAACCGTGTACTACTGCTTCTGCATATGGATCTCTTCGAACCAACAAGAAGGCAGAGCATTGGAGGTAAGAAATATTGCCTAGTAATTATGGATGACTACTCACGATTTACCTGAGCATATTTCTTGGCAAGTAAGTCTGAAACTTTCTCTTACTTTGAAAGATTTGCTAAGAAGGTTCAAAATAAAAACGGGGTATATCATTTCAAGTATAAAAACAGACCATGGAGGTGAATTTGAAAATCAAGATTTTGCAAAATTTTGTGATGAATCTGGTTTTCAACATTTGTTTTCCTCCCCATATACTCCAGAGCAAAACGGAGTCGTGGAAAGGAAGAATAGATCTCTTCAAGAAATGGCTAGAACTCTTTTAATTGAAAGCAATATCTCTTTACTTTTTTGGGCTGAAGCAGTTTCAACATCATGTTATATTATCAATAAAGTTTTTCTAAGGCCTATTCTAGAAAAAACCCCCTATGAATTATTCAAAGAAAAGAAGCCCATTGTTTCATATTTTCATGTATTCGGATGCAAATGTTTCATATTGAAAAATGCAAATGATCGAGTTGGTAAGTTTGAAGAAAAGTCAGATGAAGGCATCTTCCTTGGATATTCAACCACAAGCAAAGTGTATAGAGTCTACAACAAGAAGACTCAAACTGTGGAAGAATCAATGAATGTCAAATTCCAAGATTCTATACAAAATGAATCTATTCAGACTCATCTTGAAAAGACTGAACCTGCTCCAGACTCTACAAAGTCTAAATCTCAAGAAGCAGCTCAGACTTTGAAGGACCAACAACAAGTAACTGTTGAAGATTCAAGTGAAGGAAGTGACCATCAATCTAATAAATCAACAAGCAACTGGAAACATAAGTCCAGTCATCCCAAAGATCTTATTATTGGCAACATCAATGAAGGGATTCGCACTAGATCCAAAAGGCGCGAAGAGTCTAGTGCTGTGACTCTTATTTCTGAAATAAAACCCAAAAGCATAGATGAAGCTTTATCTGATGAAAGCTGGATTGAAGCCATGCAAGAAGAGCTCAGACAATTCAGTATTAATGATGTCTGGGAATTGACTCCAAAACTTAGAGGTAAATCAGTTATTGGAGCTAAATGGGTTTTCAAAAACAAGATGGACGAGAAAGGAAAGGTCGTAAGAAACAAAGTAAGACTCGTGGCCAAGGGATACACACAAGAAGAAGGGATCGACTATGACGAGACTTATGCACCTGTAGCAAGATTTCAATCAGACCCAAAAGAATCTCATTTAAATGCAGCAAAGCGTATTATCAAATATATTTCATCAACTTCAAGCTTTGGTCTCTAGTATCCAAAAATGGGAAACTTTACTCTTCTTGGATATTCAGACGCAGACCTTGCTGGATGCAGAGTCGATAGAAAGAACACTTCGAGTACTTGTCAACTACTTGAAGGCAGGACAGTGTCTTGGTTTTCAAGAAAGCAAAGTACAGTAGCTCTCTCTACAGTAGAAGTAGAGTATATAACTCTCGGAAGTTGTTGTTCGCAAATTCTCTGGATAAAACAACCGCTAAGAGACTTTGGAATTGAAGACTCATGCACAGAGATTAATTGCGACAACACCAGTGCTATAAACCTCACCAAAAATCCAATTCTCCACTCAAGAGCAAAGCATATAGAGATTCGACATCACTTTATTAGAGACCATGTTCAAAATGGAGATGTTTCAATTCAATTTGTTGACTCAAAGAACCAACCGGCGGATATATTCACAAAACCTTTGGAGAAAAATCAATTTGAAACTATCCGTTCTAGACTCAACATTTTGAGGTATGAGGAAATCAAAGTCTAAAGACTTTCAGACTCAGACATACAAGACTTTGACTGTAAGTAATACTTTTTCTCTCTCGAATCTTATCTTGAAGAGGTATGACCGTCAAACTGTGTTTAAATTGCTATATTTAATCGGCATAATTATTGTATTATTTCCTTTTCAAAAAGGAAGTTATTTTTTAAAGGACTATTTTCGCGGAAAAAGGACGGTTATTCTGAAAAGGCATCTTTTTATTTTCCTTTGTGACGGTTCGTTTATCACCTTTTTAACTGATTGTGCACTGTTGATTTCCCTTCACTTTACTCTTAAAAACCCTAGAAAGCATCGATCTTCCATTCCCGTTTTCTTCCCTTGTTTAATCTTCGAAAAAGTTGTCATCTTTTTTGGGAAAGTCAAGCAAGGAATGTTCCAAAAACTGATAAAGATGTCGTCTTCAAGAAAGGCTTCGAGAATCGCAAGCAGGGGATCACGGCGAATGAGTGAGAGGCCTACGCACTTCGATCTCACCGAAGAAGAAGTGTCTCCAGAACAGCAACCGAGCCCACAACATTCTCAGCAGCGTCACTCTCCTCCATCTAGTTCTCAAGGCGTTGATCATCAACAAGAGGAAGAAATCATCGAGGATGCAGACCTTGTAAGAGTTCAAAAGCCCGCTTTTATTTATAAGCTGTATCGTGCTTTAAAAGGGACTCATACTCCTTTGAAGTATGTCGATGATTTTCTTAAAGACAAAGGATATGGAAATGAATATATCTTTTTGCGAAAAATGGAAAGTATGGGAATTGCTCATAAAGGGGTGGCAGAAGAAACCCTTGCGAATATCCCAAGTGATCCTCGTGATTGGGGAGTGAATCCTGTAGATGGGAATGATGATGATAAATTGTACAGCCAATTTCAACCGAGAATGGGTATTGTGGTTGAAAATCGAGGAAAAAGGGGAGACTTGTTCAGATCGAAGGAACAGAAGGATTTGTACTCAAAATTGCTTAAGCGTGGGGTGATAAACCCTAGGAGTGTGGATTTTGACTTTCTGGATGCTGTGAATGTGAATTTAAGGGAAAAGTTCGGTTATCTTCAATTTGAAAAGCTCTGCTTCGACACTATAGAGGCCTATGCTGAACTAACCGCATATTTCTATTCAAATCTTAGCTTTTTGGATGCGAATAGATTCTCTTTCAGCGTCGAAAATCAAGACTATGTTGTGGATATGAATATGCTGGCAGATGTGTTAGGAGTTGAGAGAGGAAGATATCAACCAATCAAAGTTTCTATTGCTCGTGCTACATTGGAACTTGATAAGGATAGAAGAACAAAGGAAAAGATTTCCTACTTAAGGATGAGTGCATTCAATATCTTACTTCACAAGATTGTGATCAATTGCCTCCGACCAAAATCAACTTCCAAGACTGATGTTTCAAGTTCAGAGGCAAAGCTGATGTATGCCATCCTCAATGGGAAAAGTTTTTCTCTTTCTCACACTGTTATGTTCCACATGTATAGAGCCATGATGAAGGACAGAGGCCAACTTCCTTACCCAAGTCTTGTGACGAAGTTATTCAGACATCTGAATATTTAGCCTTCGCAAATTTTTTGTGTTCGATCGTGCGATCATATGGTGGTAGGACTGAAAATGGTGACCAAGATGCGTTTGAAGGAATTGAACAAGGCGTTGGAGAAATTCAAGGAGAAGACTCCAGTCAAAGCTCATCAACCCTCTTCTTCATCAAAACGGAAAGGAAAGAAGCCCTTGGTTGCTTCAAAACCGAAAAGAAGAGCTCTTATTGTTGAAGATGAAGATGATGATGAAAACCTCACCATCTCTGCAATGGCTTTGAAGAATTTAAGTTGTCCTGTTCCAGAGAAAGAATCGGAACAAATGAAGAAAGAAGCAAAGGAGAAGGAAGCAGAGGAGAAGGAAGAAGAAGAAAGAGAAGCTGAAAAGGAAAGAGATGAGAAAGAAGAAGAAGAAAGAAGAGAAGAAGGAGAACCTGAGGAACACTCTTCTCCACCTGTAGGCATGGAAATGGGGGGAGATCAAGAGAAAGGAGGGAAGTCCTCATATCCTGATGCAAGTGAAGAAGTCAGTCGCTCACCTGTAGACCCAGAGAATGTTTATGCCTCTCAATTTTCAGAAGAAGGTCATGAAGTTTCATCGCCAAACCTGCGAGATTATGCTGATCTACCATCGTCTACATTACTCCATCAGATCGAACTGAAGCAAGTACTCAGACTGATAATGCAGCAGATTTTCGCAGAATCATGGATATTCTCTTGGAGATGCGAGGTCAAATTTATGCTTTGGGATGCGAGGTTCAAAACTTGCAAAATGCGGGTCAAGTTTCTTCATGTTCATTGAATGATAAAATCCAAGCCCTCACTATTCAGATTCAGGCCAATGCCAAGGGTGAGGAGATTGCACAACTAAAAGAAGACTTGAAAAGGCTAGAAGGCATCGTTCAGTCTATTGGAGATTTCCAGCTTGTCCGCTTTCCCAAGCAATCTTGACTTTATTCCATTTTCACCTCAACCTTTTTAATGCTGACAAAAAGGGGAAGAGATGCAAGATTTGAATAATTTGACTTTTAATCATTTGACTTTTAATTGTATGGTTTGTTGGACTGCTTGTTGGATTTTGTTAGATTGTTTGACTTTGTTTTTGTGTCTGGATGAGAACTGAACTAGACTTGGACTTGACTGCTTATATTGACTATTATTGATATCTTATGGATGGCTTATCGCATACTAGACTAACTTATTTTCTGTGGTTGCAGATTCTAGTGTTATTCATTTAGCCATTTATCTCTATAAGATATGCATATGTGTTTAAGAAATGTTTTGCAGGTCAAAGTTGTCCAAATCTACAGGAAAGTTTTGTCACCATAAAAAAGGGGGAGATTGTTGGAGAAATCTTCTTAAAGTGTTTTGAAGCTGACAAAACGTTTCCATCAGTCTAGTCTGAAGGATTGCAGACTCTACTATTTAAAGTCTGAAGACCTCCGGATAGCCAGACTCAAGACTTAAAGTCTATCTTCATTGACAGTCTCTAATCCGTTGAAGAAAGATTATCCAGAACTGGATGTTTCATTAAGGATATGACCTTATCGACTGGAGAAGATCTCTTGGCTGGAAAAGACACAACGGAATCCTTTGATTGATCGAGATTGACTCGAAGATTAAGGAATCGATGATTACCCAAATATTCTTGGAAAGTTTTACTTATGGAAACCGAGATCCTGATTGTATGGGCGAACAGAATTGATGGGCTATCGACACGTTCCTTTAATAGCTGGGATAATATTCTTAATTGATTCCGTCCAACGGGTAGATTGGAGGAATTCCTTTGGTAAGTGCCAATGGGTATGATGGCATAAAGGAGTATATAAGGAAGACATTCTAAGTTGTTGAGGTGTGCGCGATAGAAGAATTCCAAAGTCTGAAGCTCCTTGTTGTTTAAACAATTTCTTTGAGCGAATACTTGTATACAAAAGAGAGTCTATATTTGTGAGAAACCTTGAGGAGGTGTTAGAACATCTACACTGTGAAATCAAGGAAAAGCTGTGCTGTAACTTCTCTTTTGTTCATAGTGAAATCCAGCCGGTGGGTTATCAGTGCGGAAGAGTGGACGTAGGTTTGAAATAAGCCAAACCACTATAAACCTTGTGTTCAATTTTTTCTTCCTTACTCTCTTTACTTTGATCGTACTTCATTTTGTTAATCAATAGAGAACTTTCTTTCTACCGGTTGCCAAGAATCGCTTCCGTATCTCAATAAATTGTTTGTGCACCTATTCACCCCCCCTCTAGGTGATTATACTACCTATCTCATGCCTTGGTTTCTTGCGCCTTCATGCAGATTGGCGCCGGCCGCAGCAAAATGGGCTTGGCCGGGATCACTGGGAATTTATGAGACTGGTTCGCTTGTGGCCAGCTTCGGGACTATTCAATGGAAATTTCGGCATTATCAGGTTAATTATCGAGATGCGCTTTTTAGCACCGCCATTAAATCTACCAAACTAGAATGCTTTTCCGTAATCCATGGAGGAGCACCGGCAGCCACGTCACCAGCTCCGCTTTAACTTTTGAAAAGTCAGCTTTCTTAAACAGTAGTACTTCAGCTTGACTTTAGAAAAATCAGCTTTCTTGCAACGATTTACCATGTTTCCGGAGAGGTTCAGGATGACCAAAAGTGCAAAAGAAGAAAGAAAAGAACAAATCAGAAAATTCACAAAAATATTTAAAATCATGTTATTTCAATTCAGTTTGTCCAAGTCATATGGCCAGTCGTGTTATTTAAGATGGTCAGAGATGATTGAACTAATATGTCAACATTTTCAGATAAATTAACCGAAAAGAATATGTTGGAGTATTAAAAAATGAAAGTAAATTGAAAAAGTCTAAGATTATATCAGAATTCATTGATTTAGAACTAAATTGGTAATTTTCCCCATCTTATCTCTTCTTTCCTTCCGTCACATTTTCCTAGCTCTTTCCTAAATCCCAATTATTAAGACAGGTTCATCTTTGAGAGTCTACTATTCATGTGAACTTATGGATTCAATTGCGATCCTCTCAGACATTAAACGGTAAGGTGAAGAACATGAAGCCACCACTTCTCTTATTATTCCTCTTCATCTCCGTCCTGCTCGAAGCACTCACTGTCTCAGTCACCGGCGACAATGTTGGCGCATACTTGCTGGTTAATGATATCGCCGTCAACTGCGGCTCCCTCGGCAACTCCTCCGTGTCCAAGTGGACTTGGATCGGGGACACCGAAAATGGTTCGACCTACTTTCCAATCGATGAAACTCATTCCTCTATGGTTGCAAGTGCAAACCGTTCATCTCCCCCTGTCCACAACCGCATCCCACACGACACTGCTCGTCTCTCCCGCTCAGAATTCGTCTACACCTTTCGCGTCACCATGGGGCCAAAATTCGCTCGCCTCCACTTCTTCGCTTCGGATTACCTCAACTTTGGCCATGACGATTCATTCTTCTTGGTCAAGGCTGCCGGCTACACTCAGCTCCGCAACTTCAGCGCTTTCCTCTTTTCCGATCACACCGGCTTCACGAGCTTCTGCAAAGAGTCCTGCTTAACCATCGTAGCTGACCAGATATTGAACGTCACGTTTGCTCCCACTCCTGGTAACCCAGACGTGTATGCTTTTGTGAATGGAATTGAAGTTATTTCCAAATTGTTACGATTTTGCGATGTCACTGAGTGCAAAACGTCTTAAATTACCAACTTTTATGACCGCTTGTCATGGAAAAGAAGAAATTGTCATAAATTGAGAATTTCTTTACAGAGAGTAATGACGTCATGACAAGAGCAAAACGTCCAAAATTAGGATTTCAAATACAATTATTTACAAAGGGTTATGTTTGTTTGCCTCAAATAAGGATAAAATGTCATAATCTTGTATTTTTTTTCCTTCAACTACAACGCTTTGCGAAAGTAACCATGAACAAAATGTTGCAAATTTTAAAATTTTTTAATTACAATGATTTAAAAAAATCTCAACATTCCATTGTAACCAAAAACTTAACATTGTGAATTTAAATCCTTTCAAAATACGATGGCTTATAAAGGTTTGCAACAATCAATGTAACTAACAATATAACCTCATAAAACTTTATTAAATTTGATTTTTACTGCGCCATGATGTCAATATTCTATGGGTTTGGCACTCATTTGCTAGTGCTTAAAGTATTGTAAATTTTTCGACAAAAAAGAAAAAAGTATCGTAAATTTCATTTTAGTATGTCGGATGTACATTTTCTATGTGGCACCCCCTCACGGCCCCCAAATCCATTAGGGTCACCACACATACCTTTCACTTGACCTGAAAGTCTATTACTCTGATACCATAGGATTTCAATAAATCCATGAGTTTTGAGGGTCTATATCCTTTCATTTGGTCCCTGCGCAAAATTTGGCGGAAGCACATCCAACAACTCCCTTCCCTATATTAAAAAATGATGCACACCAACTAAACATTTTTATAGGTAATAGCCGAACACTTATATTTACATAAACCAGATGGACGTTTTAGTCGGCACACCCAAAATGCCATAGTCTTCTATACCCAGCTACATTTCAAAAGATGACCGACGTCTTCAGCAACCATTTGCCTAGAGTCCATCCTTCAATGCCGGCATCCAAAAATGAGCACTCTGTTGTCCTCCCCATTGTGGTCACTCCACACGACTCGGTCCCCCGTTGTCATCTTTTGGTGGCGGCGGCGGCGGCCCCAGAGTACATCTGTTCCTCCGGACATACAGGACGACGAATTCCTGATGCACGGGACCCAAGGGTAAGCCAGTGTCGATAGTCAATATCACCCTCACTCGGATGAATGTTAGTCCAAGTGAATCGTGATCGTGATACTCCGACTGTTCCCACTGCAAATCGATAGGGATCCCATAGAAAGTACATGGAGGTGCGGGTAGCAGAGGCATCTTGTCTAGTCTGAAATGTTAGTCCCCAAAAAGGGGTGAGTACAACCACCCAACAGTTGAAGATCTACCAAGCTATACTATGCAAGCAATCACAATCCAAGTCCATGCAAGATAGATAAAACAAGTAATCAAAGAATGAGTATGCATCAGATCAATAAGACTTTTGAAAAGCAATGGCAATGCAGTTTCAAAACCAGAATGTATCATTTCAGTCACACAAGTCCTGATTATAGGGCCAAACTGTTATGACACGTCCCATTCTATGCCATACAATTTAGTCCCCTAACCAGACCACACACACACACTTAGTAGAACAATCAATTTTAACATTCAAAAGGTTTCATCCCCTAGAGGATCAATGTTTGCGTCTTTTTGGGATTTCGCACCCAACCTGGCGTCATGAAAGCCTCTGGGCATGTATTCAAAATACAACCGGGCATTCGGAGTGTATTACATCACACCTCCAGGCATTTCGCATCCCACTTGGCATCACGAGGAACCTCCGAGGTGCGCCATGAAAATGGTTACCCCTACCCTCCGAATTTACATACTGACAAGCATACAACCAGGCATCCTGATGCTCTCGGGGAAAAACCTCTAGGGTGCTACGGACCCTGGGCATCCAAAGGACATCGACTCACTCGAGTCTTTGGGCCTCCTGACTCCCGGGATATTGTTGACCCGAGGGGTCCAACGGCAACATTAACATCTTAAATTATTTCAATACCAAAACACTTTCAATGCAACAACATCGGAAGTCCCATGAGTTTTTATCGAAATTTCAGAAACATAATATCATAAATCCATTTCCACGTTTCACCTTCAAAGCATTTCAATGCCAAAACAACAATAGTCTTTATAAATAGGTCAATCTCATATTGATTAAATCAATTCATAAAATCGAAAGCATGATACCAAGTCCATAAAAATCCATTTTCACGTTTAAATCTCAAATGCTTTTTGAAATCCACATAGCCTCAAGTCGCACTCGCACATCACGGCTCGAAATAAAACAATTTATCAAAACCATAAGTAATTTGAAATCGGCACGTTGGCAAATCCAAATCTCAATCCCAACTCCAATGGTTTGGAATGTTTTCTATAAAAAGTTCATAAATCTTTAAAATATAAAACATTTCTTAAAACATTTACAAGCGGCGCCTCGGTACATAGAAGTTTCAACTTAAATCGGGAGATTTCCAAAACAGTTCACAATCAAAATCTTCAAAGCTTTGCAACAACAAAGATTGATGCATTTTTGAAGGCCAAAATCGCATGTATTCATGAGAAATATGCAGCTCCCTTAATAGCCTAGTCCCAAACCAATTCAGTCATTCTAGAAGTCACCATCCAACATCAAAACTCAAGTATTTCCAATCTAACTGCACTACATCAGACAACAATGGCAGTGCATTACATAGGTTAGTAGACTTTCACTTGCCTTAGGTCCTACTAGGGGTGATCGGGTCCAGGGTGGGTAGGGTCTAGACCTGGACTCTGTTCCCGACCCTGTTATAATCGGTTCTCCTTTTTTAGACCCTGTACCCTGTTTGTATTGGACCCTGTTCCCGACCCACCCTGTTTTTCCGGTCCGGGAATAGGGTCAACCCTGTTTATATTGGAACCTGTTTTGCAAAAATTGATGTACATCACTCATATGTAAAATAAAGCGTTTAACACTCATGTAAAATAAAGCGTTTACAATCTCGATCAACATAAGCACATCACTGGATTTCAACTCTTATTTTGACCTATGCACGCCTGAACCGACTAGCAGGGAAATCGAAGCTAGCGTACACAGCACAGCTAAAATCGCGGCAATCGACAGGAAATGAACGTCAGCAACAGCAATCTAGACTCTAGATTTCTTGGCCTCTAATAAAGTAATAATCCTACTACTCAGCCTTGCAATCTCCTTAGCGATCTCCTTTCTCATGCAGTTCTAAACCATATCTATAGCATGCTTCTGCATAGAACAAAGCTGCCTTCAGCTGCACGTGGGATATCCAGCCCTTGTCAAAATGTTGGTTCAAAGGTGCCACATTCAGAGCTGTCGATGCTTCTTCATAGTACAATCCAACCTATTTTGTATCGAAAAGGTATTATGTCCTAAGTTCACTAATTTCATCACAAAACCTAGATTATTATGTGCTATAATAAGCCATAAACCACTAGAAATGAAAGCCAGAAGTTAGCATTGTACAATCCAAACAATAGTCCTAACATCAATCATCAGTCACTGAACCCAAAACCAACCTTTCCAAGTCATCACATCCCTGATTCTGAAAGCAAAATTAATGGCAACGCACGAGCGAAGAGAAAATTGAATCCACAAATCAATACCAGTTTTATGTTCTAGATTCTAGAGCAATCGGACGGAACAAAAGATAAGCTGATTGACAACTACTCTCAATAGCGAAACCCAACGGCAACGAGCCGCTGAAATGCACGGCATTGACCACTGCTCACAAGCCCCGATCCCTCGAAATCACTGATCGAAGCGATGGAGTCGAGAAATAGAAACTCGAGCTGTGGCGTTTTCGCCAAACCAAAAAAAAAAAAGAAAGAGAAAAGATAGAAAGAAAGAAGCAGGGGTGGTCGGGGGAGCTCACCAGGATACGAGTGGCGAGTGAGTGAGAAGGGCCACGGGAGGAGAGGGAGTTGAGGGCGACCTCGGTGGCAGAGTGCTCGGCTTGGTGGAGCTAGGCTGTCGGCGGTAGGGGTGTCGCTCGGGAGTAGGCTTGGAGTAGATCTGTTGGGCATTGGAGCAAATCTGTCGGGCGTCGAGCAGAGGAGGACCCAGCAATAGAGAGGTGGTGGTGCAGGTGGCTCAGACGAACGGGCTGAGGACGGAATCGCGGTAGGAATGGCGGCTTTTGGCGTCTGGTCGCAGCAGCGGTGGCACCCAAAGGTGGTGAGCGAACCAACAGACGTCGACAACGGGGCTTGGGCGAAGCAGTGAGGCAGCGGCAGCTTCGCGAAGGGGGGGCGGCGGTAGATCAACAGCAGGGGAGCTTGGGAAATAGCGCGCGGTGAGATTTGTGAGTCAGGGGCATCGGCGAGGCAATAGCAACAGGTGGAACGGCGAGATCGAATAGAGGCAGCGTCGGCGCTCAGGTGCGAGCTTGGCGGGGGTTAGCAGCTTCGCGATTTCGGGAGGAGAACGGCGGCGGTGGTGCAAGCACAAGGGGTGCGACGAGAGCGGTAGAGGTTGCGTCGGCTTCACGATTTCGGGAGAGGAGCTCAGGGAAGTCTTTGGTTCTCTGCGTCTGCGGGTAAAGATAGAAATTGGGATGGCGTAAAAACCGGTTCTCCAACCGGTTCCCAAACCGGTCCGGTCGATCCGGTTCCCGGGTGGGTAATCCCTCGGAACCGGTTCCCGGACTGGTTTTAACTAGAACCGGTTCCCGACCCTGTTTTCCGGGTGGGTCGGACCGGGAACCGGGTAAACCCGGTCCGGTTGCACACCTAGGTCCTACGGCGTTGACGGCGAATGGACCGCAAGCTACGAGCTACAGTCGAGGCGAGGAGAAGCGATGATGGCAACAACGGCATGCGGTGAGGCACAAGCCGAGGTCTCTCAGGTCCTGCTGCAGCAGAGGGGCGGTGGTAGAACTTCATCTGCGACGTCGATGGCTAACGGTGGAGTACGGCCAGAATGGCGCAAGGGTTTTGGTTCGGGAAGTTGCTGGAGTTGTCACTGAAAATGGTGCAAGGTTGGGCATCTACGAAGAAGAAGGAAAGAAGATCGTTTGTTGTATGTTGACTAATTAGGAAAATGGTGTTCGAGAATGAGGGCCGCTCTTTTTGCTGCTATCTTCGGCCGACTTTGTATGTCAATAGCCCAAATCTCGTGGCAGCAAGAATCCTCGACAGCATGATTCTCCATGCAAATACGTGTTAGTTGACCCCTATAGTCAACTAAATAGGACTTGGTGGCAGCCCGTGCGTGGGACACCAGGCACGCCTTATGCAAGGACGTGCCAGTCCATCGCTCGAGCCTTCGGTGTGCTGGCCGAAGGAGAAGAGGAGTGCGCGCCCGTCAACAGCTGGAGGAGGACGTGGTCTTCACAGGGCTTCTTCGGCTTGCTGAGTAGGGTAGAAAACGTGGCTGCCATTCGGTTCCTCTGAGTCAACAACTCTTCGTTTGTTGACCATTGTGGGACGTGACTTCTTCATTTTCTGTTCGAGGGTGATGGAGCAACGTGGCTGCGGTTTCGTGAGTCAACCCCCTACAATTTGTTGACTCTTGCTAGATGTGTGCATGGAGAATGCATGGGCTCTTCACAAAGGAGAATAAATGTACGTGAAATTGTAGGGTGAAATCTTCAGCATTTTTCTTCAAAATGCCGCGGACGTACGCATGGCCGTTGCGTACTACGGGCCTTCAGCTCGGTCAATTGGCGAGGTTGCTTGGGATTAATATCGGACGTGTGCATGGCCATGTATGGGAATTTCTCTCCAAAAGTTGATGTTTCGGAACAACGGGTGGTGATGAAACGATGGCCTTATGCTATACCAACGATGACGATGAAGAAATAGTGTCCGCAAATGGTGCTAATGATGCAGTCCGTCGATACTCCCATTGACTCGTGACTGACGAAAATTCGGATGCCACATTCTAGTATCGGACATCTAACCTTCGACAGTTGGAATCCTTCAATCTTAATTTAATGGCTGACATTTATGGGGTAGGGTATAAGATTAAAATCTTAGAAGTCTCTGACTATGCATCAATGGATTTATCCGGTATATGATACATCAATAAAGCGTTTGATTATATTTCTATTACATAAATAATTTTCCTCCTTGAAAGGACAAAAGTTGAAAATGGAAGGACGCGATATAGAAAACGCGGTTTGGTGGTGGTCCGTTGAGAGAGAGCATTCTTGCATGGGACCTGGCAGTCGTACCGCTGACCTGACGTGACCTTCCTAAGGCAATTGAACCTTCCACGAAAAGCGCACCCGGAAGGGCACAAATCCCGTCCGCTGATTTTCTTGTGATAGGCGAGGGCTCTATCTTCTTGCAGATATCTTAGCGACGACTTTGGTCTTCCACTATTCTCGTCACTAGTGCCGGCCTTCTCTTCCGCTGTTCTTCCTAATTCCCCATTAGTCAAAACCGGTTCATCTCCGAGACCCCGCTCTCCTTGTGAACCTCTTTTCATCGATTCATCTGCGACCCTCTGTCGTCGAGCAGCGAGATGACGAACATGAAACCCCCACTTCTATCATTCATCTTCATCTCCATCTCGCTCGAAGCACTCCCCATCTCAGACACCGGTGACAACGCTATCGCTTACCAGCCGACCGATGATATCACCATCGACTGCGGCTCCTCCACCAGCTCCACTGTGGGCGTACGGAATTGGATCGGAGACGCCGCCAACCGTTCAGACTACACACCAATTGAGAAAACTCCCTCCTCTATCATTGCAACGGCAAACAGTTCATCTCCCACCGTCTCCGGTCAGGTCCCATACTACACGGCTCGCATCTCCCGCTCCGAGTTCACCTACACCTTCCACGTCACCGCAGGGCGCAAATTCGTTCGCCTGCACTTCTTCCCTTCGGATTACCTCAACTTCCGCCGTGTTGATTCCCTCTTCTCGGTCGAGGCCGCTGGCTACAACCTGCTCCGCAACTTCCGCGCTTCGCTGTTTTCCGATTATACCAGCTCCCCGACCTTCCACAAAGAGTTCTGCTTAACTGTCGAAGCCGACCGGATATTGAAAATAAAATTCGCCCCGACTCCTGGTAATTCAGACGCGTATGCTTTCGTGAATGGAATCGAAGTCGTTTCCATGCCCGAAGGTCTCTACCACAACACCGCCATCAACTCAAACGAGGGAACCAAGTTGGCAGGTCAGACGACGCGATACACCTTGGGTACCACTGATGCTTTGGAAGCGGTGAAGCGCTTGAACGTGGGAGTGGAAGCGATGAAGCGCTTGAACGTGGGAGGAGCGTTTGTCGATCCAGCTGATGACACGGGAGTGTACAGGACCTGGGAAACAGATGACCAGTACGTGACTTCCTCGGACATCGGAGTTTTGCCGGTTAACGAAACTATCCAACTCAATTACAGTGAGCAAGTGCCAAATTACCCGGCTCCAGATAGTGAATACAGAACTGCAAGGACTATGGGAACGGACAAAAGAATCAATCTGAGCTACAACCTCACGTGGTCCGTTGAGGTGGATACGAACTTCTTCTACTTGGTCCGGTTACACTTCTGCGAATTCCAGATGGAGATAAATGAGCCCTTAGATAGGGTTTTTGAGATTTTTATGGATTCACAACTGGTCGAGGGTCATGCGGATGTCATTAGTTGGAGCGGGAAGGGCGTGCCCGTCTATAGAGATTTTGCAGTAGCCCCGTATTACGGCGGAAAGAAGAGAACCAACCTCTCCGTCGCGTTGGGCGCACTTCCAGATGGTTCTACTCTTTACTCTGATGCCATCTTGAATGGCCTCGAGATTTTCAAGATCAGCAATCCAGACAGGAATCTCGCAGGGCTGAACCCGGATCCAACTCCACCGGCAAGCAAAGCATCTTCGAGCCTCAGCAAAGCAGCAAAAATTGCCATCGTTGCTGGTGGAACTTCGGGCTTCATCGTGCTCTCTCTCCTGGCTTTCTTTCTTTACCGGCGAAAAAGCAAAGCGAAGGATTCGACCTCGAGCGACGGCACCTCATGGTGGGGCCCGGTCTCCCGCTCGACGACCAAGTCAATGAAGACCCAGGGGTCGTCCCTGCCGTTGGATCTGTGCCGCTACTTCTCGCTGGCGGAGATCAGAGCGGCCACGAACAACTTCGACAAGGTGTTTATTATCGGCGTGGGCGGGTTCGGCAATGTGTACAAGGGCTACGTCGATGGCGGGGCCACTCCAGTGGCGATCAAGCGGCTGAACCAGGGATCGCAGCAGGGCCTCCATGAGTTCAGGACCGAGATCGAGATGCTCTCGCAGCTCCGGCGCCTCCACCTGGTCTCCCTGATTGGGTTCTGCAAGGACGCGGGAGAGATGATCCTCGTGTACGACTACATGGCACGCGGGACCCTCAGGGACCATCTCTACAACACCGATAATCCCCCACTCCCCTGGAAGCAGCGGCTCGAGATCTGCATAGGCGCCGCGTGGGGGCTCCACTACCTCCACAGCGGTGCCAAGCACACCATCATACATCGCGACGTGAAGACGACCAACATCCTGCTCAACGAGAAGTGGGTTGCCAAGGTGTCCGACTTTGGGCTCTCGAAGGTCGGACCCACGAGTGAGTCTAAGACGCACGTTAGCACAACCGTGAAGGGCACCTTCGAGTACCTGGACCCGGAGTACTACAGCCGCCAGCGGCTGACTGACAAGTCCGACGTCTATTCCTTTGGCGTGGTGTTGTTCGAGGCGCTGTGTGCAAGGCCTGCTATGAGCCGGGTGGCCCCAATGGAGCAGATTAGCCTGGCTGAGTAGGCCCGGAGTTGTTGTAAGAGCGGGGCCGTCGAGGAAATGGTGGACCCACACCTAAAGGGGGCTATCGCCCTTGAGTGCCTCAACAAGTTCTGCCAGATCGCTATGAGCTGCTTGCAGGACGAGGGGGCCAAGTGGCCATCCATGAACGACGTTGTGTGGGGCCTCAATTTCGCACTGCAGCTACAGGTGAGCACAGAGCTGGAAGTGAAGGATCATGCGGGTGTGTCAGTGCATGATAGCGATGACAGCGACCATGACACAGCTTCGATCAGAGGCAGCGGCAGCGATGAGGCGATCAACACTAGTGATAGCGATAGTGGTGGTTGGAAGAGCAATAGGGAATAGGGGTGTGCAACGGAAATCGTCCGAACCGGAACCGGACCAAACCGGACCGGACCAGCCGGTTTTGGGCGGTTCCCACGGTCGGCGGTCCGGTTCCCGGTTCCTAATCTTGGAACTGGCGGCCGGTTGGTCTGGTTCCCGGTTCCAAGGTGGGAACCGAACTGACCGGACTGGACCGATTTTTTTTTATATATAATTTATATTCATATAATATATAAACACATATAATATATTAATATTATATATGAAACTTATTGTAATGGGAATTGTAATTTAGGTAATAACCTCTTATGTGGCCAAGAGATCACCAAAACTCTTGTTGTTACTCTTTATTTATAGAAAAAACTCTCCTCATGCTCACACTCTCTCTCTTGCTCCCCTCACTTGCAAACGACAATGCACTTCAAGCCTTAAAAAGTCTCATATCGACTAAACATTCAAAGTATATAAAAGAGATTGTCTATAAAACATAAGCCACGCACAACCTTTAATCAAGTTGTTCATGGGTTTTATGCTTAAAATTAAACATGAAACACATAAACTATGATTGATATTCACACAAATGAAGTTTGAATATTTTGCACGTGGAAACATGTGTGAGTAGTTTTATTAGATTGCTCAGAAATCGAATTTGATTGATCGGTCCAAAGCATGATTATTCTCTAGTGAATGGTCATTCTTTAGTAAAAAAACAAAGTGCCAATTTTTTTGGACCAGATCGGACTGGACCGGAACCGATGGTCCGGTCCGGTTCTCGGTCCCAAGACCAACGGTCCGGTCCACGGTTCCCATTCTCCCGGTCCGGTTCCTGGTTCCACCTTGGAACCGGACCGAACCGGGAACCGATCACCCCTAGTAGGGAAACTGCGACGTCGACAAGAGCCAGAGCAATGATGTTTGTGATGAGACTATGACTAGTTATGACTCAGAGAAGTTGCCTTGAGAAAATATTAGGTGCTCAAGTTTGACACTCAAAATGTTGTTTGATACGTATTTCTTGTATTTATTATATTATTACTCTCTTTTAACATACGAAAGCGTAATTAAACATTTACTATTATTCTTTTAACAATTAAAGGCCTTACAAGTATAATCAACATATTGATGCCTCTTTTATTTATACCACATTTGAGTTCATAATCTTATTATATTACGAGCAAGAAACAAAAATCTGGATAAGGGTTAAGAGACCTATCTTCGTACTATACTATACTTCCAAAAGTTTGCCTATATAAATGTAGTCACGGGTCGATAACTTCTTCATTTGTTCTGTCTCCATCGTCAAGTCTTGGTACCAGGAAATGAATTGAAAAGGAACTCACTCTAGGAAACCTCCTACATCAACCCACATAATAGAACTACACTTGATATATATTATTCCATATTCTGATTCAAACACATTTCATAAAGACCTTCATAATTCATAGAGACTTTATAGCGTAAAAGTTGAAATATATATATATATATATATGGGTTTAAGTGTTCCAAAAGTCCTAAAACTTGTCACAAAAATGCATTTCAGTCTTAAAACTTGCAAAAAGTGCAAATAAGTCCTAAAACTTGTCAAAATAGTTCAATTGAGTCCTAAAGCTAACACCGTCAGTATTTTCTATTAAAAATACCGACGTGGCATTTTAAATTAATTTTTATTTTCCAGTTGGCTTTTTAAATTATTTTTTATTTTCCAGCTGACTTTAAATTATTTTTTATTCAATTTTTTATAAAAATATATATTTAAAAACTAAAATTCATTTTTTTTAAACTATTAAAAAAAGGGGCGAGAGGAGGCGTCGTCCATCACCGGAGGGGCCAGCGAGGGTCGCCGGCCGCCGCCCAACCAGGGCGAGGCCTCGCCGGCCCCAGGCAAGGGCCGGCAACCCTCACCTGACGCGGGCGAGGCTTGCCCGACGCGGGCGAGGGCTCGCTGGCCCCAGGCAAGGGTCGGCGACCCTCGCCTGCCGCGAGCAAGGCTCGCCCGGCTCAGGCGAGGGCTCGTCGGCCCCAGGCGAGGGCTGGCAACCCTCACTTGACGCGGGCGAGGCTCGCCCAGATCTGGCCGGGCACAGAGATGCGGAAGTCGCTTGGTCGCAAATAGAGGTCGCCGACGAGGGGACTCAGAACAGTGGTGACTGGCGGCCCGGCAACTAGCTCGGATCTGCTGGCGTCGAGCACAGGGAAGCACGGGAACGGGCCACTCGCGCGGCCCTCACGCTTCGCGGCAACACCCAGATCTAGGCAAGCCCCGCCAGCCCCAGCCGAGGGCCGCTGAGGCCTCACCCAAGGCTGGCGACGGTCGCCGGCCCCCAGGCGAGGGCCGGCGTGCCTAGATCTGGGCGCCCTCGCCCGCATCAGGTGAGGGTCACCGGCCCTCACCTGGGGCCGGCGAGGCCTCGCCCTGGTCGGGCGACAGCCGGCGACCGTCGCCAACCCTCCGGCGATGGGCAGCCGCCTCTTCCTTTTTTTTTTTTTAACAGTTTTTAAAAATTAAATTTTAGTTTTTAAATATAATTTTTTTAAAATTTAATAAAAAAATAATTAAAAAACCAGCTGGAAAATAAAAAATTATTTAAAATATTACGTTAGCGTCACGTCAGCATTTTCCGTCAATAAAACTAACTGTGTCTATTTTAGGACTCAATTGAACTATTTTGACAAGTTTGAGGACTTATTTGCACTTTTTGTAAGTTTTAGGACTGAAATGCATTTTCGTGACAAGTTTTAGAACTTCTGGAACACTTGTCCCTATATATATATATTGGTAAAAGGTAAGAATTTGAAAGGTGTTCATTCTACATGTTTGAAAAATAAAAGAAATGAGCCGAAACCTAGTAAATAAAATATCTAGTTTTAAATTAGAAGAATTTTCTTACCACTTCATCTAATATTCACAAAGTGAATACATAATCATCCGATAAGTGTGATCAAACATAAGTAAACTTTATCTTTCCCATTTTCATTTATCACATAAATCATTGACCGACAATACATCCATCCAGACTCATACATACGCACACCATGTTTCACATAAACAAACAAACAATATAAATAATATTTGATTCTACACATGATAATGCATTTTATTCATTAATATTTCCTCCTCTCAAACTTTCCTGTGCATCCCAACTACTAGGGCATCTCAATTTCGAGGTATTCTACAAACTTCCACCACAAAATGTCCCCACCATAGGGCGTCTCAACTCCCGAGACATCTCGAAACACTCTTCAGGACATCCCAACTAGACATCCCGCAAACTACCATCATGGGGCATCGTCACGCACCACTATATGAGTGACGGAATCACATTAATCTTATTTAAAGCCATAACATATATACATTTATGTATGTATATACATATATATACATACATATATATACATACACATGCATATACATATATACATACACATACATACATATACATACATATACATATATATACTTACAAGCATATCACACATATCTCAACTCAATTTAATACATTAAACAAATAATCGAATATGAAATAACATATAGTCATACTTTGGTCGTTAAAGTTTGGAGATCCAAATGAGTACATTTTGAATTTGGACATTAGTGGGATCTGAACGAATAAATATATTCTGGACATAAAGTTTGAACATGTAAATGGATACATTTTGAGTTAGAATAACAAATACATTCTAGTCGTAAAGTCTGAATAATCAAAAAGGTAAATTCTGGCTTAATAGAAGCTTCTAGAACAAAAGAACAGATTCAATAATGAACAGATTTACAAATGAATAGAATCAACAAATAAATAGATTCAACAAAGAATAGATTTATATTTAGTAAAGTTTGTCTCGAATCAATGGATATATTTATTAACAAACAGATTCACATGTTGGCAGATTCAACAAGAAATAGATTCATACTCAGTAAAGTCTGTCTAAACCAATAAACAAATTCATCAACGAACATATTCACCAGTTGGCAAATTCAACAAGGAATAGATTCATACTCATTTAAAGTCTATTTAAACTAATGAACATATTTATGAATGAACAGATTCATAAGTTGGCAGATTCAACAAGTGAGCAGATTCACAAATGAACAGATTCGACCAAATGAGTAGATCCACAAAAGGCAGATTCATAAATGGACAGATTCTGTCATAAGAAATTCAGCAGAAACAAGTAGAATGAATAGATTCCGACTAGTAAAATTCTAGTAGAACAAAATAGAGCGAATATGCAAGAGGTTATCAAGACAAATATAACAGAATGAACTGCTTTTGACTATGCAAAACGAAACAAAATGAAGAAGAATGAATGTGTAATGGTTCTTCGAGATAAATATGGTAGAATGACCAAATTTTAACTACCCAGAATGTAGTAGAAAGAAGCCGAACGAACATGTAATGACTCATCAAGATAAATATGGCAGAACAACCAAATTCTGACTACCTAGAACGAAGTAGGAAGAAGCAAAACGAATCATCAAGATAAATATGACAGAACGACCAGATTCTAATTATCTAAAATGTAGCAAAAAGAAATAGAATGAACATACAATTGGTCATCAAGATAAATGTAGTAGAATGGTCATATTTTGACTACTTAGAATGAAGTAGAAAGAAACTGAACAAACCTTTAGAAACTGAATGATGTACCGTGTAGGGCTATGTAGCAATTTTTGGCTAAATAATCATTGATAAGTCTGCATGGTTGTGTTAATATTCAGTAGAAGGTACAAATCCTTCACTATCTTAGATTCAATGGCAATCAAAGAGCTTCAACTTAGTGCAGAGAGTTTCAGCTTTCATCTCTTTATGAATCCATCTTGAGGCTATTTGGAAATTGAAAACCTTCGCAAATTGCAGACATTGGTATATGAGGGCATTAAATGCCCTCTTACAAGCTACTGAAGACGCTTCTGCAACTTATTCTTAGGCGGACTTGTAGTTTTCAAACAGTAATATTTATGAAAGTTGTGTGAATTTTTGAAAGAAATTGGACTGTAATGACGTGGATGGGATCTACAAAATGAGTCTAAACATTTGGAGGATTAAATAGATTTGGCTCTCTAAGTTTAGGCATTTGTGTGATTTGATCTTCTATTTTTTATGTTGTGCAATTAAGTCCTCTTAACTTTTTTGACTTGTGCAATCAGGTGTATTGTTTACTTGTTGTAAGTAATGCTGTCACACTATGATTTCCTTTTTACTTGTTTTTCATGTTTGCTTTCTGCTCATTTGGAAGCAAATTAGCATCACCTTTTATTTTTGTCACATAAGCAATGTCACGTCATTGATTAATTTGTTGGTTTAGTCGAAGTGGTTGACTGGATTTGATTACACAAATTCAAAAAGTTGAAGGACTTGATTGTACAAAATAAAACTTGAAGGACCCAATTTGCACAAATGTAGAAAGTTAGAGGACTTGATTTGATGAAATAAAAATTAGAGGATCAAATCTCATAAATGCTGGAACTTAAGGACCATAATATGCACTTTACCCAACATTTTTACTATGAATTACCTGTGGCCGTGCCTCGTCCGCGTCAGGCCGAGGCAAATTATGTTCGGGTCTGGTTTGTATTTTCTATTCTTTTATTAAATCTAAGGGTTAATACCCTCAAAAACCCCAAACTAGTACATATGTGACAAATTTACCCCAAACTATTTTTTTGACCATGAAAAACCTCAAACTGGTACACTTGTGACAAATTTACGCCGACTGACTATAAAAAAAACCCTAAACTGGTACATTTATGACAATTTTACCATAAACTAATTTATTAGACCACAAAAAACCCCAAACCGATAAATTTGTGACAAATATACCCTCCGCTAAATTAGATTAATACCACAAAAAAATCACAAAAATTGTAAATTGTGACAAACAATGCGTAAAATCCTAAATCGATATACTAGTTAACTGTCACGTGTAATTTAACTTAATAATTTGACAATAAAATTTAACGAAAACTAACAGAAGGTAAATTTGTCACAAGTGTACCAGTTTGGGGTAAATTTGTCAAAGGTATACCAGTTTGGAATTTTTGGTGGTCAAAAAAATAGTTTAGGGTAAATTTGTCACAAGTGTACCAGTTTGGGGTTTTTCAGGGTATTAACCCTAAATCTAATATCTTCTCAACAGAGGCAACAATCAAGACCCTTTTCGCTAATCGGCGCTGCCCGGGACAGGCCGTGTAGGCCTTGCTGGGACCATGCCGGTGCACTGGTCATTCCTAATCCGGACATTTATTTAGCACGATACAAGGTGTCATGCCCTCCCCAGTGTGATTTACTGTGGTTCTGAACAAGCTTTTCTATTCCTGGCAATGTCACAGCCAAAATTCCCTTCCGTCTTGTGTAACTGAGAAAACTGGTAATGAGCAACATCTTGAGCATGTTCTCTTTGAAAACTCAGGCACACGATGCATAAATCCGGCCTTAAAAAAAAAAAAGGTTTGAACTACATGGAGCATGTAATCTAGTGTCGTAGACATCAATGCCAGAACTGAGCATATGCTTCCTCTTCCTGTGACCGAGAAGAGACTTCCTTGTCAATAGACGGGACATGAAAGCCTCCGGCATGTGCACATTGGCGGCACGAATACACCATTTGAATGATTGTTATGAAAGCCCCCTGCTTCAGAGCTACTTTATTCTTCCGGTTTTGAGACGGCATGCTGTAAAGACCCGAAATGTCGGTTTGCCCTTTCCATTATGCTTGGCCGATATCATGCAAAAAATCAACCAAAGAACAGTTTAATATATACGCACCAGGTTGTCATTCATTTTCTCGGAAGTTAACGAAGCCTTTGGAGTGTCCTGCTTGGCACCTTTTGTGTGAAAACATATTTTAATAGACTCTGGCTATGCCAGCCACGCTAAGCGGAGAAAGGTCCGTTTATGTCATAATCTTTAGGACTGGAGATGGGTTTCACTTAGTTGTATGAAAACCATTTGAAAATTTGTTGATCTTTGGCTCATCCAAGGAATTTTCCGTGCATCATCAAGATTGAGAAAAGATGGGACGTCCCTTGACGGAACTATTTGCTCCTTGCAGTTCAGTCTACTAACAAATGCAACTGGAGGAGGTGAGCGATCCTTCGACTCAGCAACAGTTTCGGCTCCAGCAGAATGTACAAACCAGTCCAATTAATCTGATGCAGGCTGTACAATTCCAGCCCCACAATTAGTAGACGATGCCACTTCACGCGATGCCGCAATCTAATCCATAGCATCTGGTTGGTCCTGGACAAATTCCACAAGCGAACCAAAGTTTTTGGGCTCAGTCGACTCTACACACAGGGCAACCAATTCCCGTGAGCTCTTAGATTCCAGCCGGTTTCCAGCCATTGCATCCTGTCCCAGGCTTTACTACAGGGCCGATGAATGCTCCGGCTCAACCCTTTCATACTGCTGGTTTAGACTATCCTCAGGTGCCATTTCATCCGCATAACATGCCTCCGATGCCTTAAGGGATAATAGTTCAATTGCCGCCATCTGCTCCACCATCTCCTTGGACAACGGGGTTGTTTGACTGCATGGATGACCCTTTAATTGGTATAGTTGCCTTTTGCTTTTCCTGGGCAAGTTTATACTAAAATGGACGAATAACACATGGAGAATCTCCAAGTATTTCTTGCGTGTTTGCAGCGGTTGTGGCCTATTGCTTCCCCTGCGTAACATTCAGCCAGATAGCGGAGATTGTTGACCGAGGGAGCACACGTTAGTAAGGATGCTTTTACTTTCTACTAGTGTAGCAGATGACGGAGATTGGAAAATTCAATGTCGTTTCAACATTCTGAGGGAGAGAGCAATCGGAATGAGATATTTTATGCACTTCAGCATATGAGAAGAAAGGGTCTCATTGAACTATGCGGTTGAGAATGATGTTTGCTTAGCAGCTGTGGAACGAGTGGGCTACTGTACGGTGGGATCCAGTTTCTCATCGGTTGCCCATGCTTGTTGTCCTGCACTTGCTGAACCAAGCTCCCGAACCGATTCAACCTCATCAAGTCTCCTGCTCCTGACTGCATCGCTCACTTCTTTTGTGAATGCTGTGCTCTTCCTGAGGGATAGAGAGAGCTTAAGAACAGAGGACTTGACCCTTCCATAGGCAAAACTGATGTCGACTATAGCCATTTGAGCTCCAAACGAGCACTTAATAAGCCAACTTATTGCAAACATGGCATTAAAATACTGTCGTTATGGTTTGATTACTGTCACCAACAAAGAAAAATCTGCATTTTCATCTTTGTTTTCGGCAAGAAATTGCGGATGTTTATTCTTGTTGCTTGCCAAGGTTGGCAGGGGAATGCGGCAAACATGCAGAATGTGCAGTATCAAGTTGTTATGGTGCCTCCAATGCATCAGCAAGCCATGAGAGCTTGACGAGGAACATCACATTGGATCCATCAGTGACTCAGATCATCCTCTTATGTAGTCACCAATGAGTCCAAGAAAGCGAATGCCAATGGAACTATGAAGTTTCAATTTGCAGAAATGAATAACAAATTTCTTTCTAAAAGTTTCCATCGATTTGAGGAACAAATTGAAATAAAATTGTCGAAGAATATCTTACAATAGTCCAACAACTGATTTGCTTCTGTGCTGTATTGTTGTTGCATCTTGAAACATTACTTTCTTTTCCACCAGTTAGACAGTTTTAGACTCATATCTAGGATCATGGCATGTGCACAATTTTGTGACATCCATCAAATCCATAACATCAGCTGTTTTCAGTGGCATGATTTTTTGGAGGTGCTCGGTTCACTAGTCGTTTCTTTGGATTAAGCTTTCCAAACTATGTGCTTTCTTAATTCAACCAATGGAAATTACACCGAGAAAGAAGGCTCCCATCTAGATGTGAGAGGATGACCACTATGAGGTGATCGCAGCTACCACAAGAGATACGCAACGTGAGATGGATGGCCTCTCGTCGACTGCAACACAGTGGTTGCCATCTCTGTCTTGCACACGCACGCGGCTCTCAGCCTATTTGGCACTATATTAGCTGCATAAGAGCCGCGTGAGCCAATGAAAATTGATGTAATACATGTACGCTGATTGTCCAGCTACTATTCCAACGTGCTCCTCAGCACTATGTATAGAGCTTTTCAACCAGAAGACCGACTGCAACACATTTTACAAAAAACATTTGTCACCTTGTCTGGTTTCTCAAGTACTCATTTTGGGGTTTCGCCCACGTCTGGAATAGGTTGAGTCATCATAGATAGTATCATACATGTCTCCTTCCGATAGATCTACGATTTGTGGATGGAATAGGCTCCTACCCAATCCAACGAGGGCAAGGAGTATTGCTCAAGTGAGAGGGATTGGACAAGGTACTACTCTTGGCAGACTTTTAAGATATCAAATGGTGCAGGGAAATGCTACGACAATGCAGAATGTGCAGTATCAGGTTGCTATGAAGCCTCCAATGAATTAGCAACCCAAGAGAGAGCTTGATGAGGAACATTCCATCGGACTATCAGTGTCTTCATTCATTATCTAATTTAATTACCAATGAATCAGAAATAATAGACATAGGGAGTTTCATTTTGCAAATATGATGCGGAAGTATTTGACTTTAACTCCATCGACAAACTCAGCACCTTTGGTTTTCATTCAAGTCAAAGCAGAATTTGTTCATAACGTGCTTCAATGGGTCAAGAATGATGTTATCGATATTGATTAGGAGACTATCAACCAGGTTACCTATTAGGGAGTTACCGATTCTGCCCTTCAAATTATCGACTCACCATATTAATTGTTGATTTCGAAGTTAATTAACAACATATCTATGGGAGGCTATATGGGGAGATTTCCATGCATATTTATTGTATCCTAAGAGATGTTAACATGCAAATTCAATTGGTACAACTCACAAATTTTTTTTTTTATGTAAAATTTCTTTTAATTTTCTAATAATTTTTTTTAGATTTTTTTTTCCTCTCTTCACCGGCTGCCACTGGCCGGTAGCAAAGGACAAGTAAGAAGAAATATAAAAAATAAGATAAAATGATTTATTTCTAGAAATTCTTATCGGGAACAAGAAATTACTTTTTCTTATTTCTTATTAGGGAGTTACCGATTCTGCCCTTCAAATTATCGACTCACCATATTAGTTGTTGATTTCGAAGTTAATTAACAACATATCTATGGGAGGCTATATGGGGAGATTTCCATGCATATTTATTGTATCCTAAGAGACTGTTAACATGCAAATTCAATTGGTACAACTCACAATTTTTTTTTATAACGTAAAATTTCTTTTAATTTTCTAATAATTTTTTTTAGATTTTTTTTTCCTCTCTTCACCGGCTGCCACTGGCCGGTAGCAAAGGACAAGTAAGAAGAAATATAAAAAATAAGATAAAATGATTTATTTCTAGAAATTCTTATCAAGAACAAGAAATTACTTTTTTTTATTTCTTATTTTTGTTCCAAATCCATTTCCAGACTACTTTCTATTCCAAATAAAAAAAAATTAGTTAACCTTATCAAATGAATTTAATTTTTTTTTTTTTGAGGAACAGAAGAACAAAAGAAAAAAAAAAATTAGCAAGTTGCCATGTAGGACCTTATTTGTTACTACTGACCTAACCTTTCCACGCAATGAAACTTTCCATGAAAAACAACCTTTCCCCGGCGGTCCAATGGAACTTTCCATTGAAAGTTTCTGAAAAACACTACGTCCCCGGCGGACCTGCCTTTCTACGCAATTAAAGTTTCCATGAAAAACACACCAAAAGTGTCCCCGGCGGTCCTACTACTGACCTGCCTTTCTACACAATTAAAGTTTCCATGAAAAACACACCAAAAGTGTCCCCGGCAGTCTTTCTATTTACTTGGCCTTTCTACGCCACTTTCCATGAAAAGCACACCAAAAGAGTACGAGTCCCATTGGCTGCTTTTTTATGATAGGTAAAGAGCTCTACTAATTGCATATATTTTAGCCACGATTTTGGTCTTTCACTAAATTTGAAAAAAAAAATTATCAATTCAATCCTATATTTGTTGTACGGATTTCAGTAAAATTCTAAAATTTTCAATTTTACCAAAATAATCTCAAACATTTTCATGGAACTTTAGTATAATCTTTCTAACCAACTTTTGCCTGAAAATGCCAACGTGACGGGCCAATTATCATTATCTATCCTATGTGCCTGTTGACATGGACAAATTGATTCAAAATGACTTCATCCCATGGCTACAAAATTTACAAGAGCCGGTGGAGTTTTTTCTGTTCTTCATCTTCGTTTTCAGTAAAGATAGATGATTGATTTGTCAATACTAGTAATAAACAGTCATTGATGTTGTAATGGCTGGCTTTTGACTTAGTCAATATTGACTAGTAAAGAAAAAAAAAAGTGGGCTCCCCCATTAAAGAAAAGGAGTACCCGTTCAAAAGAGGCAAATAAAAAAGAGAAAAGGAGAGAAACAAAGGTGAAAAAGTAGAAAGGGAAAGGAAAAGAAAGAAGAGTACATGACACGGCGCCTCGTCAAATCATATTAACTTTATCTTGCAATGCCCAATTAATTTAATTAAAGAAATTTTCAAAATAGCGCCATAATTTTGGATCTTTGTGAATTTTAAGCCGGTAGGTAAAATCTATGATTTGTTAAATTTAGAAATTATGGGACATTAATAGTTTAGAGTATTGTAAAAATATAGGATTTTACATAACTCGATTCAAGCTTATAGTTTGCCCGAAATGAATTTTCGAAATTATGCGCTTGAGCTGTTACATTAGCAAATTTCCTAGTTTACCAATGATTATGGCCCATCTTTAGCTATATTTAGAGTTGGCAAAGCTTAGGGAATATAATTTTCTCGAAAGGTCTTTCGCTTGACAGAAGATTTGCTAGAATCACGGTTCAATGAAGAGATTTGTGGTGCAAAAAAATTATGACACACAAGCTAGGCATAACGGATAGTTTTGAATGACTACTACAACAAGCCTTTCATTGTTGTGTAAAGGTTGATTGGTCGATGAACAAGCATAGTTTAGGGTCATTAGTTAAAGTAGTGTTTTGCGTTGTCTTGACATCAATTCTCATTTAATTGATAGAATTACTAAATTGTTGACTCAAATAGCTACATTATTTGGCTTTGAGCATTCCTAACTAAGTGGTGCTGATCTCTTTTATAGTTTTATAAAATCCATGTCTTAAAATAATAGTAATTTGATATATATATGTGTGTGTGTATATATATGTATGTATGTATGTATGTATGTATGTGTGTGTAGATATGTATGCATTGAACTTAGAAGAACATATTTGTTGCATAAAACTAGATCAAGTGTTTATTATTTTTTAGTTATTGTAAGATGGTCTGATAAACTTTTCTTGAAAGGTCATGTGTATTATTTTGTAAATATACTTACGAGATAAATTTTAAATGGATTAGAGAAATACTTTACAAAAAGGGTTTTTGATTGATGAATTGAGTTGTGAAAGATTATATATTTTGGTTTATGATATAGAGGTTGGATAGGTTTTGTGGATTTTGGAGGTTTATGTTATGAATTTGTGTTGATGCCCGTTGTCTCTAGGGGCCCACCTGAGGGGTTTGTAAGTATGTATACTAGTTTTAGGATATCTTTGTGAGTTGGCTACTAGCAATATAAGTAGAGACCTAGCTAAGGAGAGAATCTTAGTCACCTTTATAACAAGGCATTGAGTGTGATGGACCATTGATGTATGATTTGATGAGATTGATTAGTGGACTGAACCATCAATACTTATTTTGATATTATTGATGAAATTGGTATTCTCTGTTACAAATATAGTTATGTTGAAGTAATATAGTTCATGTTCATATTGTAAATTTGTTATATGTTGGATTTAGTGTAAATGAGCTACCTTTTTGTGTCCTAAACATTCATAGTGGATGCCCGATTTGTTTAGAAGAGATTTGTACTACTCATTGGCCTATAGTTGCTTATTCCATTTATCTTACCTCTATTTTTAGGTTCTATAGTTAGCCATAAATAGGGCAAGAGTGTTTACATTTTCAAGAGGATATTTTTATAGTGAGATTTTTTTATATGAGTTGTTTATGTCTGCATTGAACTCATGAGTTTATTTGTTAGTTGGATATATATGTGTGTGTGTGTGTGTGTGTGTGTTTTTTTTTTTTTTTACAGATTATGGAAACTCTAATCTTTTAATAAAATGACACTTTATCAAATATATGGATGTATATATTCCAATATCAAGTTGAGTTATAGTTACGTTTGAAGCTACATTATTTGGATGAAATGACAACCGTGCCATCCCTTATACTTGTTGGAGTCGGGTGTGTGACAAATGTTATAAGTTGACATCCGTATTTTAGATCTTAATTGTGTGAAGTATAGAATTTTCCTTTCATTGTGCCTCTGCCGCTGCTTCAATTTTCACTTGAGGCCTCCCTTTATCCCGCGCCACAACCACTGCTTGAATTGTTACAAAGAGCAACTCCCTTAATACGCCAAATCATGGCGAAATCGGGTGGGAATTCGTTCGATTCTGATGAATCTTCACCATTTGCCTTGGTTTCTTGCACCTCCATGCAGATTGGCGCCAGCCGCAGCAAAATGGGCTTGGCCAGGATCACTGGGAATTTATGAGACTGGTTCGCTTGTGGTCAGCTTCGGCACTATTCATCGGAAATTTGAGCATTATCGGGTTGATTATTGAGACGCGCTTTTTAACACCGCCATTAGATCTACCGAACTGGAATGCTTTTCCGTAATCCATGGAGGAGCACCGCCAACCACACCACCAGCTCAGCTTTAACTCTAGAAAAATCAGTTTTCTTACAATGATTTATCATGTTTCCCGAAGAGATTTGGGACTAACAGTAGTACTTTAGCTTGACTTTAGAAAAATCGGCTTTCTTGCAACGATTTGCCATGTTTCCCTGAGAGATTCAGGATGAGCAAAAGTGCGAAATAAGAAAGAACATAAGAAATCGGAAAATTCACAAAAATAGTTAAAATCACGTTATTTCAATTCAGTTTGTCCAAGTCATATGACTGGTGGTGTTACTTAAGATGGTCAAAGATGATTGGATTGGAATGTCAACATTTTCAAATAAATTACTGAAAAGGATATGTTGGAGTATTAAAAAAAAATTGAATTGAAAAATTCTAAGATTATATCGGAATTCGTTAATTTAGGACTAAACTGGTAATTTTCCTCATCTTATCTAATCTTTCCTTCTCTTGCTTTTTCCTAGCTCTTTCGAATCCCAATGATTAAAACAGGTTCATCTTTGAGAGTCTACTATCCATGTGAACTTCTTTTCATGGATTCAATTACGATTTTCTCAGACATTAAACGGTAAGATGAAGAACATGAAACCACCACTTCTCTTATTATTCCTCTTCATCTCTGTCCTGCTCGAAGCACTCACGGTCTCAGTCATCGGCGACAATGTTGGCGCATACTTGCCGGTTAATGATATCGCCGTCAACTGCGGCTCCCTCGGCAACTCCGCCGTGTCCAAGCGGACTTGGATCGGAGACTCCGAGGATGGTTCGACCTACTTTCCAATGGATGAAACTCATTCCTCTATCGTTGCAAGTGCAAACCGTTCATCTCCCTCTGTCCACAACCGCATCCCACACGACACTGCTCGTCTCTCCCGCTCCGGATTCGTCTACACCTTCCGCGTCACCATGGGGCCCAAATTCGTTCGCCTCCACTTCTTCCCTTCGGATTACCTCAACTTTGGCCATGCCGATTCATTCTTCTCGGTCAAGGCTGCTGGCTACGCTCAGGTCTGCAACTTCAGCACTCTCCTCTTTTCCGATCACACCGGCTTCACGAGCTTCTGCAAAGAGTCCTGCTTAACCATCGTAGCTGACCAGATATTGAACGTCACGTTTGCTCCCACTCCTGATAACCCAGACGTGTACGCTTTCGTGAATGGAATCGAAGTTGTTTCCAAAGTGTTACGATTTTGCAACGTCACTAAGTGCAAAACATCTTAAATTTACCAACTTTTATGACCGTTTGTCATGGAAAAGAAGAAATTGTCATAAGTTGAGGATTTCTTTACAGAGAGTGATGACGTCATGACAAGAGCAAAACGTCCAAGATTAGGATGTTTTTTAAAATACAACTATTTACAAAGGGTTATGTTTGTTTGCCCTAAATAAGGATAAAATGCCATAATCTTGTATTTTTTTTTTCAACTACAACGCTTTGCGAAAGTAACCATGAACAAAATGTTGCAAATTTTAAAATTTTTTAATTACAATGATTTTAAAAAATTTCAACGTTCCATTGTAACCAAAAACTTAACATTGTGAATTTAAATCCTTTCAAACTAAGATGGCTTATAAAGATTGCAACAATCATTGTAACTAACAATATAACCTCATAAAACTTTATTAAATTTTATTTTTACTGTGCCATGACATTAATATTCTAGGGGTCTGGCACCCATTTGCTAGTGCTTAAAGCATCACAAATTTCATTTTAGTATGTCGGACATGCATTTTCTAGTATCGAACATCTAACTTTCAATGGTTGGGATCCTTCCATCTTAATCTAATGGTTGACATTTATGGGGTACGGTATAAGATTAAAATCTTAGAAGTCTCTAACTAAGCATCAATGGATTTATCCGGTATATGATATATCAATAATGTGTTTGATAATATTTCCGTTACATAAATAATTTTCTTCCTTGAAAGGAAAAAAGTTGAAAATGGAAGGACGTGATATAGAAAACACTAGGGGTAAGTATGGTTCCGAGATAGAACCTAGAATTTGAGAATCGGACCGGTAGGAACTTGTAGGTTCAAGGTTCCAAGGTATGTAGAATAAGTTTTAAGTAAAAAAAAATGAGAAATTTATTTCAACAAGTAGGTTCCGAGTTCTTAATTATAGGTTCCAAGTTCTTAGTTGGAAGGACTTAGAACCTGGAACCTAGAACTTGAAACAAGTTTAAATATTCTTTTTTATTTATGTTTTCATGCGATCTTCCGATATTTCATAATATTTGATAATGAGTGTATAATATGAAAGCACTAGTTCGAGTTTCCATTTTATGGCTAAGTTTTTTACTTTATTAATATTCATATTTTTCATGTATTTAAATATAAGTTATGATTAGTGAATTGTAATCGTTCAAATAATAATATAAGTGTGATCAAGGTAGACTTTGGAACCTATTACAGAATAAGTTCCAAATTCTAGAGTATGCAAGGTAGGTTTCGGGTTCTAAAAAAATAAGGAACTTGTTCGGACAGGTAGGTTCAAAGTTTTAGATGGAACTTGTACGACACTTAGAACCGTTCACCTCTACTTTTATTTAGTTGAATTCCTTGCCAACAATTCTTTTTTTTTTTTGATAATTTTGTTCATTTTATATTCTCTTTGATGAATGACAAACTTGTTTATTATTATTCCATTCAATTTCGTTTTGTTTAATTGAAAATGAAAGAAAAATAAACCGTTGGACCTTGGAACTAATCATGAAATTGACCTTAGAACTGTTATAGTGTAGATTTCAAGTTTCAGATTTCGATGGGTAAATTTCAGATTTGAAAAAATGAAAAATCTGTATCCAAAAGTAGACGAAACCTAAAGAAGTTTGGAACCGCCCACCTCTATAAAACACGGCGTCCCTTGAGGAAGAGCATTATTGCATGGGACCCG
Source organism: Eucalyptus polyanthemos subsp. polyanthemos (assembly GCA_017140185.1). Classification (NCBI taxonomy): domain Eukaryota; kingdom Viridiplantae; phylum Streptophyta; class Magnoliopsida; order Myrtales; family Myrtaceae; genus Eucalyptus; species Eucalyptus polyanthemos. The sequence goes on from CM029466.1 coordinate 19,805,556, forward strand.
GCAGTCGTACTGCTGAGCTGACGTGACCTTCCTAAGGCAATTGAACCTTCCACGAAAAGCGCACCCGGAAGGGCCCAAATCCCGTCCGCTGATTTTCTTGAGATAGGCGAGGGCTCTATACCCTTGCAGACACCTCAGCGACGACTTTGGTCTGCCACTAATCTCGTGACTAGTGCTAGCCCTCTCTTCCGCGCTTCTTCCTAATTCCCCATTTTCAAAACTGGTTCATCTCCGAGAGCCCGCTCTCCCTGTGAACTTCTTTTCATCGATTCAACTGCGACCCTCTCTGTCGTCGAGCAGCGAGATGAAGAATTTGAAACCACCACTTCTATTATTCATCCTCATGTCCCTCTCGCTTGAAGCACTCCCAGTCTTAGTCACTAGCAACAACGTTGGCGCTTACAAACCGACCGATGATATCGCCGTCGACTGTGGCTCCGACACCAGTTCCACTATTGAGAATCGGAATTGGACTGGGGACGCCGCCGACCATTCAGCCTACTCTCCAATTGAGAAAACTGACTCCTCGATCACTGCATGGGCAAGAAGTTCACCTCCCAGCATCCGTGGCGCCGTCCAATACTACACGGCTCGCCTCTCCCGTTCCGAGTTCGCCTACACCTTCCATGTCACCGCAGGGCCCAAATTTGTTCGCCTCCACTTCTTCTCCTCTGATTACCATGACGTCGGCCGTGTTGATTCCTTCTTCTCTGTCAAGGCCGCTGGCTACACTCTGCTCCACAACTTCAGCGCTTCCCTCTTTGCTGATTACACCCACTCTGCGAGCTTCTCTAAAGAGTTCTGCTTGACTGTCGGAAAGGACCAGGTATTGAACATGACGTTCACTCCCACTCCTGGTAATTCAGATGCGTATGCTTTCGTGAATGGAATTGAAGTCGTTTCCATGCCCGAAAGTCTCTACTACAACACCGTCGTTGACTCATACGAGGGAATCGAGTTGGCAGGTCAGTCGACGCCATACACCTTTGGTACTACTGATGCTCTCGAAACGGTAAAGCGCTTGAACATAGGAGGACAGTTTGTCGGTCCAGCTGATGACACAGGAATGTACAGGACCTGGGAAATAGATGACGACTACTTGACTTCATCGAACAACGGAGTTTTGCCAATTAACACAACGATCCAACTCAATTATGGTGAGCAAGTGCCAAATTACACGGCTCCAGATAGTTTATACACAACTGCAAGGAGCATGGGAACAGACAAAATAATCAATCTGAGCTACAAGCTCACGTGGTCCGTCGAGGTGGACGTGAACTTCTACTACTTGGTCCGGTTACACTTTTGCGAATTCCAGATAGAGATCAATGAGCCCTCAGACAGGGTTTTCAAGATTTTCATAGATTCACAATTGGTCGAGGATCATGCGGATGTCATTAGTTGGAGCGGGAAGGGCGTGCCCGTCTATAGAGATTTTGCAGTAGCCTTGTATGACAGCCAAAAGAAAAGAACCAACCTCTCCGTCGCGTTGGGCGCGCTTCCAGATGGTTCTACTCTTTACTCTGATGCCATCTTGAATGGCCTCGAGATATTCAAGATCAACAATCCTGACAGGAATCTCGCAGGGCTGAACCCGGATTCGGATCCGGTCCCGTATAAACTGCCAGGACCTCCACCGGCAAGCAAGGCACGGTCGAGCCTCAGCAAAGCAGTAAAAATTGCCATCGTTGCTGGTGGAACTTCGGGCTTCACCATACTCTCTCTCCTGGCTTTCTTCCTTTACCGGCGACGAAACAGAGCGAAGGATTCGACCTCGAGCGACGGCACCTCACGGTGGGGCCCATTGTCCTACGCGACGACCAAGTCAACGAAGACCCAGGGGTCGTCGCTGCCATCGGATCTGTGCCGCCACTTCTCACTAAAGGAGATCAGAGCGGCCACGAACAACTTTGACAAGGGGTTCATTATTGGCGTGGGCGGGTTCGGCAACGTGTACAAGGGCTATGTCCATGGCGAGGCCAACCCAGTAGCGATCAAGCGGCTGAACCAGGGATCGCAGCAGGGCCTTCATGAGTTCAGGACCGAGATTGAGATGCTCTCGCAGCTTCGGCACCTCCACCTGGTCTCCCTGATTGGGTTCTGCAAGGACGCGAGAGAGATGATCCTCGTGTACGACTACATGGCACGCGGGACCCTCAGCGACCATCTCTACAACACCGATAATCCCCCGCTCCCCTGGAAGCAGCGGCTCGAGATCTGCATAGGCGCCGCGTGGGGGCTCCACTACCTCCACAGCGGTGCCAAGCACTCCATCATACATCGCGACGTGAAGACGACCAACATCCTGCTCAACGAGAAGTGGGTTGCCAAGGTGTCCGACTTTGGGCTCTCGAAGGTCGGACCCACGAGCGAGTCTAAGACGCACGTCAGCACGGCCGTGAAGGGCACCTTCGGGTACCTGGACCCGGAGTACTACAGGCACCAGCGGCTGACTGACAAGTCTGACGTCTATTCCTTCGGCGTGGTGCTGTTCGAGGTGCTGTGTGCAAGGCCTGCCGTGAGCCGGATGGCCCCGATGGAACAGATCAGCCTGGCTGAGTGGGCCAAGAGTTGTTGCAAGAGAGGGGCCATCGAGGAAATGGTGGACCCGCACCTGAAGGGGTCTATCGCCCCCGAGTGCCTCAACAAGTTCTGCGAGATCGCCATGAGCTGCCTGCAGGACAAGGGGGCCAAGCGGCCATCCATGAACGACGTTGTGTGGGGCCTCAAGTTTGCACTGCAGCTACAGATGAGCACAGAGCTGGAGGTGACGGATCATGTGGGTGTGTCGGTGCACAATAGCGATGACAACAACCATGACATGGCTCCAATCATAGGCAACGACAGCGATGAGGCGTTCAGTACTAGTGATAGCGATAGTGGTGGTTGGAAGAGCAGTTGGGGAGCTGCAACGTCGACCAGAACCAGAAGCAATGATGTTTGTGATGAGAGTACGACTAGTTATGACTCAAAGAAGTTGCCCTGAGAAAATATTAAGTGCAAAAGTGTAACGCCAAGAACATCACCTGATATATATTTCTTATATTATGACTTTCTTTTAGCATGTTGAAGCGTGATTAAATATTTATCAATATTCTTTTAACAAATTAAAGGCCTTACAAGTATAACCAATATACTTATGCCTCTTTTATTTATACCACATTTGAGTTCACAGCTTCCTTACATTATGAGCAAAACACAAAAGTCTAGTTAGGGGTAGAGAGACCTATATCTATACTATACTTCCAAAAGTCTACCTATATAAACGTTCAGACTAAAGTCATGGGTTGATAATTTTTTTGTTTGCTATGTCTCCATCATCAAGATTGAAGCCTTTCAATGGATCGACTTACTCACCATTAAGGTTGTGGTACTAGGCAACGGACTGAAAAGGATCCCACTTTGTGAAGCCTCCTATATCAACTCATACAGTAAAACTACACTTGATATATATTATTTCAAACTCTAATTCAAGCACATTTCATTAAAGACTTTCATAATGTATAGGGACTTTATAACATAAAGGTTGAGGGGTGTCCATTCTATATATTTGAAAAATAAAACAAAATGAGTCGAAACCCAAAAATGAAATTTCTAGTTTTAAACTAAAAAAAATCCTCTTACCACTTCACTTGGTATACACAAAGTGAATGCATAATTATCTAGTAAGTATGATAAAAACATAAGTAGACTTTACTTTTCCCATTTTCATTTACCATAAAAATTGTCAACCAATAATACATATGCATACAATGTTTCATACAAACAAATAAACAATAATAGCAATGTTTGGTTTTACATGTGATGATGCATTTTATTTATTAATGTTTCATGTTCCCTCCTTAGAACTCTCCTAGGGGCATCCCAACCACTGGAGCATCTCAATTTTGAGGCATTCTGCAAACTTCCAATGTAGGGTATCCCCATTATAAGGCCATCTTAACTCTTGAGGCATTTTGAAACACTTTTGAGACATCTCAACCACTGAGACATCTGCAAACTTCTACCACGGGACATTGTCACACACCACCATATGAGTGATGCAATCACATTAATCTCATTTAAACCCATAATATATGCATACTTATAAGCATAGCACACATATCTCAACTCAATTTAATGCATTAGCCAAATAACCGCATATGAAATAATATGTAGTCATATTTTAATTGTTAAAGTTTGGACATCCAAATGAATACATTTTAAATCTGGACATTGAACAAGTTTTAAACGAATAAATATACTTTGGACATAAAGTTTGAACATGTAAATGGGTACATTATAAATAAGAAGAACAAGTACATTTTGGTCGTAAAGTGTGAATAATCAAAAGAGTAAATTTTGGCTTAATAAAAGCTTCCAGAACAAAAGAAAAAATCCAATAATAAACATATTTACAAATGAAAAGATTCAACAACGGATAGAATCAACAAATAAACAGTTCAATAAGGAATATATTCATAATTAGTAAAGTTTGTCTAAACCAATAAACATATTTATTAAGAAACATATTCACAAGTTGGTAAATTCAACAAGGAATAGATTTATACTCAAAAAAGTTTATTTGAATGAATAAATAGATTTATCAATGAATAGATTCACAAGTTGGTAGATTCAACAAGGAATAGATTTATACTTAGTAAAGTTTGTCTAAACAAATAAACAAATTTATGAACGAATAGATTCATAAGTTGGCAGATTTAACAAATGAATGGATTCACAAATGAATAAATTTGACTAAATGAGTTGATTCACAAAAGGGCCACTTCATAAATGGACATATTCTGTCATAGGAAATTCTAGCAGAAATAAGACGAACAAGTTCTAACTAGTAAAATTATAGCATAACGAAGTAAGGTGAATATGCAAAAGGTTATCAAGACAAATATGACAAAACAAATAACTTTTGACTATGCAGAATGAAACAAAACAAAGCAGAACGAACGTGTAATGGGTTATCGAGATAAATATGGTAGAATAGCCAAATTCTGAATGCCCAGAATGAGATAGAAATAAGTAGAATGAACATGCAATGGGTTATCAAAATAAATATGGCAGAAATAATCAAATTTTGAATATCTAGAACGAAGTGAGAAAAAGCAAAATGAATCTGCAATGGGTCATCAAGAGGAATATGGCAAAACAACCAGATTTTCATTACTTAAAATGAAGTAAAAAGAAACATAATGAACATGTAATGAGTCATCAAGATAAATGTGGTAGAACAACTAGATTTTGACTACCTAGAACAAAGCATAAATAAACAAAATGAACATACAATATGTCATCAATGTTATCCAACAAACACCATCCCATACATACACATCAAAGTTTCACCATTCAACCAATTAACCAAATTTAAAGTTTTAAGGATGTTGAACCAACTTAATGTCTAGAAACTTTACTTACCTCAAACGAACGCAAACAATGAGCCCCCAATTGCCTTCACCACCTTAGTAGCTCTGGAATATGAAGTACTTTTTTTTTTTTTCTAAAATCTTGGATTAAAAAATGAAACATAGCACATGTAAGTTTCTATTTGGATTTTGGATAAGTGAGAGGGGGCTCTACGGCAAGATAAAATGAGTTTTATCAAAATGAACTAAGATAATTTGATATTTTTATTGCTAGACATAACTACACATGCTAATCACCAACTTGATGTGGTACAAATGCAAGGCAAAGTTCTTACACGTGACAAAGGGAAATGCAAGAAGGAGTGACTCAATTTGAAGTACTCATCACTTAAGCTAAGTGCCAAAATTAGTATTAAAAAAAATATATTGTTTTGAACAAATACATGGTCATGCAAGAGTTCTTATAAAGACATGTAGCATTTATAATTTTAATTAATAAACTTTGTGTGGTAAATATAGCAAGAGGAATGTAATCCTCTTCTTCCAACATTCATTAGCATAAGTTAACCACTATTATTAATAATTAACTAAAGTTTACATAATTTATAACACACATCAACTATTAAGATGATAATAGTTTAATTAATATTGTTATACTATCAGTGCATACATAATTCAATTTACATGTAGAAATCAAGAAGACTTACGTCTGGAGAAATTATTTGCCGTGTCCCACAAAATTTATGATTTGACTAAATTTTCCACATGTTTTTTTCTGAATATTGAAGTAAATAATACTAAGTTTTATAATCTAAGTATCATTATCATAATGCGAATTTTCGAATATTATAGTATTACAATTATGAAAACTTTAGATGTCACACCAAGTGATGACGTGTCAATTTTACACAAATCTATTCAACGGTTAACATGTGTCACATTTGGGCCCACTTAACCCTTGCATCCTCTCTCTTCAATTATGCAACACTATTGCTTCTTTTGGGAAAAGAGTAGCCTAATCCCTCTTTTCTTTTTCAAAAACTCTCTCTCATGCGGTTCCACCGGTCACATCTCGAGCTTAAACTTGTTGCCTCCGGTATGTCGCCTCCATCTTTGCCTCCATTTTCACCCACTTCCTCTCCAACCTCTTGCGCCACCATCTACTATTTAACGCCTCCCATGCCTTATATGTTGGGCTGTGCGTTGGTGAAGAGGTCAAGGCCCTCCACTGTGTTGATGAACCACGTCTACGCTTCCACCTCATTTGTTGCCTACGCCGACCTTGGTCGACCTCGAATCAAGGTTGATTCCTTGATTCAAGGCCAAGTTGAACTCTGTATCACAATTCTAGGGCTTGCTGGAGCTTAGATCCAATATTGGAGGCTCAAATTCACCAGCCGAGCTTGATGACGGAGGACTAAGAAGGTGATGAGATGGTGGTGGAAGGAGATTCACGTGATTAAGTTGAAAGCGATTCTGAGTTAATGAACGTCTGCTATCGTCCCTTGTGATTTGAGGGGAAGAAGAAAAAAAAAGGAAAAAAGAAAAGGAAGAAGAAAAAAGTAAAAACATATAATTGGAGAGAGAGGATGCAAGGTTCTTGACATGTGGACCCAAATGTGACACATGTTAAACGCTGAATGGACTTATATCAAATTGACATTTAATTGCTTGCGCTCCCAAAGCTCGTGGAGTAAAGGACATTCAAGTTTAACTGTTCCCGATTTTTTCTTAAACTTGCTTATGGCAAGGTTTGGTTATAAAAGATCGAGGGTGAAATAGGGTTTTTCTTCTTTCCTTTAGGACATATTGGAACTTGCGAAATGCCTCCATACATATGAGTTGGCACATTTTCCTACGTAAAAGAAATTTGTTCCGCCGGAATGTACGCAAATTCGATCAATGTTAGATTGATGGGTTTGACATTCTAGGAAGATTGCTGACTTATGCTCCAAAAATCACATATTGGTCAAGACAAATCCTTTATTCTAACTAAAATAAGTGGCTTTAGTATGCGGTCAAATGAATAGATCCGTGTTATAATATTAATGAACTATTCGACCCTTAATCCGAATAAATTTACCCACCGTGGGCAGCTGTGTTGATGTTATCCCCGTATTGCTATCGCGATTCAAGTGGGGGGCCCTGACAATAGAATGTTGGGCCAGTCTCCCCCGAGATTTACATCTAAATAGTGCTCAGCACGACGTTAGCTTGTGTGACCCGGCATGGGTGGAAGGTGTGACACTGACTAGCGCAAGTGAAAGGAAGTCTTCGGCGGTTTCTTGGTCACAAAAAAAAAAAACAACAACAAAAAAATCCGTATAAATTTCTTAAAATTTCTTTTCATTTATTGAAAAACCCTTTTAGAGTTATCCCAAATGGATGGTTATGCTTGATAGGCAAAAATGAGATCATCATTTCGTCCTATGCCAGGACAGAATCTATTTTTCAAGATCCATTTTACTAGACGGAAAGGATTGTCCACTGGATGAGGGATCTTCCGACTTCCACAAAAGCCCTTAGTCTCCATTTTTGTAGAGAACGTATATATGATATGATAAAGACGGGCAATCAAGTTTTGGATACCAAAGGTGTTTTTGTTTCATCTAAGGCTTGAGGAAGAACTATCTAGCTATAAATGAGAAAATTTCCTAGAAATCATGGTGGGGCAACCTATATATGAGACTGCAGGCAAACAAAGGGGACTAATGCGAAAAATTGTTCTAAAGAATCTACGCAAAGTTGAGCAGTACTATAAGTCGAGCTCCACAGGGAAAAGACGGATGAAACAAAATTTAGTAAGACAAGGCCTAATATGAGGAAACCATATAGTCGTTGCCTTTAGGATATACTTACTTTGAGAAGCAAATGAGATGTGGGAATGCGACATGTAATACCAGCCATTTGATATTGTCTAAGATAATTTGATATTTTTCATTGCTAGACATAACTACGCATGCTAATCACCGACTTGATGTGGTACAAATGCAAGGCAAAGTTGTTACACGTGACCAAGGGAAATGAAAGAAAGAGTGACTCAATTTCAAATACTCATCACTTAATCTAATTGTCAAAATTAGTATTAAAAAAAATATTGTTTTGAAGAAATACATGGTCATGCAAGAGTTCTTATAAAGACATGTAGCATTTATAATTTTAGTTAATAAATTTTGTGTGGTAAATATAGCAAGAGGAACGTAATCCTCTTCTTCCAACATTCATTAGCATAGTTAACCACTACTATTAATAATTAACTAAAGTTTACATAATTTATAACACACATCATATTAAGACGATAATAGTTTAATTAATATTGTTATACTATTAGCGCATACACAATTCAATTCACATGCAGAACTCGAGAAGACTTACATCTATAGAAATTATTTGCTGTGTCCCACGAAATTTATGATTTGACTAAAGTTTCCACATGTGTTTCTGAATACTAAGGCAAATAATATTAAGTTTAATAATCTAAGTATCATTATCATAATGCAGATTTTCGAATATTATAATATTATAATTATGAAAACTTTAGATGTCACACCAAGTAATGACATGTCAATTTTACACAAATTAATTCAACGGTTAACATGTGTCACATTTGGGCCCACTTAACCCCTGCATCCTCTCTCTCTTCAATTATGCAACACTATTGCTTCTTTTTGGGAAAAAGAGTAGCCTAATCTCTTCCCTCTTTTTCAAATACTTTCTCTCTCACGAAGTTCCACCGGTCACATCTCGAGCTTAAACTTGTCACCTCCGGTATGTCACCTCCATCCCTGCCTCCATTTTCACCCACTTCCTCTTCAACCTCTTGCGCCACTATCTACTATTTAACTCCTTCCCATGCCTTATATGTTGGGCTGTGCGTTGGTGAAGAGGTCAAGGCCCTCCACTGTGTTGATGAACCACGTCTACGCTTCCACCTCATTTGTTGTCTACGCCGACCTTGGTTGACCTCGAATCAAGGTTGATTCCTTGATTCAAGGCCGAGTTGAACTTTGTATCACAATTCTAGGGTTTGCTCAAGCTTAGATCCAATATTGGAGGCTCAAATTCACCAGCCGAGCTTGATGACGGAGGACTAAGAAGGTGGTGAGATGGTGGTGGAAGGAGATTCACTTGATTAAGTTGAAAGCGATTCTGAGTTGATGGACGTCTGCTGTGGTCCCTTGTGATTTGAGGGGAAGAAGAATAAAAAAAGGAAAAGAAAAAGGCAGAAGAAAAAAGTAAAAACATATAATTGGAGAGAGAGGATGCAAGGTTCTTGACATGAGGATCCAAATGTGACACGTGTCAAATGCTGAACGGATTTATATCAAATTGACATTTAATTGCTTGCGCTCCCAAAGCTCATAGAGTAAAGGACATTCAAGTTTAACTGTTCCCGATTTTTTCTTAAACCTGCTTATGGCAAGGTTTGGCTATAAAAGATCGAGGGTGAAATAGGGTTTTTTTTTCTTTCCTTTAGGACAAGAATTGTAACTTGCGAAATGCCTCCATACATATGAGTTGGCACATTTTCCTACGTAAAAGAAATTTGTTCCGCCGGAATGTACGCAAATTCGATCAATGTTAGATTTATGGGTTTGGCATTCTAGGAAGATTGCTGACTTATGCTCCAAAAATCACGTATTGGTCAAGACAAATCCTTTATTCTAACTAAAATAAGTGGCTTTAGTATGCGGTCAAATGAATAGATCTGTGTTATATTATTAATGAACTATTGGACCTTTAATCCGAATAAATTTACTCACCCGAGGGCAGATGCGTTGGTGTTTGTTCTCCCTTGCAACGCTGTGGTCGAGAGTTTGAATCCCTGCGTTGCTATCGCGATTCAAGTGGGGGGCCATGACAGTTGGATGCTGGGCAGTCTCCCCCAAGGTTTACGTATAAATAGTGCTTAGCATGACGTCAACTTGTGTCACCAGGCATGGGCAGGCAGTGTGACGCCGACTAGCGCAAGCGAAAGGAAGTTTATGGTGGTTCGTCGGTCACAAAAAAAAAAAAATCTGTATAAATTTCTTTATATTCCTTTTCATTTATTGAAAAACCCTTTTAGAGTTATCCCAAATGGATGGTTTTGCTTGATAGGCAAAAATGAGATCCTCATTTCGTCCTATGCCAGGACAGAATCTATTTTTCAAGATCCATTTTACTAGACGGAAAGGATTATCCACTGTATGAGGGATCTTCCCACTTCCACAAAAGCCCTTCGTCTTCATTTTTCAGTAGAGAACGCATATATGATACGATAAAGACGGGCAATCAAGTTTTGGATACTGAAGGTGTTTTTGGTTTCATCTAAGGCTTGAGGAAGAGCTATCTAGCTATAAATGAGAAAATTTCCTAGAAATCATGGTGGGGCAACTTATATATGAGACTGCAGGCAGAAAAAGGGGACTAACGCGAAACATTGTTCTAAAGAATCTACGCAAGGTTGAGCAGTAATATAAATCGAGCTCCACAAGGAAAAGACGGATGAAACAAAATTTAGCAAGACAAGGCCTAATATGAGGAAACCATATAGTCGTTGCCTTTAGGATATACTTACATTGAGAAGCAAATGAGATGGGGGAATGCGACATATAGTACCAGCCATTTGTTATTGTCAATGATAACAAGTTGAAGAACAGAAAGAAAAGTAAAGGGTTTGCTGAAGAATCTCAATTTGACATCTAGGCATTCACAAGAAAAGTTAGAATCAACGCCTAATATGAAAACAAGAAACTGCAAGCATGAAAAAGCAAAGAGAAGCCATTGAAGATTGTTGGCATCCAAAATCAACCCGAACATCACTTACTGGTCACAAGGGTAAAAGGTATGGAAAGTTAGGCGAAATCACACTTGATTACCAAGGGGATATTAAACATGATCGATGAGCCCGTAAAAAGAAATTCAACTATCGATGGCAAAGACAGAAATCACTATGAATTCAAAAATTAATGTTTGACAGCGATTACTTGGTGGTTCAAATATCCTTGGAGTTCAAGAAATGAGGCAAAAGAAGTTCAAATATCCTTGGAGTCCCAAGAAATGAGGAGCGGTTGATATCCGAAGACCCAGTTACAAGACCGTTATCGATAAAAAAAGGGGGAACCAAGACACGATCGAGTTAGTTACACAGAAAATGAGACAGATTAACCATGAAGAAAATGGAACGAGGACATGACAGAGCATGTGACATAGAGCGGTTACTGGAAAGTATCTTTATAAATACCGTAGGTTAGTCAACAAAGACTCTCCTGAAAACAAGAAGAAAAAGCTATTTCTTTACGTTATTTTCAACATGTTCTAGTCTCCTTAGTTGTAGTTACTAGGTTTCCGTCGTCAATTAAATTCCAATGTTCCTCATGTCTTAGTCTAATGTTGTCGATTAAATTCCAGCATTGTACATTTTATCTTAGCACATCGCCATTGATTAGATTCAATTTCAGCATAACTTGGGTTCCGTCAGTCGATTAACTAGACTCTAGTTTGGATTGTACAGTGGTTTTCAGGCTGAAGTTCAACATTTGCACTACATTTGGTATCCTTTGTCAAGAATTAGCACGGAACCCTCATCCCTTACAAATAAAGCCAAAGAACTCTCCATAAAAGATACTTCGTTGTGAGAGCAAAACCGACGAAACATCTTTTTTACATGCTTGGTGGAATCTTTGTGCTATTTTGAGAGGGTAATATGCCATGAACTAGAAGTCGGCCCAACTTCAATAACCTAACTGACGAATCACTCACCTTAATGGCTGAAGATCTAGGACATGTTGGGTTGTCATCAACCTAGCCGCCTCGAGCCATTCTCAAGAGGAAGACATTGATGTCCCAAGACAATGCTCAAAGGAGCTAAGAAGGCTAACGGAGTTTACCCCTATGATGTTATCGTATATAAGGAGAACGTTTGAAGAAACTCAGAACGAGTTTTTAGATTATGCCGTCAAATGCATGATGGATGTAGTCAGGCCATCAATCATTAATACCTATCAGAAGTATGCTCGAGGGCAGCACGAACTGCTGGTAAAGACAATTCAGCCCCAAACTAAGGCAGGGACCACGACTTCCAAGTGCGTTCCTCCTTCGACTGGTACCTAGATAACTTTTGGTACTATAGGATAAGGCATGCCTATTGTAGCTCCCTTTAGGATTTTGTAAAGAGGAGAAAATGTCGCAACAGCCCATACTTGTGCACCTACTACTTCAAAAATGTTGCCCGGTATAACCCAACCAGCTCCTATCAACAATAGTAATGGGATTATTAACCAGACTTCCCACCAGAATACGTTATTCCTGGCCAATGAGAATGCTCAAGTTCATGGTGTTATTCATCAGCATAATCCTACACCCATGCTTGTTACTGCTGTTGATAACCAAGAAATGTTGTTAGTTCAACCAAGGGGGCAGAAGCAGCTTCCACAACCAGCCCTTCTTCATACTGCGTACAATAGCCGTTGCATCAAGTAAATCACCCACCAAATCTGCAAAATAATTTGAAGCCCGTGCAATTCCAGGTTCTATAGGAACCTCCACAACCTCAAATCTAGTAGATGCCTAAATTTCAACAACAACCACCCAGGCTATGCCTCAATATAAATCAGATGTGGTAGCCTAATTACGGTATTTAACACGCTGCGAGGTTACCCTTGCGCACACTAGGTCAAAATGAAATAAGTGTTGATTCGACGATTAGGCAGTATGCCAATGATGTGCGACTCGTTAGGAACGCTAGAAAACCATACCTAGATTGAATGGATGCAGTCCCATATCCAAAGGGGTTTTAAGATGTAGGAATTTACGCTATTTAACGGAGATAAGGACTAGTCTACCTTCAAGCATATTAATCGATTTACTACGTTATGTGGTGATGTCGCGCATGGGGATCATTGGAAATTGCGATTTCCCTCTTTCACTATCGAAAACTGTTTTGATATGGTATGCACTTTTACCAGCAAATTCAATATTCTCTTGGGAACTGATGGAAAGGCTTTTTAATACTTAGTCCCAAAGGGCCATCTCTGATTTATTGACCATGAAGCAAATGGAGAATGAATTAATTGATTAGTTCATATCAAGGTTCAAGAGAGTTAGGAATTTAGTTGCTTTGCCAGAAAGACCTTTGCCGACCTAGCCTTCAATGGTTTGACATTAAAGATAAGAGAAAGAATGGTAGAATAGCCTTGCTTAGATTTATTCCAGTTACTCACCATAGCAACCAAATATGAAAGTTTACTGAAGGAAAAGGATAAAAGACATGCACGAAGGGGTGATTTTAATTTCGTCGAAACCTCTGAATTTGATGAGGAAGTAGAACCAGTAGAGCTAGTAGAGGTGGCTGTTCCCAAGATGGTAATAGATAAGCCATATACTTGTCAGGCATTAAAACCCGCAAGAATCAAAGAGAAATCGGCCATTATAGCCAAAGCCAAAGAGTCTACATATTATTCCTTTGATGTTAATAAAACTGAAGAAATCTTTGATATGCTGCTGGCGAACGGACAAATAAGATTGACTGAAGGTCAACTATACCAAACAAAGATGAATTGACAGGCAAGAAGTATTGCAAATGACATCATTCATTGAGTCATAATACTACCGATTGCATAGTCTTGAAGAAGAATAATCAAAAGCAATCTGTCCGTGGAAAATCGAATTTGCTAATGACCAAGGTAAGGCCCTAATTGAAATTGACGTTGATCCATTTCCAGTAATGACAAGAATAGTGTCATTAACGTGCAAAAACGGGAGACAACAAACATCAAACTTGTGTGCACAATGCACATAGGAGCTTGAAGGGCTGCATTGATGTTTCCTAAAAGGTTAGATGATCCAAAGACGACTACAGTTGAAGGAATTTATGATGCCGATCAGCCATAAGCCGGCCAATAGACTCATTTTGGAAATAGAAAGATTTATTCAGAAAGGAAGCATGACTATTAAAAAGTCTAAAGTCATTCAAGCAAAGATATGAAGATGGGGATCCTATTGTAGACACGTTGAGAGAGCCCAGTGATACGTTTGATTATTATGTTAGATATGGACCACTACCTTTGTACTCTCGTGATTGTGTTCCTACTGGATGGGGGAGGAATTTGATGACCCTAATCCTGAAGGTTTTAGTTCACCCATCTTGCCATATTGACAGCAAACCTTGAAGGCACCTTATGACCCATCATAGGGCCAATGGTATGAAGAGTTTAGTGGGTAATATTACATGTGATAAAGCAAATCTCCCATGATATAGCAATCTTCTACAATCTGTGCCAATCCCATTGATTGAGCCGATCTTCCACGATTTGTGTTGTTGGAGAAAACTTCCTTATTTGTTTTGAAGCTGACAAAACGTTTCCATTAGTTTAGTCTGAAGATCACCAGACTCAAAATTTAAATCTGCCCTCATTGACAGTTTCTAGATCGACGAAAAAGACTTATCCAGATTCGAGTATTTCTTTAAGGTTTTGATTAGAGCGGCTAAAGAAGTTCTCACGGCTGGAGATAGCATTTCAAGATCTATTATTCATTTTGAAATCAATACGAGTAATTTGGATCCGTTGATTGGCGAAGTATACTTGGAAGGTTCTACTTATGGAAACCTAGATCTTGATTGTATGGGTGAGTAGGATTGATGGGCTATCATCACATTCCTTAAGTAACTTGAGATCTCCCTAATTGATTCTATCTAATGGGTAGATTGGAAGAACTCCTTTGAAAGGTGCTAACGGTTATGAAGGCATGGATGAGTATATAAGGAAAATGCTCTAGTTATTCGAGTATATGCGCGATAGATAAATTTCAAAGTCTGAAACTCCTGTTCTTTGCTGATTCAATTGTTGAGCGTAAACTTGTACTCAAAAGAGAGTTTAGATATTTGTCAGACCTTGTGGAAATATAGCAAAGTCTTTACACTGTGGAATCAATGATGTGATACTGTAACGACTCTTTTGATTCATAGTGAAATCTAGCCGGTGGGCTGTTAGTGCGGGAGAGTGGACGTAGGCTTGGTCTAAGTTGAACCATTATAAACCTTATGTTCTTATTATCTTTCCTGAACTCTTTTATTTTGTTCCAATTGTTAGAGTCTGATTTCCTCTGCAAAGTCTATTGTCAACCAGATTTAGGTTAAAAGTAAAGTTTTACACTATATTTTGCAAAATTTGTTTTCATACCTATTTAACCCCCTCTAGGTGCTCGTACTAGCACTTTCAATTGGTATAAGAGCATGTGTACTCATATAATTGAAGTGTTTTTATTTCAGAGTTAAAGATCCATAGCTAGTATGTTGGCTCCAGATTTGGTTGATGGGCAAAGTAACACCAGACTGCCTTATTTTGATGGAAATGAATACAGTATATGGAAAAACAAGATGAAAGCATTCCTAAGATCAAAAGATCCTCTGGAATGGGATGTGGTAGACAAATGAATCATTCCTAAAGCTACAGCAGTCTTAGAAAGGGGAAAAGAAGTTGCATAGGCTAGCGAGATGACTCAAGAAGAGATAACCAAAAGACAAACTCTTGATGCAAAAACAATTTACTCCTTATATTGTGCATTATCTCCTACTAAATATAACAGAATATCTTCTTGTGAAATAGCTAAAGAAGTCTATGATAGGCTGCACATTACCTATGAAGGAACTGATCGAGTGAAAGAAACCAGGATCAATATTCTACTCGGTCAATATGAAGCCTTCAAGATGAAACCAGGAAAATCTATCACTGACGTGTTTAGTCGTTTTACAGAAATCGTGAATGGTCTTGAGTATCAAGGTCAATCAATCTCAGGACCCATGAAGGTTAACAAGCTGTTGCGTGGACTTTTCAAATATTGGAATCACATAAAGACCTCAATAAAAAAAACACAAAAGATCTTGCCACTCTTCATTGACGAATTGGTTGGCACTCTTCAGTCCTATGAAGTAGAGCAAATCAATGAAGAAGAAGATCCTGAAGGTAAAAAATCTATTGCTTTAAAATCTAATGATGACTCTGATGTTACAGATTCTGAATATGACATGAACGACGAAGAGCTTGCTCTCATGAGAAGAAGGTTCAGAAAACTGAACAAAAAGGGAAGAAGATTCAATTGGAAGTAACAAAGCTATCAAAAGTTTCAAAATAAATCAGCTGAGGACGATAAATCCAATAAAGATGTGATTTGTTTTGAATGCAAGAAAAATAGACATATCAGACCCAATTGTCCCTTGCTGAAGAAAAAGAAAGGAAAAGCTGAGAAATACACAAATGCACTCAAAGCAGAAACTTGGAGTGACACGGAATGCGAAGAGAGTGATGATGATTATGCTAATATTTGTTTAATGGCAAAATCAGAATTAGACTAAGACTTTGAGACGGATACAAACTCAGACTCAGATAGTGAAATCAAGGTAAGTAATTTAAAAATTCCTACTAAAGTCTCGAAATATATTAATGAACTTTGTCGTAGTCTCAAAACTTCTCTCAAGAGGATTTTTGAGTTAAAAAGGGAAAATTCTACACCGAAGTAATAGGAGATTGTTTGGAAAGAAAAGTTCGAAAATTTAGATAAAAGTTTTATTACTTTAAAAGAAAATGCAAACTCTCTTTCAAAAGAACATACATTTTTGAAAAATGATATTTCAAGTATTTCAAAAAGGTTTTCGTAGGATTTGAGAAATTGGAAAAGATTCTTTCAAGCACAAAGACTTTAACAAATCAGGCTTGGGAATGACCTCTGAAACTATTCCTCTAATTGATTTTCCTAAAGTAAATGATAGAATCAAACAAAGACCTACAAAAGACTTTTATAGAAATCATTTTCAAAAAGTCTTTATAAAACCTATTGGCCGTAGTGCTCTTAAATGTTCTAAGTGCAACAACTCAGAACACTTTGAGAAATAATGTCCTATGGTTTGGAGACCTGTTAAGAAAGATTGGGCAAAGACTGTATATTGCACTAACTCAATTGGACCCAAGAAAGTGTGGGTACCAAAGAAAACTTGAGTTCATTTTTTAAATGCAGGTTATTATTAAGAAAAAAGGTCAAATCGTATTTGGATAGTGGATGCTCAAGACATATGACAGGATATTCAAGTTGTTTTATAAAGTTCATCCAAACAAATGGAGGAAAAGTCTCTTTTGGTTGAAACAGCAAAAGAAAAATTGTTGGATGTGGAACAGTAAAAATTGGAAATCTCACAATCAATAATGCCTCCTTAGTAGAATGACTCAATTACAACTTGCTGAGTATCAGCCAATTGTGCAACACGGGTTTCAAAATCAATTTTCAAGAAGGAATATGTTTGGGAACCAGTAAAGACTTCTCTCAGACTTTCACGGGGCAAAGACATAGGAACATCTATCTTTTGGACATCAAATCAAAAAAATCTCAATGTCTAATTTCAATTCAAGAGGAAGCTAATCTCCAGCATCGAAAACTTGGCCATATCAACATGAAGTAAATTGCTAAGATCTCTTCAAAGAAGTTTGTTCGTGGACTATTCAACTTGACTTACTAAAAATCTTAATTATGCACACCATGTGTGTTGGGAAAATAAGTTAGAAGTTCTTTCAAACCAATAAATCAAGTTTCCACTAATCGTGTGCTGTATCTCCTACATATGGATCTCTTTGGATCAACTAGAACTCAAAGCATTGGTGGAAAGAGATATTGCCTAGTAATAGTGGATGATTATTCATGATTTATTTGGGTATACTTTCTGGCAAGTAAGTCTGAAACATTTTCTTATTTTTTAAAGTTTGCTAAGAAAGTACATAATGAGAAAGGGTGTGTTATTTCAAGCATACGGACAGACCATGGAGGTGAGTTTGAAAATCAAGACTTTGCTAAATTCTATGATGAATCTAGTTTTCAGCATATGTTCTCCTCTCCATATACTCATGAATAGAATGGAGTTGTGGAAAGGAAGAATAGATCGTTGCAAGAAATGGCTAGAACACTTTTAATTGAAAGCAACATTTCTTCTCGTTTTTGGGCTGAAGTAGTTTCTACAGCATGTTATATCATTAACAGAGTTTTCTTAAGGCCGATTTTGGAGAAAACTCCCTATAAGTTGTTCAAATGAAAGAAGCCAATTATGTTGGAGAAAACTTCCTTGAGTGTTTTGAAGTTGATAAACGTTTCCATCAGTCTAGTTTGAAGACTTGCAGACTCTACTATCAAAGTTTGAAGACCTCCGAACTGCCAGACTCAAGACTCAAAGTCTATTCTCATTGATAATTTCTAGACCGTTGAAGAAGACTTATTCGAAACGAATTATTTCGTCAATGATTTGATTCTATCGACTGAAGAAGATCTCTTGGCTGGATATAGCATGTCGGAATCCATTATTCAAATCAAGATTGATTCAAGGATTTTGGATTCGTTGATTAGCGAAGTATACTTGGAAAGTTCTACTTATGGAAACCTAGATCCTGATTATATGGGCGAGCATGATTGATGGGCTATCGTCATGTTCCTTAAATAGCTCGAAAATCTTCTTAATTGATTCTATTCAACGGGTAGATTGGAAGAATTCATTTGGTAAGTGCCAACGGTTATGATGGCATAAAGGAGTATATAAGGAAGACGTTCCAGTTGTTCGAGTGGGTGCGTGATAGAAGAATTCCAAAGTCCGAAGCTCCTTGTTCGTAGTCAATTAAACTATTAAGCGAAATCTTGTACGCAAAAGAGAGTCTATATCTTTGAGAGACCTTGATGAAGTGTAGTAGAGTCTTTACACTGTAGAATCAAGTAAGAGTTTTACTGTAACAACTTTTTTGTTTCATGATGAAATCTAGCTGGTGGGCTGTCAGTGCGGAAGAGTGAACGTAGGCTTGGATTAAGCCGAACCACTATAAACTCTGTATTCATATTCTCCTCCCTATGCTATTTTACTTTGATCATAACTCGTTTTGTTTACAAGAGTCGAATTTCCTTTTCATAATCTATTGTTGATTAGTGCTGTACACTTATCTCAGAAATTTATTTTTACACCTATTCACCCCCCTCTAGGTGCTTGTACTAGCTTTCACAATTGGTATCAAAGCCTATGTACTCACTTAAATTGAAGTGTTTTACTTCAGAGTTAAAGATCCGTGGCTAGTATGTTGGCTCCAAGACTGGTTGAAGGGCAAAGCAATACTAGACCGCCTTATTTTGATGGAAATGAATACAACATATAGAAAAACAAGATGAATGCATTCCTAAGATCAAATGATCATCTCGAATGGGATGTGGTAGACAAATGAATCATTCCTAAAGCTGCACCTGTCGTAGAAAGAGGAAAAGAAGCAGTTGAGTCTAATGAAATGACTTAAGAAGAGATAACCAAGAGACAAGCTCTTGATGCAAAAGTAATTTATTCTTTATATTGTGCATTATCACTTACTGAATATAACATAATATCTTCTTGTAATACAACTAAAGAAGTCTGGGATAGATTACACATCACCTATGAAGGAACTGATCGAGTGAAAGAAACCAGAATCAACATTCTGCTCAGTCAATATGAAGCATTCAAAATGAAATTAGGAGAATCTATCACTGACATGTTTAGTTGTTTTACAGAAATCGTGAATAGTCTTGAAAATAAAGGTTAATCAATATCTGATCCCATGAAAGTAAACAAGCTACTGTGTGGACTCTCCAAGGATTGGAATCACATAAATACCTTAATAAGGGAGACATAAAGAATTATGCTACTCTCTGTTGATGAATTGGTTGGGACTCTTCAGTCTTATGAAGTGGAGCGAATCAACAAAGATGCCTCTCAATTTCCTGAGGAGGGAGATGAGGTTTCATCACCCAATTTGCGTGATCGTGCTGAATTGCCATCATCTGCCAATACTCCGTCTGATCGTGCAGAAGCTAGTACTCAGACAGATAATTCAGTGGACTTTTATAGAACACTTGATGTTCTTTTGGAGATGCGAGGTCAAATATATGCTCTGGGATATGAAATTCAGAACTTGCAGAATGCAGGAGAAGCCTCTTCTGTTTCTTTGCATGATCAGATCAATGCCCTTGCTCTTCAAGTTTAAGCAAATGCTAAGGGTGAAGATGTAGCGCAACTAAAGGAGGATTTGAAAAAACCGGAAGAGATTGTCTAGTCAATGGGAGATTTCTAGCTTGTTCGTGTTCCCAAGCAATCTTAAAGCCATTATCTTTTCATCTCTAACTTTTTAATGATGACAAAAAGGGGGAGAGATGTGGTGCAGATTTGATTTTGAACTTTGAACTCTTGAATTTTTGAATTTTTGTGACGTTATGTTTGATTGACTTAACTCTGGTGTTTGGCAATTTGGATTTGGACTGGATTTGGACTTTACTGTTTAAACGTTTGTTTATCTTAAGTACTATTGATATCTCATGGCTTTGCACATATTTTCTGTGGATGCAGATTCTAATGTTATCTTTATTAAGCCATTTATCTTTTATGAGATATCCTTTTTTGCAAGTCAAAATTATCCAAATCTGCAGAAAAGTTTTGTCACCATAAAAAATGGGGAGATTATTAGAGAAAACTTCCTTGAGTGTTTTGAAGTTGACAAAACGTTTCCATCAGTCTAGTCTAAAGACTTGCAGACTCTACTATTAAAGTCTGAAGACCTCCGGACTGCTAGACTTAAGACTCAAAGTCTATCCTCATTGATAGTTTTTAGACCATCAAAGAAGGCTTATCCGAAACGAAGTATTTCGTTAAGGATTTGATTCTATCGACCGAAGAAGAATTCTTGGCTGGATATAGCATGTTAGAATCCATTATTCAAATCAAGATTGATTCAAGGATTTTGGATCCGTTGATTGACGAAGTATACTTGGAAAGTTCTACTTATGGAAACCTAGATCCTAATTGTATGGGCGAGTATGATTGATGGGCTATTATCATGTTCCTTAAATAGCTCGAAAATCTTCATAATTGATTCTGTCCAATTGGTAGATTAGAAGAATTCATTTGGTAAGTGCCAATGGGTGTGATGGCATGAAGGAGTATATAAGGAAGACGTTCCAGTTGTTCGAGTGGGTGCTCGATAGAAGAATTCCAAAGTCTGAAACTCCTTGTTCGTAGTCAATTAAACTGTTGAGCGAAATCTTGTACGCAAAAGAGAGTCTATATCTTTGAGAGACCTTGAGGAAGTGTAGTAGAGTCTCTACACTGTGGAATCAATGAAGAGCTTTACTGTAACAACTCTTTTGTTTCATAGTGAAATCTCGCCGGTGGGCTGTCAGTACGGAAGAGTGGACGTAGGCTTGAATTAAGCCGAATCACTATAAACTCTGTGTTCATATTCTCTTCCCTACGCTTTTTTACTTTGATCATAACTCGTTTTGTTTACAAGAGTCGAATTTCCTTTTTCATAATATATTGTTGATTAGTGATGTACACTTATCTCGGAAATTTATTTTTACACCTATTCACCCCCCTCTAGGTGCTCGTACTAGCTTTCACAAATTGTTTCCTATTTTCATGTGTTTGGTTGCAAATGTTTTGTATTGAAAAATGCAAATGATGGAATTGGTAAGTTTGAAGAAAAATCAAACGAAGGAATCTTCCTTGGATATTCAACCTCCAACAAAGCTTACAGAGTATACAACAAGAAAACTCAATTTGTGGAAGAATCGATGAATGTCAAATTTCAAGACCTTATACAAAATCAATCAATTCAAACTCAACTTGAAGAATCTGAACCTGCTCCAGACTCTATAAAGTCTAATTCCCCAGAAGCAGCTCAGACTTTAGAAGGTCAACAACGAACGAATGTTGAAGAATCAAATGAAGAAAAAGATCGGCAGTCTGTCAGACCAACTAGCAATTGGAAGCACAAGTTTAGTCATCCCAAAAAACTTATTATTGGAGACATTGATGAAGGGATTCATATAAGATCCAAAAGGCATGAAGAGTCTAGCACTGTGGCTCTTATTTATGAAATAGAACCCAAAAGCATAGATGAAGCCTTAACTGATGAAAGCTGGATTGAAGCTATGCAAGAAGAACTCAGGCAGTTCAGTATTAACGATGTTTGAGAATTAACTCATAAACCAAAAGGTAAATCTGTTATTGGAACTAAATGGATTTTCAAGAACAAGATGGACGGAAAATGAAAAGTTATAAGGAACAAAGCAAGACTTATGGCCAAAGGATATAAGTAAGAAGAAGGGATAGACTATGATGAGACTTACGCACTAGTAGCAAGGTTAAAAGCAATTAGATTATTACTTACTTTTGCTTGTTATATGAATTTCAAGTTATTCCAAATGGACGTCAAAAATGCATTCCCTGAATGGATTTATCCAAGAGGAAGTCTATGTGGAACAACCTCCCGGTTTTGAAGACCCAAGGAAACCAGACTCTGTATTCAGACTGAAAAATGCGCTATATGATTTAAAGCAAGCACCTCGAGCTTGGTACTGATATTGCTAGTATGAGTACCTAGAGGGGGTGAATAGGTATACAAATATTTTTCTTGATAATTTCTGTATACTTGCGCAATACTTAGACAATTAAAGGATTCGCGAAGAGTAATAATCAATGTAAGACTGAGTAAGGAAAGAGAGAATTAAACATGAGGTTTATAGTGGTTCGGCTTGATTCAAGCCTACGTCCACTCTTCTGCACTGACAGCCAATTTGGCTGGATTCCACTATGAACAAAGAGATGTTACAGTGTTGATCTTCCTTGATTTCTCGGTGTAGATGATCTACCACACTCGCTCAAGGTATCACCAAGTATAGACACTCTCTATGTATACAATTTCGCTCAGACTGTATCGACTAGTAATCAACGTGCTTCAGACTCTGGAATTTTTCTATCATTCACGCTCTCAAACAACTAGAACGACTTCCTTTTTATACTCCTTTATGCCATCATACCGTTGGCACTTACCAAAGGAATTCCTCCAATCTACCCGTTGGACGGAATCAATCAAGAAGATCATTCGAGCTATAAAAGGAACTTGACGATAGCCCATCAATCCTGTTTGCCCATACAATCAGGATCTTGGTTTCCAAGAATAGAACATTCCAAGAATACTTCGTCGACCATCGGATCTTCAATTGATCTAGATATGAACAAAAGAATCCGTTATATTTATCCAACCAAAAAAGATCTTTTCTAGACGATAGGATTAAATCCTCAACCATATACTTCGGCTCTGGATTTACTTTGTCATTGGATCAGAAAGACTGTCAATGAGAATAGACTTGAGTTTTGAGTCTTGAGTCTCAAATTTTGAGTCTTGAATCTTGAGTCTGGTAGTCAGAAAGTCTTCAGACTTTACACTAGACGATCTGCAGATACACAGACTAGACTGAAGGAAACGTTTTGTCAGCTTCAAAATATTTTGGAACGATTTCTCCAACAGGTACGACATGTTAAGTAAGTTTTTAATCCAAAATGACTTTGTTAAAGGTAAAATGGACACTACTCTGTTTATTAAAAGAGAAAGTAAAAACTTTTTACTTGTTCAAATCTATGTTGATGATATTATTTTTGGATCACCTAATGAAAATTTGTGCAAGAAATTCTCTAAGTCTATGTAGGATGAATTCGAGATGAGCATGATGGGTGAACTATCCTTCTTTCTCGGACTACAAGTGAAACAATTAAAGGAAGGAATTTTCATTCACAAAGAAAAATATGCTAAAGAGCTTGTTAAAAAGTTCGGTTTGGAAAATTGCAAAAAGAATGATATACCAATGTCAAGTTCTTCAAAGCTGGACAAAGATGAAGGAGGAAAGAAAGTTGACTAGAAGTTGTACAGGAGTATAATTGGTTCACTTCTTTATCTTACTGCCTCTAGATTTGGCATTTTGTTTAGTGTTTGCATTTGTGCCAGATTTCAATCAGATCCCAAAGGATCTTATCTAAGTGCTACGAAACGCATCATCAAATATGTTGCAATAACCTCTAAGTTAAGTCTATGGTATCCTAAAGAAGGAGACTTTACTCTCATTGGATACTCAGACGCAGATCTAGTAGGATGCAGAGTTGATAGAAAGAGCACATCGGGCACTTGTCAATTGCTTAGTAACAGGACAGTATCTTGGTTTTTAAGGAAGCAAAGTACTATAGCTCTCTCAATAGCAGAAGCAGAGTATGTGGCTCTTGGAAGTTGTTTTCAAATCTTATGGATAAAACAACAACTAAGAGACTTTGGAATCGAAGACTCATGCACTGAGATCAAATGTGAGAACATTAGTGCGATTAATCTCACAAAGACTCCAATTCTTCATTCAAAGAGCAAAGTATATAGAGATTCGGCATCATTTTATTAGAGACCATGTTCAAAATGGAGAAGTCTTGATTCAGTTCATTGACTCAAAGAATCAGCCGGTGGACATATTTACAAAGCCACTGGAGAAAAGTCTATTTGAGTCTATTCGATCTAGACTTAATATCTTAACAGTCTAAAGAAGCTAAAACTCAGTGATAAAAATCTAAAGATGCTCAGACTCAAAAGATCAAGGATTACGACTGTAAGTCATTTAAGTTCTAGCAATTTATCTTTCGGATAAAATCTCGAAAAGGTACGATTGCTTATTAATCTGCAATTGATTGATGTTATCTTCCCAAGTTTTTGAAATTTTAGCAATTATTCTTTTTCGAAAAGGAACTTATCTTTTTAAGATGACAGTTATCTATCTTCAAAAAGGCAATTATTTTTTAAAAGACATTTTTTTCCTTTTATGACGATTCGTATACCTCATTTCAATTGCTTTATATATTTCTTTTCTTCTTCATTTTTACTCACAAACCTTAGAAGCACAGAACTTTACTTTTTTACTTTTTCTCTCTAGTTTAATCCTTAAAAGTTTTCATCTTTTTCGCGAATTGAGTTCGGAAATTCTCTCAAAGACTGTGATAATGTGTTCCCAAAGAAAGTCCTCAAGTATTGCAAGCAAGGGACCATAGCATATGTGTGAGGGTCCTACGCATTTTGACCTGTCTGATGAAGAAGAATCTCCAAGGCAACAGCAGAGTCCATAACATTCTCAACTGCGCCATTCTCCTCAGGCTAGACCATAGAATGTTCAGCGGCAACGGGCGGATGAAGAAATTATTGAGGATGCCGAACCTGTAAGGACTCTTAAGCTTGCTTTTACCTTCAAACTCTACTCTGCCTTAAAGGATGGAGGTTCTCCAATGATCTTTATTGATGAATTTTTGAAAGAAAAGGGGTACATAAATGAAACCCATTTTTTTTCCAAATGATGGAACGTTTGGGAATTGCTCATGTTGGTTCGATAGAAAGGGCTTTTGCGAATTTCCCAAGTGATCAACGTGTTGGAGGATTTAGTCAACCTGATGGAAAGATAATGATGAAAAGACGTTCACTCATTTTAAGTCTAAAATGGGTGTTGCTGCGAACATTCGAGGAAGGAGAACAAATCTGTTTCGTTTGAGGAACATAAGCGAGTTTACTCCAAGTTGCTGAAGTGAGGGGTGATGAACCCAAGGAGTGTAGATTTTGATTTTCTCGACTCTCTGAACGTGAAGTTACGGGAGAAATTTACTTTACTTCAAGTTGAACGATTTTACTCTGAGACAATAGTAGCTCATCCAAAACTTACTGCATATTTCTATTCCAATCTAAGCTTTTTGGATGCGAATAGATTTTCTTTCAATGTTAGAGACCAGGATTATGTGGTTGATATGGACACTTTGGTTGATGTGATTGGAGTAGAGAGAGGGATGTTCCAATCAACTAGTTTGTTTATTAGTCGTGCAATTGTGGAGCTTGTTCGAGACGGAATGGCAGAAGGCCAAATTCTGTACTTGAGGATGAAAGTTCATAAGATTGTGATTAATTGTCTTAGACCCAAATCCACATTAAAGATTGACGTCTCCAATTCAGAAGTGAAGCTGATGTATGCTATCAATACTGATAAAAAGTTCTCTCTGCCGCACACTATAATGTTTCACATGTATAGATCAATGATAAAGGACAAGGGCCAACTTCCTTATTCAGCACTTGTTACTAAGCTATTTAGACATTTTAAAATTCAACCTCCCAAAATTCTGTGTGTTTAAACTTATGATCAAATGGTGGTGGGATTGAAGATGGTTTCAAAGATGCATCTGAAGGAGCTAAATAAGGCTTTAGAGAAATTTAAGGAGAAGACTCCTATCAAGACTCATCAAGACTCTGTGGCTCCAAAACAAAAAGGGAATGAGCCCATGACAGCTCCATCTAAGAAAACAAGAGCGCTCATCTTGTAGGATGAAGAAGATGAGGAAGACATCACCATTTCCACTCTTGCCTTAAGAAACTTGCAGCGTCTTGTTCCAAAGATAGAGGATAGAGAGAACCAAGACAGAGAGGAAACAGAGTAGAGGAGTGAAGAGAGGGAATCGATGAGGAAAGAAGCAGAGGAAAGAAGAACTGTAGAAGAAGAGCAAAGAGGAGAACAAGGTCATCGTGTCATTGAAGAAGAGACATAGCATGAAGAATAGTTCTCTCCACCTAAAGGCACTGAAACAGGCGAAGCTGCTGATAAAAGAGGTACTCTTTCACTTGCTTTTGCACAATCAAGTTTAGGCCCTTAATCTTCAAGTTCAAGCAACTGCCAAGGGTGAGGAAGTAGTGCAATTGAAGGAGGATCTGTGAAAGCTAGAGGAGAATGTCAAGTCGATGAGAGATTTCCAACTTGTTCGCGTTCCAAAACAATCTTAATTTTATCCAATTCTCTTTTTCGTCTCTACCTTTTTAATGTTGACAAAAAGAGGGAGAAGTTGGTGCAGATTTGATTTGATTTTTGTTTGGTTGTGACTGGTTCGGATTGTTGGACTGTGTTTTGATCGCTTAATGCTTGCAGTATCTTAAGCATCGTTGGTATTCATGGCAAAGATAGTTGCTTTTTAAAGGACTAACTCATTTCCTGTGGATGTAGATTCGATGCTATCTTTATCCTAATTTATTTATCTTTTATGAGATATCATTGTTTGCTTGAGTATTGTCTTGCAAGTCAAAAGCATCCAAATATGCAGGAAAGTTTTGTCACCATAAAAAATATGACGATTGTTGGAGAAAACTTCCTTATTTATTTTGAAGCTGACAAAACGTTTCCATCAGTCTAGTCTAAAGACCGCCGGACTCAAAATTTAAAGTCTGCCCTCATTGACAGTTTTTAGACTAACGAGGAAGACTTATTTAGATTCGAGTATTTCTTTAAGATTTTGATTCGAATGGCTAAAGAAGTTCTCATGGCTGGAGATAGCATATCATGATCTTTTATCCGTTTTGAAATCAATACGAGTAATTTGGATCCGTTGATTGGCGAAGTATAATGGAAGGTTCTACTTATGGAAACCTAGATCCTGATTATATGGGTGAGCAGGATTGATGGGCTATCATCACATTTCTTAAATAACTCGAGATCTTTCTAATTGATTTTGTCCAACGAGTAGATTGGAAGAACTCCTTTGGAAGGTGCCAACGGTTATGAAGGCATGGAGGAGTATATAAGGAAGTCGCTCTAGTTATTCGAGTGTGTGTGCGATAGATAAATTTCAAAGTCTGAAGCTCCTTGTTCTTTGCTAATTCAATTGTTGAGCGTAAACTTGTACTCAAAAGAGAGTTTAGATATTTGTCAAAACTTGTGGAAGTGTAGCAGAGTCTCTACACTATGGAATCAAGGACATGATACTGTAACAACTCTTTTGATTCATAGTGAAATCCAGCCGATGGGCTGTTAGTGCGGGAGAGTGGACGTAGGCTTGGTCTAAGCCGAACCACTATGAACCTTGTGTTCTTATTCTCTTCCCTGAACTATTTTATTTTGTTCGTAAATCTATTTAATTGTTAGAGTCTGATTTCCCCTACAAAGTCTACAGTCAACCAGACTCAGGTTAAAAGTAAATTTTTACACTATATTTTACAAAATTTATTTTCGCACCTATTCACCCCCTCTAAGTGCTCATACTAGCACTTTCATGTGTTAATTTCTTCGATAGAGTAAATCTTCAATCTGTATTGATATTGTAGATTGTTATCACCGATACTATAGATTGTTATCTTTGTAAAATCTTTTTAATCATGTTTTCCTGCTCATGTACATATTATAAATATAATACAAATCTCCACACCGATTGTGTGTGCAATCAAACTTAAATTCATACTCTTTTATGAAGGAGGTTCCTCTCATTCTTGACTCATTTGTCAGGTTTGTGGTTGTGCAGGTCACTAAGCTCTCCAATGCTACCAATGATTTAATCTTGGTTATAAAGCTAATAGTGGCTCTCCATCTGCAATGTATGCATCTTCAACTGGTGAGTCATTTCATCCATACTGGTACCCAGACTCTGGTGCCACTCTTCATCTTACAGCTGACATGGAAAATTTGAACATTCAAGGCGATTATTCTGGCACTTATCAAATCCGCACTGCAAATGGGTCAGGTTTGCAACTATTACATATCGGTTCTTCCATCTTACATTCTCTTACTAGTTCTTTTAAACTATGAAATATTTTATCATGTTCCCTTTATCAAGAAGAATCTATTATTAGTCTCTCAATTTACCAAAGACAACAATGTGGTATTTGAATTTCATCTTGCTTTCTGTTGTGTTAAGGATTGATCCTCGAGGAACCTCCTGCTCAAAGGCCAGCATAAGAATGAAATTTATTATCTTAATAATGCACGTACCACCAATAAGGTCCCTCTATAGTCAAATAAATCTCCACCAGCTCCATCCCGCTTCATTGGTGAACGAGTTTTTGCTTCTATTTGGCATGAGTGCTTGGGTCATCCTGTTGGAGAAATCTTCTTGAAGTATTTTGAAGCTGACAAAACGTTTCCATCAATCTAGTCTGAAGGTTTGCAGACTCTGCTGTTTAAAGTCTGAAGACCTCCGGACAGCCAAACTCAAGATTCAAAGTCTATCCTCATTGATAGTTACTAATCCGTTGAAGAAAGGCTATCCAGAACTGGATGTTTTATTAAGGATATGACCTTATCGACTGAAGAAGATCTCTTGGCTGGATATGACATAACGAAATCCTTTTTCATTGATCGAGATTGATTCGAAAATTAAATATCCGTTGATTGACGAAATATTCGTGGAAGCTTCTACTTATGGAAACCAAGATCCTGATTGTATGGGCGAACATGATTGATGGGCTATCGTCATGTTCCTTTAATAGCTCGAATGATCTTCCTAATTGATTCTGTCCAATGGGTAGATTGGATGAATTCTTTTGGTAAGTGCCAACGAGTATGATGGCGTAAAGGAGTATATAAAGAAGACGTTCTAAGTTGTTCGAGAAGTGCACAATAGAAGAATTTCAAAGTCTGAAGCTCCTTGTTATTAGTCAATTCATTTGAGCGAAAACTTGTACGCAAAAGCTGTGAGAAACCTTGAGGAAGTGTGGTAGAACATCTACACTGTGGAATCAAGGAAAAGCTGTGCTGTAACATCTCTTTTGTTCATAGTGGAATCCAGCCGATAGGCCGTTAGTGCGGAAGAGTGGACGTAGGCTTGGGATAAGCCGAACCACTATAAACCTTGTGTTTAATCTTCTCTTCCCTAATCCTTACTTTGCTTTGATCGTAATTCATTTTGGTTAAGCAAAAGAGTACTTCCTTTCTATCAGTTAGTATTGCTTCCGTATCTCGAGAAATTGTCTTTACACTTATTCACCCCCCTCTAGGTGTATATACTAGCTACATCAATTGATATCAGAGCTCGTGTACTCACTTTGTTTGAAGTGTTTTTACTTCAGAGTTAAAGATCTATGGCTAGTATGTTGGCTCTAGGGCTGGTAGAAGGGCAAAGCAATACCAGACCACCCTACTTTGATGGAAAAGATTACAACATCTGGAAAAACAAGATTAAAGCGTTCCTAAGATCAAAGGATCCTCTGGAATGGGAGGTTGTAGAAAAATGAATCATTCCTAAAGCTGCACCTGTCTCAGAAAGAGGAAAAGATACTATGGAGTCTAGTCAAATGACGCAGGAAGAGATAATCAAGAGACAAGCTCTTGATGCAAAAGCAATTTATTCTTTATATTGTGCTGTATCACCTACTGAATATAACAGAATATCTTCTTGTGTTACGGCTAAAGAAGTCTGGGATAGATTACATATTACTTATGAAGGAATCGATCGAGTGAAAGAGACCAGAATCAACATTCTCCTCGGTCAATACGAAGCCTTCAGAATGAAATCAAGAGAATCTATAACTGACATGTTTAGTCATTTTACAGATATCGTAAATGGTCTTGAAAATCAATGTCAACCAATTTCTGATCCCATGAAGGTAAACAAGTTACTGCGTGGACTCTCCAAGGATTGGAATCACATAAAGACCTCAATCAGAGAGACCCAAAGATTCATGCCACTATCTGTTGATGAGTTGGTTGGAACTCTTCAGTCTTATGAAGTGAAACGAATCAATGAAGACGAAGACCTTAAAGGTAAGAAATCCATTGCATTAAAATCCAATGATGATTCTGATGCTGCAGATTCTGAAGACGATATGGACGATGAGAAGCTTGCTCTTATGATAAGAAGATTCAGAAAGCTGAACAGAAAAGGAAGAAGATTCAATCCAAGGAAACAAAGTTTTCAAAAGCAATAGACTAAGTCTGTTGAAGATGATGAATCAAATAAAGATGTAGTCTGCTTTGAATGTAAGAAAAATGGACACATCAGACCCAACCGTCCTCTTCTGAGGAAGAAGAAAGGAAAAGTTGAAAAGTATCGAAAAGCTCTTAAAGTAGAAACCTGGAGTGATACAGAATGTGAAGAAAGTGATGATGATTATGCCAACATATGTCTGATGGCACAATCGGATTCAGATTCAAACTTCGAGACAGACTCAAATTCAGACAGTGAATTTGAGGTAAGTAACTTCAAAATCCCTATTAAAGTTTCTAAATACATTGATGAGTTGTGCTTTAGTCTTAAGACTTCTCTTAAAAGGATTTCCGAACTCAAAAAGGAAAATTCTGCCTTAAAACAACAAGAAAATGTTTTGAAAGAAAATGTGAAATGTTTAGATGTGAATGTTTCTTCTCTTAGAGAAAGTGAAGATAATCTTTCAAAAGAAAATGCATTATTGAAAAATGATATCTCAAATATTTCCAAAAGATTTTCGATAGGATCTGAGAAACTAGAAAAAATACTTTCTATTCAAAGATTGTATTTCAATAAATCTGGTTTAGGAATGATCTTGAAACCATTCATTTAATTGATTTTCCTAAAGTGAAGGAAAGAATCAAACAAAGACCCTCAAGAGATGCTTACAAAAATCATTTTAAAAGGACCTTTGTAAAACCAGTAGGTCGCAATGCTCTTAGATGTTCAAAGTGCAATAGTGCAGATCATTTTGAAAAAGAATGTCCCATGGTTTGGAAACCTGTCAATAAAGTATAGGCAAAAATCGTATATCATACTAACACGAATGGACCCAAGAAAAGATGGGTACCAAAGAAAGTTTGAGTTTCTTTTTTAAATGCAGGTCACTATCAAGAGAAAGGTAAAATTGTATCTGGATAGTGGATGCTCAAGACATATGACAGGAGATTCAAATTGCTTCATAAAACTTGTTCAAGTGAATGGTGGAAAAGTTTCATTTGGAGGAAACAGCAAAGGAAAAATTGTGGGATTTGGAACTGTGAAAATTGGAAACCTTACAATAAGCAATGTTTCTTTAGTTGAAGGACTCAACTACAATCTGCTCAGTGTCAGTCAGCTATGTGATACCGGTTTCAAAATCTACTTTCAAGAGGGTATATGTTCAGGAACTAGTAAAGACTCTACTCAATCATTTATGGGACGAAGACATGGAAATATTTACCTCTTGGATGTGAAACCAGATGAATCGCAATGTTTAATGTCAATCCAAGACGAAGCAAGCTTATGGCATAGAAAGCTTGGACACATCAATATGAAGCAGATAGCCAAAATTTCAACAAAGAAGCTTGTTCGTGGTCTACCCAATTTGTCATATCAAAAGTTTGACCTATGTACACCATGCATATTGGGAAAACAGGTAAGAAATTCCTTTAAAGCAATAAATCAAGTTTCCACTAACCGTGTACTACAGCTTCTGCATATGGATCTTTTTGGACCAACCAGAACACAGAGCATTGGAGGTAAGAAATATTGCCTAGTAATCGTGGATGACTACTCACGATTTACTTGGGTGTATTTCCTGGCAAGTAAGTCTGAAACTTTCTCTTACTTTGAAAAATTTGCTAAAAAGGTCCAAAACGAAAAATGATATGTTATTTCAAGTATAAGAACAGATCATGGAGGTGAATTTGAAAATCAAGATTTTACAAAGTTCTGTGATGAATCTGGTTTTCAGCATTTGTTCTCCTCTCCATATACTCCAAAACAAAATGGAGTTGTGGAAAGAAAGAATAGATAGCTTCAAGAAATGGCTAGAACTCTTCTAATTGAAAGCAACATCTCCTCACGTTTTTGGGCTAAAGCAGTTTCTATAGCATGTTATATTATCAATAGAGTTTTTCTATGGCATATTCTAGAAAAAACCCCCTATGAATTATTCAAAGAAAAGAAGCCTATTGTTTCATATTTTCATGTGTTTGGATGCAAATGTTTTATACTGAAAAATGCAAATGATCGAGTTGGTAAGTTTGAAGAAAAGTCAGATGAAGGCATCTTCCTTGGATATTCAACCACAAGGAAAGCGTACAGAGTCTACAACAAAAAGACTTATACTGTGGAAGAATCAATGAATGTCAAATTCCAGGATTCTATACAAAATGAATCTATTCAAACTCATCTTGAAGATTCTGAACCTGCTCCAGACTTTACAAAGTCTAAATCTCAAGAAGCAGCTCAGACTTTGAAGGACCAGCAGCGAGTGATTGTTGAAGATTCAAGTGAAGAAAGTGATCATCATTCTGACAAATTAACCAGCAACTGGAAGCATAAGTCCAATCATCCCAAAGATCTTATCATTGGCGACATCAATGACAGAATTCGCACAAGATCCAAAAGGCACGAAGAGTCTAGTGCTGTGGCTCTTATTTCTGAAATAGAACCCAAAAGCATAGATGAAGCTTTATCTGATGAAAGCTGGATTGAAGCCATGCAAGAAGAGCTTAGGCAATTCAGTATCAATGATGTCTGAGAATTGACTCCTAAACTGAAAGGTAAATCAGTCATTGGAACTAAATGGGTTTTCATAAACAAGATGGACGAGAAAGGAAAGGTTGTAAGAAACAAAGCAAAACTCGTGGCCAAGGGATACACGCAAGAAGAAGGGATAGATTATGACGAGACTTACGCACCAGTAGCAAGGTTAGAAGCAGTTCGTTTATTACTTGCATTTGCTTGTCATAAAAATTTCAGGTTATTTCAGATGGATGTCAAAAGTGCTTTCCTAAATGGATTCATCCATAAGGAAATCTATGTGGAACAACCACCTGGGTTTGAAGACCCAAGGAAACCAGACTCAGTATTCAGACTCAAAAAAGCCTTATATGGCTTAAAACAAACACCTCGAGTTTGATACGACAGGCTGAGTAAGTTTCTAATTCAAAATAGCTTTGTGAAAGGTAAAGTAGACACTACTCTATTTATCAAAAGGGAAAGCAAAAGTTTTGTGCTAGTTCAAATATATGTCGATGATATTATATTCGGATCTCCTAATGAAAGTCTGTGCAAGAAATTCTCTAAGACTATGCATGATGAATTTGAAATGAGCATGATGGGTGAGTTAACCTTCTTTCTTGGACTTCAAGTGAAACAACTGAAGGAAAGAACTTTTATTCATCAAGAAAAATATGCTAATGATCTCGTCAAAAGATTTGGTTTGAACAATTGCAAGAAGGCTGAAATACCAATGTCAAGTTCCTTGAAGATAGACAAAGATGAAGAAGGAAAGAAAGTCGACCAGAAGCTATACGGGAGTATCATTGGCTCACTTCTTTATCTTATCGCTTCTAGACCTCGACATTTTGTTTAGTGTTTGCATTTGTGCCGATTTCCAACAGACCCTAAAGAATCTCATTTAAATGCTGCAAAGCGTATTATTAAATACATTGCTTCAACTTCAAGCATTGGCCTATGGTATCTTAAAAGAGGAGACTTTACTCTTCTTGGATACTCAGACGCAGATCTAGCCGGTTGCAGAATTGATAGAAAGAGCACCTCGAGTACCTATCAACTACTTGGAGGCAGGACAGTGTCTTGGTTTTCAAGGAAGTAGAGTACAGTAGCTCTCTCTACAGCAGAAACAGAGTATGTACCTCTTGGTAGTTGTTGTTCACAAATTCTGTGGATAAAACAACAGCTAAGAGACTTTGGAATTGAAGATTCATGCACGAAGATTAACTGCGACAACACCAGTACAATCAATCTTACCAAAAATCCAATCCTTCACTCAAGAGCAAAGCATATAGAGATTCGACATCATTTCCTTAGAGATCATGTTCAAAATGGAGAAGTTTCGATTCAGTATGTTGATTCAAAGAACCAACTGGCGGATATATTCACAAAGCCTTTGGAGAAAAATCAATGTGAAATTATTCGCTTCAGACTCAACATTTTGAGGTATGAGGAAATCAAAGTCTAGAGACTCTCAGACTTAGATAAATAAGATCTTGACTGTAAGTTATTCTCTCTCTTTAATCTCATCTTGAAAAGGTACGATTGTCAACTGTGTTTGATTATTGCTATATTTAATTGACATGACTATTACGACGTTTTTTTTTTTCGAAAAGAAAGTTATTTTTTGAAATGACTATTTTTGCGGAAAGGGCGCTTATTTTGAAAAGGCATATTTTTATTTTCCTTTGTGACGGTCCGTATGCCCCCTTTTTAATCAATTATGCACTGTTGCTTCTTCTTTGCTTTACTCTCCAAAAACCCTAAAAAGAACCGATCTTCCATTGCTGTTTTCTTCTTTTGCCTAATCTTCGAAAAAGTTGTCATTTTTTTTGGGAAAGTCAAGTAAGGAATCTCTCAAAGAGTGAGAAAGATGTCGTCTTCAAGAAAGTCTTCGAGGATCGCAAGCAGGGGAGCACGACGAATGAGTGAGGGGCCTACTCACTTCGATCTCACCGAGGAAGAAGAGGCTCCAAATCAGCAGTAGAGCCCACAACATTCTCAGCAGCGTCATTCTCCACCATCTAGTCCTCAAAATGTTTATCATCAACAAGAGGAAGAAATCATTGAAGACGCAGATCCTGTAAGAGTTCAAAGGCCCTCTTTTATTTACAAACTTTATCGTGCTTTAAAACGGACTCGTATTCCATTGAACTACGTCGATGATTTTCTTAAAGGCAAAGGATATGGGAATGAATATACCTTTTTGTGAAAAATGGAAAGTTTGGGAATTGTTCGTAAAGGGGTGGCAGAAGAATCCCTTGCAAATATCCCAAGTGATCCTTGTGATTGAAGATTTAATCCGATAGATGGGAATGATGATGATAAACTGTACAGTCAATTTTAACCGAGGATGGGTATTGCGGCGGAAAATCGAGGAAAAATGGAAGAGTTGTTTAGATCGAAGGAACAAAAGGATCTATACTCAAAATTGTTGAAGCGTGGGGTAATAAACCCTAGGAGTGTGGATTTTGATTTTCTGGATGCTGTAAATGTGAATTTGAGGGAAAAGTTTAGTTTTCTTCAACTTGAGCAGTTCTGTTTTGACACCACAGAAGCTTACGCTGAATTAACTGCTTATTTCTATTCGAATCTTAGTTTCTTGGATACGAATAGATTCTCTTTCAGTGTCAAAGATCAAGACTTTGTAGTGGATATGGATATGCTGGCAGATGTGTTAGGGGTTGAGAGAGGAAGATATCAACCGATTAAAGTTTCTATTACTCGTGCTACATTGGAACTTGTTAAGGACATGAGAACGGAGGAAAAGATTTCCTACCTAAGGATGAGTGCGTTCAACATTCTACTTCACAAGATTGTGATCAATTGCCTCAGACCGAAATCAACTTTTAAGACTGATGTTTCAAGTTCAGAGGCAAAGCTGATGTATGCCATTCTCACTGGGAACAAGTTTTCTATTCCTCACACTGTTATGTTCCACATGTATAGAGCAATGGTGAAAGATATATGTCAACTTCCTTATCCAAGTCTTATGACAAAGTTATTCAGACATCTGAACATTCAGTCTCCACTAATTCTTTGTGCTCGATCATGTGATCATATGGTGGTAGGACTGAAAATGGTGACCAAGATGCGTCTGAAGGAGCTAAGCAAGGCGTTGGAGAAATTTAAGGAGAAGACTCCTGGAAAATCTCATCAAATCTCTTCTGCATCAAAAAGAAAAGGAAAGGAGCCCATGGTTGCTCCATCCAAGAAAATGAGAGCTCTCATCATTGAAGATGAAGATGATGAGGAAGACATCACCATCTCTGCAATGGCGTTGAAACATCTGAGCCGTTCTGCTCCAATGAAAGACTCAGAACAAAGGACTTGAAAAAGAGAAGAGAAAGAAAGAGAGGAGAAAGAAGCAGAGGAGAGAGAAGCAGGAGAAAAGGATGCTGAGGAGGCAAGGTATGAAAAAGAAGAAGAAGAAGAAAGAGCACTTGGCGAAAAAGAAGCAGAAGAAGAAGAAGAGAGAATGAATCAAGAGGAAGGAGAGCCTGAAAAACACTATTCTCCACCTAAAGGCATAGAAATAGGGGGAGATAATGAGAAAAGAGGGATGTCAGCTGCTACCAGTGAGGGAGTCAACCGCTCTCCAGCCGACCCAGAAGACATTCATGCCTCTCATTTTCTTGAACATGATGCTTCATCGCCAAATCTATGTGACTATTCTGATATGCCATTATTTGCAGATTGTGCTGAAGCCAGTACTCAGACCGATAGCTCAGCAGATTTTCGCAGAATTATGGATATTCTCTTGGAGATGCGTGGTCAAATTTATGCTCTGAGATGTGAGGTTCAAAGCTTGCAGGATGCAGGTAAAGTTTCTTCAGTTTCTTTGAAAGATCAGATCCAAGCCCTCTCTGTTCAGATTCAGGCTAATGCTAAGGGTGAGGAGGTTGCACAACTGAAGGAAGACTTGAAAAGGCTGGAAGGGATCGTTCAGTCTATGGGAGATTTCTAGCTTGTTCGCGTTCCCAAGCAATCTTGACTTTATTCCATTTTCTTCTCAACCTTTTTAATGCTGACAAAAAGGGGGAGAAAGATTTGAATCAAACTTTGAATTTTTTGATTTGGATTGATGTTTGACTTTAATTTTGATGTTTGACTTTAATATCTTTAATTTTGTGTCTGGATGTGAATTTGGATTTGACTGTTATTAACTGTTATTGATATCTTATGGATGGCTTTATCATATTCAAGACTAACCTATTTTCTATGGTTGCAGATTCTAGTGTTATTCATTTAGCCATTTATCTTTATAAGATATGTATATTTGTTTGAGAAATGTTTTGCAGGTCAAAGTTATCCAAATCTGCAGGAAAGTTTTGTCACCATCAAAAAGGGGGAGATTGTTGGAGAAATCTTCTTGAAGTATTTTGAAGCTGACAAAATGTTTCCATCAGTCTAGTTTGAAGGTTTGCAGACTCTGCTGTTTAAAATCTGAAGACCTCCGGACAGCCAGACTCAAGATTCAAAGTCTATCCTCATTGACAGTTACTAATCCATTGAAGAAAGGCTATCCAGAACTGGATGTTTTATTAAGGATATGACCTTATCGACTAGAGAAGATCTCTTGGCTGGATATGACATAACAAAATCCTTTTTGCATTGATCGAGATTGATTCGAAGATTAAGGATCCGTTGATTGGCGAAATATTCGTGGAAGGTTCTACTTATGGAAACCAAGATCTTGATTGTATGAGCGAATATGATTAATGGGCTATCGTCATGTTCCTTTAATAGCTCGAATGATCTTCCTAATTGATTCCGTCTAACGGGTAGATTGGAGGAATTCCTTTGGTAAGTGCCAACGGGTATGATGGCATAAAAGAGTATATAAGGAAGACGTTCTAAGTTGTTCGAGAAGTGCGCGATAGAAGAATTTCAAAGTCTGAAACTCATTGTTATTTAGTCAATTCATTTGAGCGAAAACTTGTACGCAAAAGAGAGTTTATATTTGTGAGAAACCTTGAGGAAGTGTGGTAGAACATCTACACTGTGGAATCAAGGAAAAGCTGTGCTGTAACATTTCTTTTGTTCATAGTGGAATCCAGCCGATAGGCTGTCAGTGCGGAAGAGTGGACATAGGCTTGGGATAAGCCGAATCACTATAAACCTTGTGTTTAATCTTCTCTTCCCTACTCCTTACTTTGCTTTGATCGTAATTCATTTTGGTTAAGCAAAAGAGTACTTCCTTTCTATTGGTTGCCTAGTATTGCTTCCGTATCTCGAGAAATTATCTTTACACCTATTCACCCCCCTCTAGGTGTATATACTAGCTACATCACATCCAATTGCTCGCATTACTTCTTTAGTTATTTCATAGCATGACTTACCGATATCTCTGTCTTCCTCATCCAATTTCTGTGAATCATGTCACTTGGGCAAGTCGCGTCGTCTTCCCTTTACTAGATCATCAACTACTTGTAATGCTCCTTTAGGAATACTTTATTATGATCTATGGGAACCATCTCTTGTTACTTCAGTTAATAGTTTTCGTTATTGTATCATTTTTATTGATGCTTATAGTGGATATACATGGCTTTTTCCACTTATTATGAAATCTGATGCATTGTCTACTTTTGTGCAATTTAAATCTCAAGTGGAAAAATATTTCAATTGTAAGATCAAGGCACTTTAAACTAATGGAGGTGGTGAGTATAAGAAATTTGATTCTTATCTTCGTCTTCATGGCATCCTACATCGTCTTTCATGCCCGTACACGCAGGAACAAAATGGTCGGGTTGAGCGCAAATACCGTCATATTGTGGAAACTAGCATCACATTGCTTACTCAAGCTTCTGTTCCTCGTATATATTGGAATGATGCCTTCCTCACTGCGGTCTTTCTAATTAATAGCATGCCTACAACGGTCTTGATTGGATTGTCTCTTTATGAGAAATTGTTTGGCTAGAAACCCGATTATTTACAATTGCCTATTTTTGGATTTGCATGCTACCCTTGGCTGTGCCCTTATACTTGCAATAAACTTGATGACAGAACAATGCAATGTATCTTCCTTGGCTATTCTCCTCATCATTGTGGCTATCGTTGTGTTCATCGTAGCACTAGCGGAATATATATCCATCGCCATGTGATTTTCTAGGAGAACTTCTTCCCATTTGCTAATTCACAATCTAGTCAATTGTCATCACCATTGCCTAGTTCTCCTGTTTGCATTGGTTTTTCCTCTACTAAGCCCCCACAGTTTCAGGGGGTGTCCACCACCACATCAACTCCATCAACTCCATTTACTATCATGGATGACTCCTCATCACATATTCAACAATCTTCTGGATCCTCTTCTCCAGAAGCTCCATTGTTGCAATCTTCTCAACCTCAATTGTCAGCTTCTACCCATCCAATGGTCACTCGTCTAAAAAATAACATTCGTAAACCAAAGGTTTTTCTTTCCACTAAACATCTACTTTGTTCTTGTTTTTACTCAAGCTTGAAACCAAGTGTCACGTCCCAATCCTCTGAGCACGTGCCCATCCTTGTTTTGTTGATATAATAGCGATGTCCCAGGACGCATCGCTGACCCATTCATTTTAATACGCATGCGGAAGCATATGAATAATCCCCAGACAATAAAACAATGTGATAGGAAAGTATGACCAATTTTTTTGACAAAATACCTTTTTATAAACACATTGGTCTATATACAAGAGTTTTCAAAAGGAATCGGCCCTTTACAAAAGAAAATTGTCCTATGACTAACTAGTTGGACTTGGTCACCGATTCTTCGGGCTTCACCTCATGAACTCTGGCTCTTGGTCCTTTACTCACACCATCTACGAACCTGAAAATGGTTATACAATAACCAGTGAGACGATGTCTCAGCAAGTTCTACCCACTAAGACTCGATTAGGAAGCTAATATGCCCTAAAAGCTAGCTAAGCACAACATGAGTCGGAAGACTTACTTTGGCCTTAGTCTCATTCCTGCAAGTCAATACAATTCATAATCTCATCAAGTCACAACAACATATCAAATCATTCACTCAGATCGATTTATCGATCAATCGACCTAATCGATTACATGTCAATTAGACAATTCCCCGGTCATTTCAATCAATATCATCCATTTTCCAAGATGATATATCTAGTCATCAAGCCCACGTGCACTCTCTAAGATGACATACTGAGTCTCTGAGCCCACGTGCCTTCTCCAAGATGACATATCTAATCACCGAGCCAACAACTCATAATGTCTTTCTCTGAGATGACATACTTAATCATCGAGCTGATGTAACATAGCATCTTTCTTCGAGATGACACACTTAGTCATCGAGTCGACGTAATACAACATTCTTTCTCACCTTTTATCATACTCAATAAAACAGCCGTGTATGGGTACACGGTTGGTCTTAGCCAAAAATACACTAATTTTACTTTTTAAACTTTCCATTGACTTCAGCAGTC
Source organism: Eucalyptus polyanthemos subsp. polyanthemos (assembly GCA_017140185.1). Lineage (NCBI taxonomy): Eukaryota > Viridiplantae > Streptophyta > Magnoliopsida > Myrtales > Myrtaceae > Eucalyptus > Eucalyptus polyanthemos. The sequence continues at coordinate 19,846,400 of CM029466.1, forward strand.
TAGAAATATAATTATGGCGTTGTAGATCCACACCCGGTAAATATTCAATTAATTAACAAAATTAATTAATTTAAAGATAAATTCCTAATTTCACAGTTAAATCGAAATCAACATGATATAAAGCTCAATTAAATAAACAAATCAAACCGCTGCAATCAACGTAATTTTCCGGACACCGGGCATCCCGGACTAATTTTCAAAAAATAATCAATTAGTTAAATAATTATGGAAAATATTAAATAAATGCAATAAATACAACTTAGGTCCGTTATAGCCTAATTGAAAGCCAAGACGAGCCTGGAAAATTATTGAGACTCGTTAAATAAATACTAGAGTCTATTTACTCGCTAATTGCAATAACTAACCACCTAAACATGCTTAACCTAGGATAAATAATCACTAAGCATAATTAACATAGTAATTAAGGCCTGGTGAGTAAAACTCACTGGTTTAATGCGGAAACCGATTTACCATGACGATGGCGCGACAGCAGCGGAAGTTGGCTTCGCAACGACACCCATAGGCTTGGATTGGGCCTAAAACTGGCCCAAAAAATCTCAACCTAATTTGAGATTTTTTTTTTAATTAGGTTGGACTTGAAGCAGGTTGAATTTGTGGGCTTTGGTTGCTGAAAATGGACTAGCTTCAAGTGGGCCGAAGTTGGCTAAAGTGGGCTTCAAAACTGGGCTGGGCTTGATATGACTTCAAGATGGCTACTGGACTTATGGGCCTAGCTAGACTGCAATTTCGCTGGGCTTGAAGATGAATTCGTGGGCTGAACTTTGGTGGACTGTGGGCCGAATTGCTATAGGCTTTTGGACTGGAATTGCGGGGCCATGATGCTGCAAAGATGCTAGCGTGCAGATGAGCTTTGCTGGTGTCAAGGCTTGGAAGGGAAATTTGTTGGTTGCTGACTCATGAGCTGGATTCATGGATTGAAGACGCACAGTAGTAGCTTCGATGGGCTTCTACGGGCATTTGATGTTGACCAGGTGTGAGGTGGGGGAAAGATGGAAGGAAAGCAACTTTGGTGGGATGGGGATGATGCAACACAAATGAAAGGAAAGGATGTGGGGGCAATGGTTAGTGGAGAATCTAAAGTGGGGTGATGATGGAGGAGCAGCAACGTGGTCTTCTACAGTGGAAATGGCTTCGGTGAAGAACAAAAGGAAAAAAATGAAGTTGCAGGCCAAATGAAAATAGAAAGCTGAAGCAGCAAGGGGGGTTGGTGTGCGATGGAAGGACCGAAGGTGGGAGAAGAAAGGAATGGATAAGAGAGAGGGGGAACCAAAGTCCTAAAAGTCAATGTAAAATATCTACACATTTAAAGCTTGGTCCCTTAATCTTTCTAGCAAAACTAAATACCCAAATAATTAAATTTTGAAGCCCAAAATTGCTGTCCTCTACAAAGCTTCGAATTCTTTAATTTAAGCTTCGATTTCCATCCAAATTCTTCAATTTGATGTCCAAATTTGATGTAGTAAAAGTACACATAATTTCTACAAGTCCCTTTCGTCAAGTAGCTTGGTTTGCAAGTCGAAAATCCCTTCAATTCGGCCGATCCGAATTTTCATTAATTTTCCGCGATGTCCGAATAGATTTTCTTTAAAAATATCGGAATCTCTGAAAATTCTTCGGAGGATGAGTCGACGTTCCTAAAATAGATTGTGACTTGACAGAACTTTCAATTTTTGAAATCGGGTTCAAATTCGTGGTTAATTTCAATTTGATGCGCTTTTAGTGTGACCTAGTCTACCAGGTAACTTTTAGGAATTTTTGGTGCAATTGACCCGTGATCGATTTATCTCGAGTCATAATGTACATCTTTAACTCATTGGCGACTTTTAGTTGTGAAAATCTAGAGGTTTCAAATACAGGCACCGAGTACCAAAACGACAGAAAAATCGGTTTAGTGCCGATCGACGAGAATCTGCAATCTGGTGGAATCACCCACACTCTGATCACATATCTCAGTCGAATCGACCTATCTCCGGTCTCTAATCGATTTTGATAGTGTTGTAATGCTATCGGTAGATGAATACGGTCGAGTAGCCGATTCCTAGACGAATTCTCAAGTCCAATTGCATTTAGATTCCTTAATTGCTTCCCCAAATAGTCCAGTTATCTTGTGAGTGATCAGCTAAGAGAATAGCACCATCGGCACATCGATGAAAGGCCAGATTTATTTAATCGAAAACAAAATCTGAAAATTCAAGCTGTTACAACTCTTCCCCTCTTATAAAAATTTCGTCCTTAAACCTATTACAATCGTTAAACAAAAATGTGAGGATACAGTCGTCTCATCGACTCCTTGGTTTCCCATGTTGCTCCTTCTGTGCCATGGTGTTTCCAAGCTACTTTGACCAATGGAATGGTCTTTGTACGCAAAGCTTGCTTTTTTCTATCCATGATCTAAACCGGGCTTTGAACGTATGACACACGGTCATCCATGTCCAATTCCTCGAAATTGAGTACGTGGGTTGGGTCAGGTTCATACTTCATTAACATCTACACATGAAAGATGTCATGCACTTGCGCCGATCTAGGCGGCAACGAGACGATACACTAAATTCCTGATTCTCTCAAGAATCTCAAACAAACCTACGTACCTCGAACTCAGTTTTCCTTTCTTTCCAAAGTGTGAAGTTCCCCTCATTGGTGACACTTTTAGAAAAAACGTGATCAATAATTTGGAATTCCAAAAGCCTTTGACGCTTATCTGTATAGCTTTTCTGTCTGCTTTAAGCGGTTTTTAATCTGCCTTTGATCACTACCAAGGCATCCACTGATTGCTTAACCAACTCTGGGCCTATAATATTTCTTTCTCCAACTTCATCCCAACACGCAGGTGTTCTGCACGATCTACCATACAATGCTTCAAAAGGAGCCATTTGAATGCTCTGTTGATAACTATTGTTGTAGGCAAACTCCACAAGATGAAGTTGTTCCTCCCAACTTCCCTTAAAGTCTAGTACGTAAGCTCTCAACATATCTTCAAGAGTCTGAATTGTCCTTTCAAACTGACCATACATCTGAGGATGATATGCTGTACTATACTGAAGCTTGGTACCTAAGGTACTCTGTAAGCTCTTCCAAAAAGTGGCGGTAAATCTCGGGCCAAGATACTGACTTTCCTCCTCTTGTCAAGGAAAGTTCTAAACTCTCGTTCCCTGCTGCAGAAGAGTTTATTGATCCACATGGCAGGTACCGCCATGTTCCCAAAATATCTAACCCCACTGATGTGGACGAACATGGAAGGCAGAAGAAAACCCCTGCTGCTGAAGCCGTTCTAAACTGGCAATCAGAGACTTTGTTGGCATAAAACAATGCCTTTAAGGCTATTGATTCCAAGATTGGAAATGTGCAACAAGATCTCCGAAGATATGATGAAAGTACCAAGAAGATACTTTTGAGTTCCGAGAAAAAGGCTTCACGCCTTGGAATCAGGACAACAGCTTGGGTACCACTATCTTGAAAGTCCAAAACCAGAAATAGACAAACTCAAGAAGCAAATTCAACTGCTTGAAGAAGGAAGGTTTAGACATTTCGATCCATTGGCACCTCCTGTTCAAACCGGGTATGTATCCCCAACACCTCAAGTGTCTGTTTTTGCCAACATCCCAGAAGATCCTTCTAGAAGATAAACAGATTTGTGAAGTCGTCTCAAAGCCTTGAAGAAGGAAAAGGGAAAAGAAAAGACTCCACCTACAGAATCAAGCTCAATTGTTATAAGAGAAAGGCCAGACGAGATGATGTTATCAAATCCATTAGAATCCTTTACGAAGGATCCGGTAAGCAAGAAATTGACCCCATTACCCAACGATGCGAGCCCGATCCGTCAGCGGTTTTTCGAACAAACTTCCTCCTCTTCATCGATTCGAGTATCTACTTATTCCTCTTCATCCTTTTCAGATCAACCAGTTGATTCTCCCCCTTCGGTTCCACCAAATTCACAAATATTCATGGCTGATACTTTTTCGGATTACGATATGCAATCAAACTATTATGATCCAGAATTCGGACAGACAAGTAATCCCACTAGAAACAATTCAACCAGACATGTATCCATGGTATCCAAACAATTCTTCTCCATTGATGATATTCCCTATTCAAAATGGCCACACAGACTTGAAGAATTTCATACTTGGTTGAGTACACAGTCCATCACCAACCATGATATGAATGATGTCCTTTACAATTTTGTTACAAGGTTCACAGGAAGCCTTAAATTTTGGTGGCAATCACTCACAGAATAGGACCAGCTTACGTTCCTGTTATCACCCAGTTTCTATCATGCTCTTAATTTTCTATACCATGTTTTTATGGGAACACCCGGAGATCTCAAAGAACTCAAAAGGAGGGAATTCTTTGAAAGAAGATGCTGCTCCCTTCAGAAAAAGCATCTTGATAAGCATTACCGATTAATGCTTCAGCTCTTTTACCAAATTGGCGCGAGATCCAAACCTAAAGCATGTCTTCCTCACTTCTATTCCCAAGAGCTCACCCGGATGGTGGAAAGATCTTTCTTTGGAAAGCAAAGAAGGATACAAGACGTTCCCTTGGGAGAAATCCAGCAAGAAATCCATCTATGCCTGGAAGAGTTATGCTTAAAGCGTCGAATGGTCCGAACATACATCACAAATGACAAGCGTCTTGAATCACTGTTCCCATCAAAAGTTAAAGATCAAATGTTCCAAACAAGATTGTGATGGCACTTGCGGCCATTATTCCGGAAGAATAAGCACTACAAGAAGTACTCGATTAAAAAATCCAAGCATGGCTCCAAGTATTTCCGAAAAAGAAGAAATGGAGATACCTACGCAAAAGAAAGGATCACATAGGCCATAAGAAGTCGAGCCGTTGCTACATTTGCAACAAAAAAGGACACTTTGCTAAAAATTGTCCTCAGGCAAAAAAAGGCCAGAATCATCTGATCGAAAGTGAAACAGGTATTTCTCTTGAAAATGATGATATTGAATCCTTATTTTCTGCTGATGAAGAGCCAACAGAACAGACTCTTTGTGTTATTCCCTTCTACCAAACTTCCAGTGAAACCGAGTCTGATGTATCAGAATCTGAAGATATTTTTCACATATCTCCCACACCTTCAGAACCAAATCCTGACATATTCTCAAGTCGACTCTTTGTCCCCTACTTCCCCGTAAAAATCTTCACTTCAAAGTTCGCCAAACCTATCAATGTTATTGCCCTCATTGATACTGGAGCAAGTTCCTCCATTTTGGACACTAAAGTTTTTGAAGAATATTGGACTCCTCATATCCGATACTTCAACTCCGCTTACGGAGATACTTTTTCCACAAACGTCGAACCACTTGATTCTTGTCAGTTTTTTCCTGAGTGCTCCATAAAGGCAAAAATCTTTGGATCAAACCTCCCCAATAAAGATTTGCTAATTGGGTGGGACATTATGACTCAAATTCCTCAACTCCGCATCATTCGGAAAGGGTCTTAGGTATAAAAATCATTTCTCTGAGTTTGTTGATATTCGGAGACTCTTTTCCATCCGGATGAGTCTCGTTAGATCCAATCATGCAAAAAATTGTTAGAATCATGCTCGGAATCCCACTCAGAATTTGCTCAAAAATGTTCTCATCCTTTATGGGAAAATCCAGAATTCTTTGTTCGCCTTCCCTTCAAGAAAAATGAAGACATCAACCCAACAAAGGCGAGTCATGCGGGAATGAAGCCGAACACTTGGCTTTAGCTCAAAGAGAATGCTCGAGTTATTGCAACAAGGACTTATTGAAGTTTCGATTCTCAATGGGCTTGTGAAGCCTTTTATGTCAATAAGCGCCGAGCAAAACGAGAGGGAAAATGAGATTAGTAATCAATTACCAACCTCTTAATCTTTTTCTCCAAGATGACAAGTTCCCCTTACCATCCAGAGACTCTCTTTTTAGTGGTCTAACCAAGGCCCATATCTATTCCAAATTCGACCTCAAAGCCGGATTTTGGCAATTGGATATCCATCCTGAAGACAGAATAAAAACGGGATTCTGTATCCCAAACCAGCACTTCCAATGGAAAGTTCTTCCTTTTGGCTTAAAGGTTGCCCCATCCCTTTTCCAAAAGGCCATGTGCCGTATTTTCCAACCCATTACGTCAACTAAAGCGGTGTATATCGACGATATTCTGCTCTCTGACCTACGATGAACAAAACCATTGCCAACTCCTTGAGAAATTTGCAGAAATCGTGAAAAGACATGGCATTATGCTTTCTCAAAGGAAAATGAATATTGCCCAGACAGAAATTGAATTTCTTGGTATGCACCTCAACAAAGGTACATACTATCCAGGGCCACACATAGCACAAGAATTATTGAAGTTTCCTGAAAAGGACTTCACGAAAAAACAAGTTCAGCAATTTCTTGGGATAATCAATTATCTCAGAGTTTTTGTCCCAAACATTGCAAAGCTTCTGATTCCGTTACAGTCCATGTTGAAAAAGAACTCCCCACCTTGGGGAAAGATCCAAACTGAAGCAGTTGCTGAGCTTAAGGAGATTATGCAGAATCTCCCACCACTGCAAATACCATCAACAGGCAAAAGAATTCTTCAGACGGACGCCAGTGATGAATACTGGGCAGCCGTCCTATTTGAAGAAATTGATGGTAAGAAACACCCTTGTGCTTACAAAAGTGGAAAGTTTTCTCAAGCTGAAATGCATTACCACTCCACTTTTAAAGAAATCTGGCGAGTAAAAAATGGAATCAAGAAGTTTGAATTTCATCTCATCGGCCATCACTTCCTAGTTGAACTAGACATGGCATCTTTCCCTCGGATGACCAAGTTTAAACGAAGCGAGATTCCAAACCCCCAATTGCTTCGATGGGCTGAATGGTTTTCAAAATACTCTTTTGAAACCAAACATATTCTGGGAAAAAGAATGTCCTTGCTGATTTCTTGTCAAGACCCAAAGCACCAACTGAGATCAACATGTACATCAAGAGGCTTGCCTTTCATATGCTCCATTATGGTGTCAAATACAAAATCGAGAAAATTAAAGACTCGCCAAGCCAGGCATATCCCTAGGAGATTATTCAGCAAATCCAGAATGACAGTCTTACTGAGAACATGGAGAATCTCATGTGGCAATGCCACACAGACCTTTTCAGATTCAATGGAGGTTCGATTCTTTATCCTTTCGGGTTAAATTCAAATTATCCTTTCATTCATCCCCTAACTGCGGAAGGAAGGTGATTTCCCGATCGGCTCAAAACGATGTTATGGTACTTAACCAATAAGTACTTGATAGCCATTGAAATCCCCACCGGAAGATTCATTGCCAATCTCACCGGGATATTCATGCTCGGGAGAAACATCGAAAAGGAATGTGATAGGAATCTTTTAGATTTTCTAAAGCGGTTCTATCATCCCCCTGCTGGAAACAAGACTTGGAAAGAGAAGCGAGAACCATGACACCAAATCCTGAAGTTCACACCATCTGTTCTTTAAACGTCCATGGAATTTCTTTAGAAATAATGGCGGTATTCTCGATGCACCACTCGAAATAGGAACCACAGCCTATAAACCTCATTCGAACAACCGAGAAGAAGCCCGGATTCACAAATCTTATCCAAGATCTGTTAGATTGTGTGAACATGAATATCGAGAACTCCAGAGAATCCTATGCCAGGAAAACAAGACCATTCCCGAAGACATCTGGAATAATGTACCCACTACGTGGGATCATTATGATCTAGCACCAGGAGCTAAGGAAGCACTCAGACAATACAGACAAGCTGCATCGTCCCAAGAGCATGAAATGACAAGTGAAGATGACATTGTCCAGTCCACTCAAGACCCCTATGCACGCTTTGGAGGTCCTTTGTCCCAGAACCCCTACGAACAGGGACCTTCGTCTTCATTCCAGCATATGGACCTATCCTACTATGCACAGCCCTCAAACTGCCCTCAGCCAAGTTTTCCTGACAACACTACCGACGAAAACACAGACTGGGCAGCAGAAGAAGCATCCCATTAGGATCACGAAGCATCCTCATCCCAAAGGCTGAATCAAATTCTTTCTCCACAAGACCTTGAGGCTCTCCAGCAGAAGTATGAAGCACATCTCCTCGAAGACAATTCAGATGATGACTCAGTATGTAGCTACAATGCACGAGACGGACGAGACCGTTGAGTCCGTACATTTTCTTTGTAGCAAAGAAATCTTGTTCACTTTTACTTTAGCACTAGGCTAGGGAATGTCGTTCACGGTACGATTTACTGTTCATAGTGTGCGAATAATTCCCTCCGGAAAGTTCCGGTGCCTCTGTTGTTTCGGACCCATGAGTTGGTCCATGTGTGTCCTTTTCTCCCTTTATCTGCCTATATAAGGCATGGTTGTTGTATCGTTTTGGGCAGAGTCCCCTGAAGTAAAAGTGTGCTTTGTGAAAAACCTCTATGGCTTTCTAAATCCCTCTTCTTCTCCAGCCTGGTAGGATCCTTCGAGAAATGCAGCTTGGGTAGATTAGAAACGTTTCCGTCCTGGCATCCTCTAAGTGTCTCTAGGCTCTGGATTAAAGGGCTGAGTGGTTTTCTGCTAAGAGGCTGTCCCTGAAGGGCTTGAACGGGAGTTGTTCGCCCAATGTGGGATGCATACCTGCAGGAAATTTACTCTCCTTCCCTGATCCTAAGTCTAGGTCCATTTATGGTATCAGAGCCCGGTTTCGTTTTTGATATTATCCATTCCATGCGTTTGTTAGGTGAATCCAGTGCTGAGAAGAACCTCACACACCATGACAGATCCAGAAATCCTTGAAGCACCCATTTCTCTTGCTCCTTCTTCTTCTTCGTCCGCTCTCTCAGAATTTCGTGTTTCAAATGCTTCTAAGATAGACTATCTCTATGAAGTCTCTCTTAGCGATGAAACCAAGATCTCAGAAACTCAGCTTCCTCTTATGAACCCCTATTCAGCTTTTGCCAAACCCACCTCATCATTCTCACCTATCCGCTCCATTCAACAACTCATCCACCAGACCCCGAAGCAAGTAAAGGAGTACGTTCAGTCCTCCAAGTTCAACCAAACATCCCATCCTCAACTGCGAAAGGAGTACTTTGTTACTCTTCAAATCCCTCCGAATTTCCCGGACAATGGGTCCAACGAGGATATTCTCATGTTCACTATGGGGCTGTTCGTCTTGCTCTCACCTTCCATGGTCGTAAAGGCTTGCCAGTAGTGGCCATAATCGCGTTGTTAGATACCAGGTTTTTACAATACCAGCATGCTTGCATCGGTACTGTTCAAACCACTCTGAATGCTGGTACAATCTTTGTAACTCTGTATCCAAACTTCAACATCGCTCTCTCAGACCCCCAACTTCTCTCCTTTATGAAAGTTCAAGTATAGCTCACTGGAGCCCCCCAAACTGCTGAATCTGTAGCTGCAACCTTGCATTACCAGATGGTTTATCGAGTGCAGAATCATGCTCTCGACCTCAACTTCAACAATGGTAATGAAGACGCATTGTTCATCTCCATGCAAAATGATCAGGCATCCTGCATCCATGTTCCCCGACAGATTCCAAAGGATACGTTGGCCAAGCTCCTTCCAGAAACTTGGATTACCAACTATGAAAAGCTACACCAAAGATACAAGCCGTTCCGTCTACGGACTCGAGTTCGTAAGGAAAAAGATGGAACTGTTTCCATCAAATTTGGCAAAGAAAAGGAAGAAGGTCCTTCTATCTTCCAAACTCTCTTCATGATTGAACCTTGTGTTCCAGAATCCATCTCTGAACCAGACCCAAAAAAGCATGTCCGACACTTTGATGGTGATGGACATCTTGTTCATTACTATAAAGACAAGCATGGTCATTGTTTTTGGGATCCTTTTTGCCAATGTTCCTACTGTATAAATTCTCCCGATGAGGTAGACCCACATGCCAGATCTCCCCCTCGACGGAAAAATTCCGAGGATAAGATATACCAAAGGTACTTAGATGGAGATACCACCGTAGATACTCTTGGTGAATGTGATAAATACCAGTTCATGATATCTTATGCACCACCTCCACCACCAGAGTTTAGTACCACATCCCAAGTCTCACCAGATCCACCAAAATCACCTCCACCTTCTCCTCCCCAGAAAAAGCAAGCTCTCTCCCCATTCTATAAGCCAATCCTCAAATGGGCTAAGAAACACACCGGCACTCCATGCAAACGAACTACCTGATGCATGTACAGATCTGTGTGCCTATCCAAAGTAAGGTCCTTCGAATTGCAATGAAGTGAGCTGACTTTGTTAGTCTGTCAACCACTACTCAATTGAATCATTGCCTCTTTGACTTCTCGGTAGTCCGGTCACGAAATCCATCGTGATATGCTCTCATTTCCATTCTGGGATCTTGAGAGGTTGCAAAAGTCCTCCTGGCTTGCAATGCTAAGTTTTTACCTACTGACATGTCAAACACTTGGCAACATGTTTGGCAATGTTTGCCTTCATACCTGACCACTAATAGTGTTGACACAGATTTTGATACATTTTAGTATTACTAGGATGAATGCTGTAACTGCTACAATGTGCTTCTAATAAGATATCCTCTCTAAGCCCCACATCATCAGGTACAACTAGACGTCCTTTGAACCTTAGTGTTCCTTTGTTAGAAATCTGAAAGTCAGCCTTTCTTTTCTCAATGTCTTCTTGTAGAATCTTCTGTACATTTGGATCTGTTGGTTGGAGTAGCTTGATTCTAATCTGAACATCCGGTTCAATTCTGAGGGTGGCCATAAGACTTGAAATGTGGTCTACCTCAAACTTGAATACCGAATCTCTAGCTCTCTCAATTAAGTTCCACTCCTTAATCAATATATGAGTAATTGAAGACTTTTGACTCAAAGTATCGGCGACCTTATTCTTCTTTCTTGGGTGATATAGGATATCACAGTCATAGTTCTTTAGAATTGCATCCATCTGCGTTGTCTCATGTTCAACTCCTTTTGAGAGAATAGGTACTTGATATTCTGATGGTCCGTGAAAATTTGGAATTTTTCTCCACACAAATAGTGTCTCCAAATCTTCAAAGCAAATATAATCGCTGCGAGTTTTAAGTCATGCGTCGGATAATTATGTTCATGAGGTCGCAACTGATGGGAGGTGTATGCAACAACCTTACCATGTTGCATCAGTATGCAACCTAATTCTCTGAACGACGCATCACTGTATCTCGAATCCTCCAAGACCAGATGGAATGGTCAAAACCGGTGCGGTAGTTAGCTTTTCCTTAAGCTTTTGAAAACTACACTCGCACTTGTCTGTCAACACGGATTCTCTTCTTTCTTCAGGAGTCTTGTCAATGGCAACGCTAATGATGAGAACCCTTCCACGAATCATCTATAATAACATGCCAAACCCAAAAAACTTCTGATCTCTGTCACTGTAATTGGTCTTGGCCTGTTGATCACAGCTTCAATCTTGCTCGAGTCCATGGAGATTCCTTCTCTTGAAATCATATGTCCTAAGAAAGTAACACGAGTTAACCAAAACTTGCACTTGCTAAACTTGGCATACAACTGATGAACTCTCAGCGTCTGCAACACTAATCTTAGATGACTCTCATGCTCTTCATCACTTCTTGAATACACTAGAATATCATCGATGAATACAATCACAAACCGATCTAGATATTCCTTGAATACTTGGTTCATCAAGTCCATGAAGGCAGTTGGAGCATTCATCAACCCGAATGGCATCACTGTGAACTCATAATGACCATACCGAGTACGAAATGCTGACTTAGGAATGTCCTCCTTCCTAATCCTCAGCTGATGATATCCCGTCCTTAGGTTGATTTTTGAAAATATCGACGCTCTTTGCAACTGATTGAACAAATCATCAATCCTCGGGAATGGGTACTTGTTCTTGATTGTTACTTGGTTGAGTTGTCAATAGTCGATGTATAAGTGTAACGAACCATCCTTCTTTTTGACAAATAGAACTGGTGCTCCCCAAGGTGATGCATTGGGATGAATAAATCCCTTATCCAATAGCTCTTGCATCTGTACTTTCAGTTCCTTCAACTCAAATAACGCCATCCGATAAGGAGTCTTAGAGATTGGCTCTATCCTGGGTGCTAATTCGAGCACGAATTCAATCTCTCTCTCTCTGGCGGTAATCCTAACAATTCTTTTGGAAAGACATCTAGAAATTCTTGTACCACAGCAATGTCTTCCATTTTCAGTTCCTCAACTGTTGTATCTATGACAGTTGCAAGGTAACCTTGGCAATCCTCGTCTAACAAACGAGTTGCCTCAGGCGATGAGATCAGGGAAGTCGAGGGTCCTCCTCGATTCCCTACAAACTCAAAGCTCTCACCCTTTAATGGGTAAAACCGAATCAACTTGCAATAACAGTCCATTTTAGCTCGTTGTTTGGTGAGCCAATCCTTGCCAATTATCAAGTCAAAGTCATACATATTTAAGACTAAAAGATCTATTTTCCCCTCTCGCTCACCAATCACTAACTTGCAACCAGAACAACCCACAGTAGATAACACTTTATCATTTCGAGGATGTAGATATACTAACAACAGATTCTAGCAATTCAGGATTTATTCCAATTAAATTAACATACTACTCGGCAATAAAGGAATGGGTTGCTCTCGAATCGAATAAGGCATAAGCAAGATGGTTGTTCAGCGAAACCATACCTGTGATCACGTCAGGCGTAGCCTCTGCCTGACCTTGCATGATGGCATACACCGTGCCTTGAACTGGTGGTCTCAGCTGTCCTCCTTGCGGTGTAATCTTAGGCGCATATCCCCTAATTTGGCCCATTAGCGGTGGCAGTGGTAACTAAGGTTGTCCTCTTGGTCGCCTAGGACAATTCCTAGCTATGTGGCCCTACTGGCCGCATTCAAAACACGCACCCAGCCTAGATGGGCACGGGCTGACCCTTGTCACCTTCTACAAAAGCGACACACCTCATTCCTATTAGGCACTGACCTACCAAATCCACCCTTTTTGTTGGGCAGAACCTAAAATCTACCTCCAGACATGGGTCTCTTTCCCTGGCGAATTGCATCTCTGTTTGTATTAAATGTTGACCTAGACGTGGTGACTCTTTTGTTCTGATCCTTTTGAATCATCTCGGCTCTCTCATAGAGGTCATTGTAAGTTCTCAAATTTAGAGAAACTAGTGTACTCCTTAAGTTGGGCCTGAATCCGTCCCTAAACCTTCTCACTCGGTTCGTCGGATTCTCAATCAGTTCAAGAGCATATTGTGATAGTTCAGTGAACTTCGCCTCATATTGGTCAACAATCATGGAGCCCTGGTGAAAACGCTAAAACTCTGCCATCTTTATCTCTCTAACAGTCTCTGAAAAGTATTTACCATTAAATGCCTCAAGGAAGGCATTCCACTCCGGGACAACACCTTTTGGAAATATTGTTCCTTGGGTAGTCCTCCACCAAGTATTTGCAACTGCCTCTAGTTGGTAAGTTGCAAGGACTACCTTCTCAGTTTCATTGCACATCAACAGTGTAAAAGCCTTCTCTAATTTTTGAATCTATAAAGCAGCAGCTTCGGGATCTCTTGTCTTGGTGAATTAAGGTGGATTCAATTTTAAAAATTGTTCCACCAATTTATGAATTGGTCTTCCAACCGCCACAATTCCTGGCAGATCTTCAACCAATGCGGCAGCAAGAGCAGCGGCAAGTACGGCAGCGGGGACAGCTTTTGCAACAGCAACAATAGCAATGGCTTAAGTAGCGGCTTCAACAGCGGCGGCTTGATTTTGAGCCTGCTGATCCATTCGATTCCTCATAACTTCCAACACTCGTATGATCCCTTCTATCTTGGGATCACCAGGGGCTACTACCCCAACATCAACATAAGGTGGTGCTACTCCATTAGCATTGGCCTGTGCCTGTGCCCTACCTCTGCCTCGGGTATCGACCTTGGTCAGCATCCTAACCCAAGCGGTAGGCCTAATTGTCTTGTTACTCGGAGTTCTTTGCTCCGGCTTACTCATGGTTCAATCTCTATTGATACCTGTCTTTCAAATCCACAATGTATTAGAAGATGAGCGATTCACACACGGCAAACAATTTTACCAATCAACTACCACTGACATGCACCAGTCATGAATTTAAAGGTCTTCCTAGTTATTATCCCATATCCATCGTACCTTATCACTCCAATTTCTAACAACCACGCTTTGATACCACAAAAATGGGATGTCACGTCCCAATCCTTCAAGCACGTGCCCATCCCTGTTTGGTCGATATAATAGCGACGTCCCATGACGCATCGCCGACCCATTCATTTTAATACGCATGCGGAAGCATATGAATAATCCCCATACGATAGAACAATGGGATAAGAAAGTATGACCAATTTTTCTTTTCACAAAATACACTTTTTATAAACACACCGGTCTATACACAAGAGTTTTCAAAAGGAATCGGCCCTTTACAAAAGAAAATTGTCCTATGACCAACTAGTCGGACATGGTCACTGATTCTTCGGGCTTCACCTCATGAACTTCGGCTCCTGGTCCTTTACCCACACCATTTATGGACCTGAAAATGGTTATACAATAACTAGTGAGACGATGTCTCAGCAAGTTCTACCCCCTAAGACTTAATTAGGAAGCCAATATGCCCTAAAGGCTAGTTAAGCACAACACGGGTCAGAGGACTTACCTTGGCCTCAGTCTCCTTCTTGCAAATCAGTACAATTCATAATTTCATCGAGTTACAACAACACATCAAATCATTCACTTAGATTGACTTATCGATCAATTGATCTAGTCGATTACATGTCAATTAGACCATTCCCTGATCATTTCAATCAATTTCATCATTTTCCAAGATGATGTATCTAGTCATCGAGCCCACGTGCATTCTCCAAGATAACATAACGAGTCTCTAAGCCCACGTGCCTTCTCCAAGATGACATACCTAATCACTGACCCAATAACTCATTACTTCTTTCTCCGAGATAACATACTTAGTCATCGAGTCAATGTAATATAGCGTCTTTCTCCGAGATGACACACTTAGTCATCGAGCCAACGTAATACAACATTCTTTCTCACCTTTTATCATGCCCGATAAAACAGTCGTGTGTGGGTACATGGTTGGCCTTAGCCAAAAATACACTACTTTCACTTTTTAAACTTTCCACTAGCTTTAGCAGTCTAGAAATATAATTCTTGCGCTGTAGACCCACACTAGGTAAATATTCAATTAATTAACAAAATTAATTAATTTAAAGATAAACTCCTAATTTCACAGTTAAATCAAAATCAATATGATATAAAACTCAATTAAATAAACAGATCAAACTTGTTGCAATCAATGTAATTTTCCGGTCATCGGCCATCCTAGTCTAATTTCCAAAAAATAAATAAATAATAAATAATTATGGAAAATATGAAATAAATGCAATAAATCCAACTTAGGCCCGTTATAGCCTAATTGGAAGCCAAGACGAGCCCGGAAAATTACCGAGACTCGTTAAATAAATACTAGAGTCTATTTTCTCGCTAATTGCAATAACTAACCATCTAACATGCATCAATAACTAAATTAATTTCACAAATTAAATCTAACTAACCATCTAAACATGCTTAAGCATAATTAACCTACTAATTAAGGCTTAGTGAGTAAAACTCACTGGTTTAATGCGGTAACCGGTTCACCACGACGACGGTGCGATGGTGGCCGAACTTGGGCTCGCAACGACACCCACGGGCTTGGACTAGGCCTAAAACTAGCCCAACAAATCTTAGCCCAATTTGAGATTTGTTTTTGAATTAAGCTGGACCTGAAGTGGGCTGAATTCACAGGCTTAAAGCTGCTGAAAATAGACTAGCTTCAAGTGGGCTAAAGTTGGCTGAAGCGGGCTTCAAAACTGGGTTGGGCTTGATCTAACTTCAAGATGGCTGCGGGACTTATGGGCCCAGCTAGACTGCAATTTCACTGGGCTTGAAGATGAATTCGTGCGTTGAACTTCAATGGACTGTGGGCCGAATTGCTACAGGCTTCTGGATTGGAATTGCGGGGCGGTGATGCTGCGAAGATGCTGGCGTGCGGATGAGCTTCGCTGATGTCAACGCTTGGAAGGGAAATTTGTTGGTTGCTAACTCATGAGCTGGATTTGTGGATTGAAGACGCACGGCAGTAGCTTTAGTGGGTTTCTACGGGTGTTTGATGTTGACCAGGCGTGAGGTGGGGGAAAGATGGAAGGAAAGCAACTTCGGTGGGATGGGGATGATGGGAATGATGCAACACAAATGAAAGGAAAGGATGGGGGGCAAC
Source organism: Eucalyptus polyanthemos subsp. polyanthemos (assembly GCA_017140185.1). NCBI lineage: Eukaryota > Viridiplantae > Streptophyta > Magnoliopsida > Myrtales > Myrtaceae > Eucalyptus > Eucalyptus polyanthemos. Next base: position 19,862,684 of record CM029466.1, read on the forward strand.
GGTTGGTGGAGAATCCAGCGTGGGGTGATGATGGAGGAGCAGCAATGTGGTCTTCTACAGTGGAAATGGCTTCGGTGAAGAACAAAAGGAAAAAAAATGAAGTTGCAGGCCAAATGAAAAAGGAAAGCCGAAGCAGTAAGGGAGGTTGGCGTGCGATGGAAGGACCGAAGGTGGGAGAAGAAAGGAATGGATAAGAGAGAGGGGGAACCAAAGTCCTAAAAGTCAATGTAAAATATCTACACATTTATGGTTTGGTCCCCTAATCTTTCTAACAAAACTAAATACCCAAATAATCAAATTTTGAAGCCCAAAATTGCTGTCCTCTACAAAGCTTCGAATTCTTCAATTCAAGCTTCAATTTCCATCCAAATTCTTCAATTTGATGTCCAAATTTGATGTAGTAAAAATCCACATAATTTCTATAAGTCCATTTCGTCAAGTAGCTTGGTTTGCAAGTTGAAAATTGCTTCAATTCGGCGGATCTAAATTTTCGTTAATTTTCCGCGACGTCCGAATTGATTTTCTGCAAAAATCTCAGAATATCCGAAAATTCTTCGAGGATGAGTCGACGTTCTTAAAATAGATCGTGACTTGACAGAACTTTCAATTTATGAAATCAGGTTCAAATTCACAGTTAATTTCAAATTGACGCGCTTTTAGCGTGACCTAGTCTATCGGGTAACTTTTATGAATTTTTGGTGCAATTGACCCGTGATCGATTTATCTCGAGTCACAATGTACATCTTCGACTCATTGGCGACTCTCGGTTATTATGAAAATCTCGAGGTTTAGTGCTAATCGACGAGAATCTGCAATCTGGTGGAATCACCCACACTCTGATCACATATCTTAATTTAATCGACCTATCTCCAGTCTCTGATCGATTTCAACAGTGCCGTAATGATCTCGACAGATGAACACGATTCAGTAGCTAATTCCAAGTAGATTTCTCAAGTCCAATTGCATTTAGATTCCTTAATTGCTTCCTTAGATAGCCCGCTTATCTTGTGAGTGATTAGTTCAGAGAATAGCACCATTGGTGCGTCAATGAATGGCCTGGTTTATTTAACCGAAAACGAAATATGAAAATTTAGGTTGTCAGACCAAGTGAACCCACTTGTTTTTCCATTGCAAACAAAAACCCCAACTGACAACAAGCTATGGCCAGTGAATTTAATGCTTTCATTTAAAATGACACTTGGGAATTGGTCCCTCATCACTCTTCTATGAATGTGGTCAATTGCAAGTGGATTTATCACTTTAAAACCAAGTATGATGGCTCCATTGATAGATATAAGGCACGACTCGTTGCGAAGGGCTTTGCTGAACGATTTGATTATCAAACCAACAACGATTTGAGTTGTTCTCTCCTTAGCTATCATATATAATTGGTCTCTATATCAATTGGACATTAATAATGCATTTCTCCATGGCACCATTAAAGAAAAAGTCTACATGAAGCAACCCCAAGGATTTGTTGATCCCTATTATCCTGGCCATGTATGTCGTCTTCAGAAAGCCCTATATGGGCTAAAACAAGCCCCGAGAGCATGGCTTTCTCGACTAAGTTCATATTTGTTATCTATTGGGTTTGTGGCCTCCACCACTGATTCTTCATTATTCATATTGCATTGCTTTAACCACATTCTACTTCTTCTCATTTATGTGGAGCTCTACTTCCTCCATCACTGAATTAATTACTCGCCTTGGCATTGAGTTTGCAATCACTGATTTGGGAAATTTATCATACTTTCTTGGCATCGAAGCCCATAGATCCTCTATTTGGCTATCCCTCACTCAATCCAAGTATGCCACCACTCTTCTAACTCATACAAGTATGGCTGATGCAAAACTTTGCTCATCACCTATGGCTCCCTCGACTTCTAAGTTGTCAAAACAAAGTGGTGAATCATTGACTGATGTCTCCACTTATCGCAGTACGGTTGGGGCATTGCAATACCTCACTCTTACTAGGCTAGATCTATCCTTTGTCATCAATAAAGTGTGCCAATTTATGCATTGTCCAACTGAAGATCATTGGTCAGCCATCAAACAGATTTTGCGCTACCTCAAGGCAACTATTTGTTATGGCATTACCTTGCAACCTACTTGCCAATTGACCTTCATTGCGTTTACGAATGCTGACTGGGCTGGCTGCCCTAAGACCAAAAATCTACTAGTGGCTATTGCATTTATTTTGGTCCCAACTTGGTTTCTTGGAGTTCTAAAAAGCAACCAACTGTTGCTAGATCCAGCACTGAATTGGAATACAAAGGGGTGGCTAACGTATCCTTTGAATTATTATGGCTATTACAACTCCTTCGAGATCTTCGATACACTCTACATCAGCCACCACTTGTTCTTTGTGATAATGTAGGGGCAATCTATTTGGCTGCCAATCCCATCTTTCATGCCCGAACGAAGCACATAGAAATTGACTATCATTTTGTTCGTGATTTAATTAAAAGGAAGTAGTTGGAAGTTCACTTCATTCCTACACAAGTTCAAACGGCTGATATCATGACAAAGCCTTTATCCATCTCTTGGTTTCTTATTTTACACGACAAACTCATAGTGACTCCGCCACCATTTCGCTTGAGGAGGTGTGATAAAGAAAATCTCCCATGATATAGCAATCTTCTACAATCTATGCCGATCACATTAATTGAGCCGATCTTCCATGATTTGTGTCAATTCCGTCAATAGAGTAAATCTTTCACAATCTATGCTGATACTGTAGATTGCTATCACTGATACTGTAGATTTTTATGTTCGTAAAATCTTTTTAATTGTGTTTTCCCGCTCATGTACATATTATAAATATAATACAAATCTCCACACCAGTTGTGTATGCGATAAAACTCAAATTCATACTCTTTCAACATGAACTCAAAAGAGAATGATGCAAAGAAAGAGGAGAATGCACCGGTTATAAGAACAAGTTAACTAGATTCATATCACATAAGTCAAACCAGCATTGGTTGCAATAAATGGCTCAAAGCCATATAGAACCAAAAACCTGGTATGGAGGACGAAGACAAAAAAATGGTCCTTAACACTTGATGGAAAAAGGGTTCAACTCACTTGGGAACACGAGTAGAGGCCAAAGACATTGTCAAGGTCGGTGTTTCCTTTGAGTTCATGCATGGCCCAAGTTAAACTACCTCAAGATTTTCGAAGCAATCTTACTAGGTCCTAGGAAGTTGAAGAAGTGTTGACTAGTGAAAAACAAGGAGCTGAATTTCATTTTGATAATAAAGAGGTTATGGAGTTTGAGAAGTTACTTGCGAGTAGCTCCAATCACCTAAGAACTTTGAATAGTGTTGTAATATAAATGGTTGCCCATTATCTAGGGTATTGATTGATGGTGAGTCCACTTTGAATCTCATCAGATATATGTTTTTTAAAAGGCCAGTCAAAAGAGACGAAGAAATAATTCCGTTGAATATTTAGTTATTAGACTTTACTAGAGAGGTTACCAATGTCAAAGGAATATTTGTGGCAAATTTGGCCATTGGTTCTAAATCTTTGGAAACATCATTTTCTATAATTGATGCTGATGGGTCATATAACTTGTTGTTAAGGTGAGATTGGATTCATGGGAATCAATGCGTCCATCAACATTGCACTAGATGGTAGCATTTTGGAATGGCAGCGAGGTGGAATATGTAAAAGAGGAATAAGTACACTAGAATTGCTAAAAGTTGTGTATGGTGCTTACTTTAGTGCCAAAAGTTTTCATCAGCTCACTTAAGTACCAAATTGGAGAAAAACGATAACTTAAATGCCTCCGATGAGATATTCTTGCCAAATTGATTACCTAGCATTTACAATAAAAATTTTAATATAATTTGACACATTTGAAAAAAAAAATCCAGTCCATGTGGACAAGCAAAACGCCCTTGCACAATGATCGATTAAAAGAGATTGGCACTAAAATGATCACTTTTTAACAACGTTCAACATTGAAGTAATCATTTTTTTTAACAACTGACACTTAAGTAATAATTTTTAACAATAATCAGTTAAATGATCCGTATTTATAATTTTTGGTACTCAAATGATCACTCATCAACTTGTCTACATGGCGTTGTTTAGATGTTATATGCTAATTGCGCATGCCGGCGAGCCACATAAGATCAAGAAATTAATAAAATATGGCCATATCGGATTTATAGCAACCTTGATCGGAGTTGGCACTTAAGTGATCTTTATTTAAAATAATGCACTTAATTGGTCTAAAAGAAACTTTTGACACCAAAGTGAGTACCGTGCACAACTTTGATACTTCTAGTGTACTTGCCCCTATAAAGCCAATCCTAAGTCACATGTAACCTGGGCACACGCATTGGGATTAACATGAGATAATCATCAAACATCGGAGGACAATGCACATGTTAGCAAACCCCTAGAAATTGACCCGAGGGATATAGCATTCTACCACTTCGATAAGGGGAATATTGCGGGTCCTTAAGAGCGAGCTAGTGGAATAGTTGGGCAAGGTTGTATATGGAGACCCTTATATTGTCAAAAGACCTCATTAAGAGATATTAGCCTGTAGGGTTGAACATGTTGAGTAGCTAGCTAAGGCTGTCCATGGCATCTTAGAGTTTGAGGATTCTTCTATTAAAGAGATGGTAAAGTAGTTGAGGCACAAGACCTTTAAGAGGAAATCAATCTTGGGGATGACTTGCATCACTACCCAAATAAAAAAAAGGGGGTGTTACTTTTGAAATGGCTAGTATGAACACCTACATGGGGGTAAATAGGTGTGAAACAAAATTTTCTAAAATGCAGTGAAAAACTTTACTTTTAACCTGAGTTTGGTTGACTACAGACTTTGCAGAAGGAATCATACCTTAACAACTATTTCATAACACAGAAGTATATCGTAAAAAATAAAGTAAATGAGTTCAGGGAAGAAAAAAATAGACACAAGATTTATAGTGGTTTGGTTTAGATCAAGCTTACATCCACTTTCCCACGCTGACTGCCTTCTAGCTGGTTTCCACTATGAATCGAAAAAGAATATTACTGCCCTGTGATCTCAACTTCTCAATGAGGAGTTTCTACTATTCTCACAAGATCACTCTCTAGAGTTTCTCCATTTCGAATACAAGTTTAAGCATTAAATGATGAAGGACAAGTGAATTGGAAGCTTTGGACTTTGGAATTCTTCTTTCACACTCTACTCCGGATGACTTGAAGAACCTCCTTACATACTCCTTCATGCCTTCCTGACCGTTGGCACTTTCCAGAGGAATTCTTCCAATCAGCTCGTTGGACAGAATCAATCAAGGAGATCTTGAGCCATTTGAAGATTGAGATGAAAGTCCGTCAATCATGTTCGCTCATATAATCAAGATCTTGGTTTCCATAAGTAGATTCTTTCCAAATAAGCTTGTCTTCCAAAATGATTTGCTTCTTCGAAATTGATTCCAAATAAGATAACCAATATGGTAGGTGATATCTCCAACCAGAAAGCCTAATGTATCTTGTATGCACTAAAACCTTGAAGAAAATAATCCCGAGTCTAATTAAGTCTTTGTTCATGCGATCAGTCTGGAACTTGTTAGAGTGGGCAGACTTCTAATGTAAGATAGACTTTGACACATAAGTCTAGCAATATTCAAAATAGAACTTGAATAAGTTTTGTCAACTTCAAAACATCATAGGGGTTTTCTCCAACAATCTCCATCTTTTCGATGGTGACAAAACTTTCCTGCAAATTTAAAAACTTATATCCTGCAAAACAACACTTTAACGGTACATGATAACTTATAAAAATAAGTTGTTATAGATTTAGATAATGTCGATTTTGCAGCTACAGAAAACACATTCATTTTGACAATTTAGACAAAGATTCAATCCAAATCCATAATCACAACCACAAAAGGTTACTGCAGAATATCCAACACAGTTAGTTCAAACAAATTAAATCTGCTCTCATTATTCCCCTTTTTGTCAATAGCAAAAAGAAAGAGAGTCAAAATGGAAAGATTAAAATGTAATCAGGGTTGTCTAGGAATTCAAACGAGTCAGAGATCCCCTAGTGACTGCAATGTCTCCTCAAGCTTCTAGCACTATTGATAAACATCTTCGACCTTAGCTATAGTCAGTGAAACTTGCTAATTCAAGGTCTGAACTTGAGTGTCTAGAGACCGTACCTTGCCAGTGAGAAAATCTGAAGTAGATCTTAAGGCAGTGTGAAGCTTTTGGATCTCAACATCCATCGCATATTGCTGAGCTTTAACCTCCAAAAAGAGCTCTACTATCCTTGGATAGTTTGGATCAAGGTATGTTTGAGCACTAGCTTTAGCGAAATGAGTCTGTGGATTGTTGAGAGATGAGGGAACATCAACTTGATCGAGGCAATTTGTTTTACACCTTGAGGTGGAGTGGACTCTTCCCCTTAGCTTTAGGAAACTGGGATGCAAAAACATCTTCAGGGTTTGTAGAGATCTGCTTATACCATCACTCGCATGAGGTGGAGAAGAAATTTCTTCTTCTTGAACCTTTTCTGTTTCAGAGCGAGAGTGATGTGTTGTCTCAGTTTGTACTCCTTCAGGATTATCCCTAGTTGCTTCAGAATCCTACTATAATGTTATTGCAACAGTTTCTCCATCAGAGTCACCCTTCTCTTCAGAAGCACCTTCTTCTTCTTCTTCTTCTTCTTCTTCATCTTCATCTCCTTCAATTTTTGCTCCTGCTTCTTCTTCTTCTACTTCTTCCTCTTTCGCTTCTTCTTCTTCTTCTTCTTCATCTTGTCTTTCTCCTCCTTCCTTTGACTGCTCAAAAGCAGCAAAGCTTTGAAGATTTCTTAAGGCAATGGCAAAAGTGGTCAGTCATCTTCATCCTTTTCATCTTGCAAGATAAAAGATCTCCCTTTCTTTCTAGTTGCTTGCACAACTTCCTTGCCTTTGTGCTTTCTTGGAGTAGCAAATCCTTCCTTGACTTTGCTCGAGGATTCCATCTTCAAAAACTCAATGGCTTTGATCAGATCCTTCAGCCTCATTTTGGGGATCATTTTCAATCCTATCTCCATAGGAGCAATAGTTCTTGAGCAAAGCGAAGAGGGAAACTGGATCTGAAAATGATAAAGCAATTTTGTGACCAGGGTAGAGTAAGGCGATTGGCATTTCTCTTTCATGACAATCATGTACATATGTAGCAAGATAGAATAAGGAAAGGAGAAACGAATCCCATTGCAGATTGCCCACATGATTCTTGCCTCAAATTTGGAAAAATTAGTTTTGGAGGCTGCCTTGGGTCTAATGCAATTGATAACAATTTTTTGCAACAGAATGTTGGAGGCTAGCAAACGTGAGTACGTGATACCTCCACTTGGCATTATGTCCTTTACCAAAAATCTTGTGGTTTGACCGATGGAGACATTGATTGGTTGAAAACCACTTCTTTCAACTTCCTGAATATTAGCTGGAATATCAACATCCACAACATAGACTTTATCACAAATAGTAAATTGAATGCGATTCTGATCAATGAAAGATAGATTTGAGTAGAAGTATGCTGTCAATTCTGGATAAGCCACAACCGTCTCAGCACAAAACTTTTCTAATTGAAGGATGGCCAATTTTTCCCTCAAGTTAACTTTTATTGAATCCAAGAAGTCAAAATCTATTATTCGAGGGTTTATCACCCCTTTATTCAACATTTGGGCATAAACCTTTTTATGCTCCTTAGAACGAAACGGTTTCATTCTTTCACCACTAACATCAATAGCCACACTCATTCTAGGTTGAAAATTTGAAAATATCTGCTCATCATCATCCTTATTTTCAAGCTAGTTCTTAGAGTTAAATCTAGGATTAGAAAGAAAAAGTAGAAAAGCCTTTTCTGCCAAACTTCTTGGTGTCACTCCTAACTTTTCCATGGCTTTTAAGAAAATAGTTTCGTTCCCATGACCATGCCCTTTTAAAAAACTAGTGATAAAGAACATTGGAGAACCACCTTGTTTCAAATAGTAGTAATGCTTGTAAAGAACCTAGGGTGTTAAAACTCTGAGAGGGACTACATCTTGTTCAACTTCTTCTTCCAAAGGTTGACGAGGCGTGTTCTGTGGAGAGTCTTCAATAGTGAGATCGAAGTGTGTCGGTCCTTTTGGCATGTTCCAAGGACCCTAACTTGCGATTCGAGAAGATTTCCTTTGGTGTGACATGGATGCAGTCTTGGAAGATTTCGTAGACATGTTCGAGTGAAGAAAAGATGAAAACTTGCAAAGAAATTTTGAGAAGAAAAGTTGAGGGAGAGAGAGAGATTAGACGTTAGCGTTTGGAAAATACTTGTGCTTCGAAAAGGAGAAATCTTGGGATATTTAACCAAATCGAAATGAGGTAATCGAATCGTCACAAGGGAAAATGCTTTTTCAAAAATGAATATAAAAATGGTAATTGCTAAAAATTTGAAATCGTAAAATAATAACTACCAAAAATAAAATAGGCAAGCATCGATTCAGATAAAATCATACATGTTCAGAATTTACATTCTAAAAATAAAATACCTAGATTTGAGAAAATGTACATTATGAAGTGGCTTTTGCAAGTTGAAGTTCTGAGTCTGATCAACTTCAGACTTTAGGAGTGATAATATTCAGCTTGCTGCGAATAAACTCAAATGAGTTTTTCTCCAACAATTTTGTGAATATTTGCCAGCTGATTCTTTGAATCAACAAATTGAACCATAATCTCGCTACTCTAGACATGATCTTTTATAAAATTATGTCGAATCTCTATATGATTCGCCCTTGAATGAAGAATGAGATTTCCAGTGGGATTGATGGCACTTGTGTTGTCGCATCTGATCTCTGTGCAGGATTCTTCTATTCCAAATCTCTTAGTTGTTGTCTTATCTAAAGAATTTGAGAACAATAATTCCCAAGAGCAACATATTCTGCTTCTGCTGTCGATAAAGCCACCATACCTTATTTCCTTAAGAACCAAGACACCAGCATTTGTCCCAACAATTGACATTTGTCGGATGTGTTCCTTCTGTCGATTCTACAACCGCTAAATCAGCGTCAGAATAACCAAGAAGAGTAAAGTCTCATTCTTTTGGATACCATAGACCCAACTTTGGAAAAGTTGCAACATATTTTATGATGCGTTTAACAACACTAAGATGATATTCCTTTGGATCAGACTGAAATCTAGCATAGATGCACACATTGAATAAAATATCAAGTCTAGATACATTGAGGTAAAGAAGAGAACCAATCATGCTTCTATATAGTTTTTGATCTACTTTGTTCCCTCCTTCATCCTTGTCCAGTTTTGATGAACTCGACATAGGAGTTTCTATCCTCTTGCAATTTTCCAATCCAAATTTCTTGATGAGATCTTTAGCATATTTCTCCTGGTGAATGAATACACATTCCTTTGATTGTCTGACTTGTAAACCCAGAAAGAATCAATTCACCCATCATGCTCATTTCGAATTCATCCTGCATAGATCTTGAAAATTCTTGTAGAGATTCAACCAAAGATTATATTTCATACAAGTAGAAAATCTTTTCCTTCCCTTTTTATAAACAAAGTAGTATGGACCTTTCATTTTTGCATTATTTAGACTATACAATTCCTTTTTCAGTCTATAGACAAAGTCTGGTTTTCTTGGATTTTCAAATTCTGGTGGTTGTTCCACATAAACTTCTTCGTGAATGAATCCATCAAGGAAAGCACTTTTGACATCCATCTGGAATAACTTGAAATTTTGGAAACAAGTAAAAGCAAGCAATAATCTAATTGCTTCTAATCTTGCTACTAGTGCATAGGTCTCATCATAGTCTATCCCATTTTTCCTATGTGTATCCTTTCGCCACGAGTCTTGCTTTGTTTCTGATCACTTTTCCTTTCTCACCCATCATGTTTCTGAAAACCTACTTCATTCCAATAACATATTTGCCTTTGGGTTTTGAAATTAGCTCCCATACATCATTAATGCTGAATTGTCTAAGTTTTTCCTACGTAGCTTCTATCCAGCTTTCATCAGACAGAGCTTCTTCTACACCTTTTAGTTCTATCTCAAAAACAAGTGCTAAAGCACTGGAGTCTTCTCTTCTTTTGGATCTGGTGTGAATTCATTCATCAATGTTCCTAATGATGAGTTCTTTAGGATGACTTGACTTGTGCTTCTAGTTGTTGTTTGGCTTGAGAGTCTGTTAATCCTCTGTTTCATTTGAATCTTCTTGTTTTGCTCGTTGCTGTACTTCAAAAGTCTGAACTTTGCTAGGGGAGACAAACTTTGTTAAGTCTGGAATTAGTTCAAACTTTTCAAGTTGAACATGATTTGGCTGAATATGCATATTTTCCTAAAACTTAACATTCATAGATTCTTCCACAGATTGAGTCTTTTGTTAAAGACCCTATAAGATTTGCTTGTCATAGAATACCCAAGAAAAATTCATTTGTCTGATTTTTCTTCAAACTTTCCAAATCAATCATTTGCATTCTTCAAAATAAAGCACTTACAACCAAATACATGAAAATAGGAAACATTTGGCTTCTTTCCTTTATATACCTCATAAGGAATCTTCTCTAGAATAGACCTTAAAAACACCTTGTTGATAATATAACATGTAGTAGAAACTGCTTTTGCCCAAAAGTGAGAGGGTATTTTGCTTTCTATCAATAGAGCATATCCTGTAGAGATATGTTTTTCCTTTTCACGATCCCATTTTGTTCTAGAGTATATGGAGATGAGAAAACATGCTGGAAACCAGATTCATCATAGAAGTTCGCAAAATCTTGATTCTCAAATTCACCTCCATGATTTGTTCTTATACTTGAAATAACATATCCTTTATAATTCTAAACTTTCTTGGCAAATTTTGAGAAGTATGCAAAAGTCTTAGACTTGTTTGCTAAGAAGAACACCCAAGTGAAACGAGAATAATCATCAATGATTACTAGACAATACTTCTTTCCACCAATACTCTGAGTTCTTGTTGATCCAAAAAGATCCATATGAAGAAGTTGCAAAACTCGATTGATAGAAACCTGATTTACTGGTTTAAAAGAGTTTCTAACTTGTTTTCCCAAGACACAATGAGTGCATATTTCAGACTTTTGATAGCTTAGATTAGGAAACTCTCGAACCAACTTCTTAGAGGCAACCTTGGCAATCTGCTTCATAATTACATGACCAAGCTTCTTATGCCAAAGATTTGCTTCATCTTGAATAGAAATAAGGCACTGAGAGCTTTCTGGATTTATGTCTAGAAGATATATGTTGCCATGCCTTTGCCTAGTAAAGGATTGAGAGAAGTCTTGACTTATTCCATAACAAATGCCTTCTTAGAAGTTTATTCTAAAATCAGTATCACAAAGTTGACTTATGCTCAGAAGATTGTAGTTTAATCCTTTTACTAGGGAAACATTGTTGTTGGTTAGACTTCCAATCTTCATAGTTCGATAGCCTATAATTTTTCCTTCGCTATTTTCTTCAAAAGAAACTTTTCCTCATTTTAGTCTATCAAGCTTTATGAAATAGCTTGAGTCTCCTATCATATGCATCGAACAGCCACTATCTAAATACCATTTGATTTTTCTTTTAATATTGACCTCGATTTTTTTATTAGAGTCTAAATTAGTGTCTATTTCTGATCCTGAGTCTGAATCTGAGTGAGCCATCAGACATATGTTTGTGAATTCTTCTTCTCTTTCTTCACATTCGGCATCACTCCAAGTTTATGCTTTGAGAGCCTTTTTGTATTTCTTAGTCTTCCCTTTCTTCTTTTTCAACAAGGGACAGTTTGGTCTAATATGCCCATTTTTTCTTGCACTCAAAGCATATTACATCCCTATTAGCTTCAACTTCTTCTGTAGGTTTCTTCTAGAAATTCTCCAAGCCCTACTTCTTCCAATTGAACCTTCAACCTTTTCTATCCAATCTTCTGAATTTCTTTATCATGAGGGCCAGTTCTTCATCATCCATATCATCTTACGAATCTATATCATCAAATCAATGTTAGATTTTAAAGCAATTGATTTCTTACCTTTTGGATCTTCCTCATCATTGATCTGCTCCACTTCGTATGACTTAAGTGTGCCTATTAGTTCATCTACTGATAGAGGCATAATCCTTTGAGTCTCTCTGATTGAGATCTTCACATGATTCCAGTTTTTAAAAGTTCACGCAGTAGTTTGTTGACTTTCATTGGTCTAGAAATTGGTTGGCCTTGATAAGCTAGGCCATTCACAATCTTTGTGAAGCAACTAAACATATCAGAGATAGATTCTTTGAGTTTTCATTATGAATGTTTCATATTGTCCAAGCAAAATGTTTATTTTTGTTTCCTTCACACGGTCTGTCCCCTCATAGGTAACATAAAGTTTGTCCCAAACTTCTTTTACTATTTCACAAGAAGAAATTTGATTATATTCTGTGGGAGACAAAGCACAATATAAAAAATAAATTACTTTTGTGTCAAGAGACTGTCTCTTGATAATTTCAGCTTATGTTGATTCATCAGCATCAATCACTTCTTTTCCTTTGTCTGAAGCTGTTGTTGTTTTAGGATTGATTCCTTTTTCAACAACATCCCACTCTAGGGGATCTCTAGATCTGAGAAATGCATTCATCTTGTTTTTCCATACGTTGTACTCATTTCCATTGAAGTAAGGAGGTTTGGCGTTGCTTTGTCCCTCAACCAAACTTGGAATCAGTATACTAGCCATAGAAGATCTTTAGCTTTAAAAGTAAAAACACTTCAACAAAATAAGCACACAGGCTCTGATACCAATTGAAAGGGCTAGTATGAACACCTAGAGGGGGTGAATAGGTGTAAAAATAGATTTTTCTAAAATGTAGTAAAAAACTTTACTTTTAACCTGAGTCTAGTTGACTACAAACTTTGCAGAAGAATTAGACTTTAACAGCTATTTCAAAACGCAAAAGTATATTGCAGCAAATAAATTAAAGGAGTTCAAAGAAAAGAAAAATAAACACAAGATTTATAGTGGTTCAGCTTAAATCAAGCCTATGTCCACTCCCTTACGCTGACTACCTTCTGGCTGGTTTCCACTATGAATCGAAGAGAATATTATAGCCTTGTGATCTCAACTTTTCAATGAGGAGTCTCTATTGTTCTCACAATATCACTCTCTAGAGTTTCTCACTTTTGAATACAAGTTTAAGCACTAAATGGTGAAGGACAAGTGAATTGGAAGCTTCAGATTTTGGAATTCTTCTTTCACGCTCTACTCCGAATGACTTGAAGAACCTCCTTAAATACTCCTCCACACCTTCTCGACCGTTGGTATTTTCCAGAGGAATTCTTCTAATCAGCCCGTTGGATAGAATCAATCAAGGAGATCTTGAGCCATTTGAAGATTGAGATGAAAGCCCATCAATCATGTTCGCCCATACAATCAGGATCTTGGTTTCGATAAGTAGATTCTTTCCAAATAAGCTTGTCTTCCAAAATGATTTGCTTCTTTAAAATTGATTCCGAATAAGATAACCAATATGGTAAGTGATATCTCCAACCAGAAAGCCTAATGTATCTTGTACGCACTAAAACCTTGAAGAAAATAATGCTGAGTTTGATTAAGTCTTCGTTCATGTGATTAGTCTAGAATTTGTCAGAGTGGGCAAACTTTTAATGTAAGATAGACTTTGACACATAAGTCTGGCAATCTTCAAGATAGAACTTGGATAAGTTTTGTCAACTTCAAAACATCATAAGGGTTTTCTCCAACAACTTGATGATAGCCTTAAGGCTAGGTTAGTAGATTTCTTGAGAAAATATAAAGACTAATTGCGTGGGATTATTATGAGGTGCCCAGGGTTGGGTAGAGATGTGGAAGAACATAGATTGCCAATTAAAAAGGGATTTCAACCACACAAATGGCCTCTAGGACAGTTTACCCCTAAAGTTGTGTAGAAGATCAAAGAAGAAATTGAACGACTTCTAGCTATAGGGTTTATAAGAATTGCATGGTACATTGAGTGGTTGTCTAATATAGTTCTAGTCAAGAAGAAAAATAGAAAATTAAAGGTGTGCATTGACTTTTATGAGCCGAATAAGGCTACCCCTAAAGATGATAATCAAATGCCAATAGTCGATATGTTGGTAGATTCAGCATGGGCTAATGAAATTATGTACTTGACGGATGGTCATTTTGGGTATAATCGGATATTTATATCGAAAGAAGATGTACACAAGACAGCCTTTAGGTGTCTATGAGCAATTGGCGCATTCAAATGGTTGGTCATGCCTTTTAGTTTGAAAAATGTCTGAGTTATATACCAGAGAGCCATGAACTTTATTTTCCATGATATGATTGGTGAATTCATGAAGGTCTATATAGATTACATCATCATTAAATCAGACCAAGTAAGTCATCTAAAAATGTTTGGAATAAGCTTTCAAATGGATGAAGAAATTTAAACTGAAAATGAACAGGTTTAAGTGTGCTTTTGGTGTTAAAGTTAATCATTTCCAAGCATTCTTACTAAATCAAAGAGGAATTGAAATAGATAAAAACAAAACAAAAACTATTTTAGAATTCCCACCGCCAACTAATAAAAAACAATCTAGATGATAATTAAAAAGATAATTTTTTTACGTCAATTTATTGTTAACTTGTTGGGAATGTCGACACCTAATTTTTAGTTGATGCGTCAATAAAAGTAAAAACTTGATATTGGGGTTTTTAGTCGCGATAGAGTGCGTTTCTTGAACAAAAAGTGTCATTTCTCATTTATTTTTTTGGTCTATGATTTTCGATAATTTCCTAATCATTTTAGTAAAAAAAAAACCTAAAAAGTTAAAATTTTGACTTTGGGTTGACTTTTTAATTAACCTTTTAACCAAAAATTAACACTGGATCAAAATTTGACTTTTTGTGCAAAAAGATCCCAATTATTCTTAATATCACTTTGGCCACAAAATCTTTCAAGAAAATCAATTATCACAAAAATCAACCATTTAGTGATTAGTCAATAAAAGAATAACTTTTGGTCAAGTCTTTGATAAAAAAATTGAAAAATATTAAAACTCACAAATCACTTTAGCTTTAATTTGACTTTGGCATCGAAATCGATTAACAAATTTTTCGGTTTTAAGTTCAAAATCAACAAAAAAATAAGATTACTTTCATTTTGTTCATATTTTAGCTTAGTTTAGTTTACGACATTTGATTTAGAGGTGATCATGTATTCACTTGTTCAACCAACTTTGAGATTTGACATGTTAGGATAAAAATTACCATTTTCAGCCTTAATTAGGGGTTTGAATGTTTCTTCATGAGCTGCGTGCTTGTACCCCAAATCAACTTGTTTTATTAAACTAAGTCCAAATCTGATGTCAATTTTGGCAAATTAATTTGGGAACATTTCAATTTGGTCATGTCACGACCTAACCTTGGGTGCATCACCTAGGGTTTGGCTAATGGATTACTAAGCCTAAACTTGGCTCAAGTTCTCCCAAGCCCATATCAATTCACTACTTAGGTTCAAGTTTTTAACATGCAAATGGTTTTTCAATTATGAATCGTTACTAATCTATTTTTTAGTGGGTCGATTAGAAACCCAAGTAAAGTAACAGAACTAGAGATTGTGAGTTCGGGAACTTGATACGTTAGATTTCTCTAACGCCCTTTCGGTACCTTTCTCTTTTATTTTGAAAAAAAATGTTTTGCAGGCAGCTTGAATTGATTTTAATTTACTTTTCTAACATGTGAGGTGATCATGCAGGTGGACCAATGCCAATTTAACACCAAAAAAAAAAATTATAAAACTTACCTCATAGCAACGAAAGCATCTGCATTATTATATCAGAATTCACATCAACAATCTAGATATAATTTCTAATTAACATGCAATCACTTAATTTTTATTTTCATTTGTTTAATGAGAATCATGCTTTATACAATGCATGCTACTAATCTAACATGAAGCGACATGACATATCAATATGACCTAAACTACATGACATAAGTATAGTATTTTTTTGTATTTTCTTAAATAAGCATGCAATCTATCCTAGAGAAAGAAATTAATTCACTTTAAGAGAATGGTTTTTTTTTTTTTTTTTGGTAGTTTACGTAAAATTCGAAATTAAAAAAAAAAAGCAAGAATTGTCTATCTAGATTAAGATATTGTCCAACTTATATTAGGAATCTAATTAGGCAAAATCCTAATTTAAAATAGAATGGTATCTTAATTAGGTAATTCCTAACCTAAAATGCAATCAATCAAGGAAAAAATATCTAAACTTATAATTAATTAGAAATATTATATAGAATTAAATTAAACATGCAATCTTATTCTAATATGCAATAACTAGATGACGTGCAACGATGCTCTAATTCTAGGCTTTTCTTTTTATTTTTTATAAGATTCGAAATTAAAATTGTCCAGTAATTGAATGTGCAATCTAAATTAATGAAAAGAGAATCTAATATCCTAAATTAATGTTTTTGGTATTTTTATTTAAAAATTTTGAAATAAATAAATTTCCTAACCTTAAAACAAACGATATTCTAACATGAACCTAATCTAACTCATATATATATATTGGATTTTCTTTTATGAAAACAAAATCGATTCAAACAACATGACAACAAATTAGGCAAGATATGATTGATATATGTCTAATAAATTGATGAATCTTATCTCGCACATGAGATTGAATTGGCTAATTTTTAACAAAATCGCGAATCATATCTCGAGCGGGAGATTGAATTGGCAATTTTTCCGTGCGACTGCGAGTCATATTTCGGGCATGAAATCGAACTGTTAATCATATGCATGTTATGAAATTAGAAATATTTCCCAATTTAGATGGCCACTCGAGATTACGGATATGACTATATATCATGAACTTCAATCATGTGCATCGAGGTATTTTAAATAAGGAAACGAAATATTCAAAAATCAAATTAGACAAAATTTTTACCTAATCCGAATATTGGCTCCCAAATTTGGACTTTGCGCAATCGGACCAGGATCACAATCAGCTCCTTGATAGTGAATGGTAGGGGTGAGCGTGGTTCGCGGGTAGAACTGGGAACTGAAGAACCGGACCGACGGTTCCGGTGCGATTCTTGGTTCTTAAAGGACCAGTTCCGGTTCCCGATTCCATTTTCCCGGGAACCGGAACCGGAATCAGTCGCGGAACCAGAACTGGAACCGGTTAGGGTTCCAAAAGGAACCCTCCTCCCCCGAGACTCTTGAGACTCCCAACCCTTTCACTTTTAGTTTTTCAGAGTCTCGCTGGACACCGCTCGCCCTCAATGCCACCGCCACCGGATGCTACTGGACGCCAGTCGCCGACATCACTCACGCGACCCCTCGCCGCTTGACGCCCGTCGCTGCTGTGCTCTGCCTTGACGCCAGTCGCTGACTACCCGACACAAGCAGATCTGAGCCGAGCTCATCTCTACTCACGACCCACCGCCTCTGCTCGCGCCAGAAGCCCCGACGACACTGATTCTGCTATCTCCGCTCGCGACCCACTGTCGCTATTCGCACCAGAAGCCCCGACGACGCAACATTCTGTGAGAATAACAATATGTGGGCACAATTAAGCTTTACTTTTTGTTCGCGTTTAGCTTCTCTTCGTCTCATATCCACCCCTCTTTGTGGCTCTTCAAACCCATAGCTTCATTGACGGCAGGCTTTTGCTTAGAATGGATTATCTAGATATGTTTGCTTGATCTTGCATCTGTCAAGATATGTCTGTCGAATTATGGGTAAATCTCTGTCTTATGTGGTCTTTTGTTCCAATGTCACGTGCTGAACTCTCCTTTGACACTAGCCTTCCAGCTATTTGATTTTCTTTATCTTGCCTATGCTGATATGATCCTGCTGGGCTTCCTTCATATTACTTAAAAAGATTTTGTGGTTGACACATGTAGAGCAGCTCTTATGTGTCTTCATCCAGCCATTTTGGCATTAGTAAACACAGGGCCAATGTAAAACAGTAATTCTTTAAATCCCAACCGAATCGACCGTGATCATGAAAAGCTTCTCTAGCGTACGAGAGTGCCTTCCTTGGCAATGTCTTTCTCGTCGTAAGTTTTCATTTCAATCAGCTTTTGCATTGTCTTGGACGGCAACTGAAAAAAGTTGTCAAATTGTCCAAGATGCGAGCCTGCTTGTGATGTGATGAACTATCTGCAGACTTTACTAGAATTTGACACCTTTCGCTTATAAGTGTTAGGAATTTTCATGTTTTCTCAGACTTTGAATGCAACTGTAGCAGCAATCACTCACCAATCTCCACTGGAATTGTGTAGGTGGACTTTCGCACTTGTCATGGTCTACTTTGCGTATGTACATAATCTTCCAAATCCTTATTTCTTCACTTTTTTGATAAAATTCCCCTTGAGCAACTTCCATGTAAATACGCAACCGCATAATTAGAAAACCAAAGATGACATGTCGGGCATCTAGCATGTGTATTGAGTCTATTGAATTGCTTATTTGAAGCAGCTCCTGCTAATGCAAAGACCTTTTGATGTAGCTGGGTACTGTGGTTTCCGCCTATGGATGTTGGGTGTATCCAAGACAACCTTCCACTGGAAATGGGTTGACGGATCAGCTTTTGGAGAGAGATTTAGAAGATAATTGAATATCAGCCACCAGTAATTACGGGGTAAAAGTACTGAAAACTAGGGTTAGTAGATTGAGAAGCCGCTACACGGAAGAGGAGATTTTGCAAAGAGCTGGATTTTGGGGATATGTTATGCAAATTATATATCAGGTTAGTTCATTTTGATTTTTTTTTTTGGTCAATCTTACTCTATTCATACTCTACACTCTTTCAGACTTTTGCCCTGCCTCTTGCAGGGCGTGAGAGTCGAAACCCACTCCTGAAACTTACGCGTCCCCACCCCCATCCCCCCTGAGAATGTGGGGATTTGAACCCCTCACCTCCCCCTTCCATGTAAGAAGGGTGGCCACTGGGGTGAATCCTAGTGGTTAGTTCATTCTGAATTCAAATTCTTGTTTTTTGAACAGGTTCAGAGAATTAGCTTCAAACAGTTGCATCTTCATTGTTACACACACAATCGATTATGCGATCCAGTATGATTGCTCATTATCTTATTAAAAACTGTAGGCGTAACATCGCCTTGGCTTTAACTCCCTAGAATCCAGTTTCTTTATCTACCCAAGTGGGCTAGTTGAATTAATCGATCATGCCCGAGTTTACTAATCGAACACTATTAAATTGGAGTTTGCTACCCATCATATGGTTTGTTGCCTTACTGCCTATCTCACATAGGTTAAGCACTTCATGAGTAGATTCCTCTTTTTTATGATGTGGGTGATGGTAGAAACCGATACATGATTTGCTATAGACTAGTGCAGGTGCTGTTATTCTCACAGAATAATTGTGCATAATTTAAGCTTTAATGCACATATATTGACATGTGTGTCCAAATTCTTGACACTTGGCATTGGTATCTTTACTAAGATGTGGGAAGTTACTGTAGAGTATGCGCGTACATTATAATTCAAATATAAAAAGAACCAAAAAAAAAAAAAAAGAACCTGAAACCGACCCTGGAACCTATGACAGGGTAGGTTCCAGGTTCTCAGTTCTGATGGGTAGATTCCAAGTTCCAAAAAATGAGGAATCTGTACTCGAGGTAGGTTCCAGGTTCCAGACGGAACCAAACCGGAACCTGGAACTGCTCACCCCTAGTGAATGGCAACAGTGGCAAGTGATGAGTGGCAGCTGCATGACAATTCATAAATGAGGACGTCGATGGCGAGAGCTCACAGGTGGACAGGAACAAGATCACTGCAGGGTTCGAATCGGTGGCTTCACGGATCACGGTGATGGCTCGGGGTGTTGAAGATCCGGAGTTGCTGATGTTCGCTGGACCAGCTAGACGTGTTGTGGGCGACCAGCAACGATGGCAAGAGGAAATCTGGAGTGGAAGGCCTAGTTCTTACACGACGTTGAAGCTATTCTACGTCTGGATTTCTCTTCTTTTTTTTTTTTTTTTTTTTGTCGTCTTTCGTTGAATTGATGAGTAATATTGGAGACGTCAGGCCAAGACTGGGCAGCTTGTTGGTGAAGCGTCGGACATGTGCAGAGACCAAGGAGAGAGAAGACTTCTCTCTTCTTTTGTTGTGCTTTTTGTCTCCTCTCTGAGCACCTACTCTCTTGTCTTTTTCTTCCTTTTGCTTATGGATGCTTGTTGCTCATCTTCATGTCTTCATCGTGCAGACTTTTAGCACCTACGAGAAGAACATAAGACTTTTCTCACAATGGTAGCCACCTCGTCTCTTTTGCGTCTCTCTCTACTTTTTTTTCTCTCAATGTGTCTCTATATTATGTGCTCCGAGAAAAAATTAGCTGACGCCCCAAAATAAAGAGGCTCACCAAGGAAAGAAACAAAAATTCTTTCCTCTCTCCAATATTGCACGGGCATGCTACATCTCCTTTCCTATACTTTGTTTCCCTCGTAGACCAATTGCATGCGGATTTCTTACGCATTTCTTTCCCAATGTTGATACTTTTTTAGTATCACCAAATATATTCCTCTCACGTGCAATATTCCCTCTTATTATTTCGATATTTCTTCCAAAATTTTCCATTCAGCTGTGAAATATATCTCTCAGTGTGTATATTGCATGAATATATGAAAGATTTACCAAATAAATTGAATCATCATTCCTCATAAGTCACTTTTCGGTCATGAGAGAATGGCAAACTTGAGCCAATTTCCTCTTGCCGAGGGCTTAATCCAACTCGTCTAATTAAAGTTTAGAACCATCAAGTCAAACTCATCTATCACTAGTCCAATGCAAATGCAATAAAAAATATTCTTCTAGAGCGGGGAACGAAAGTTTAGAACTTTCTCGGACAAGAGAGGGAAAGTCCATTTCATGGAACATGGCTATGGAGGAAGTGGGCGGTGTTTTTGCTGGAGTTTCAAGTGGATAAGAATGCTTCTTAGCCCACTTTAAGATTGGCTTATAAAACGGGGAGAAAGCTGGTTTTTTCCGAGGAGGAGATGGTGGAGGTGACAGTGGCGAAGTTGGTGAGACTGAGGGTGAGGCGATAAACTCTGGTGGTGGAGGTGGTGCGTAGGAGACTACGAACTGGTATTTATCACACTCACCAAGAGTACCAACGGATGGATCTCCATTTAAGTATCTTTGGAAAATGGGATCTTTTCGTTTTCTCCATCGAGGTGGAGGTTTGTCATATGGATTTACCTCGTCAGGGGATTTTATGCAATAAGAGCACTAGCAAAAAGGATCCAAAAAACAATGACCATACTGGTATTTGTAGTAATGGACTGGATGTCCATCACCATTGAAGTGTCTAACAAGCTTTTTTGGATCTGGCTCAGAAATTGATTCGGGAACACATGGTTCAATCATAAAGAGGGTTTGGAAGATGGATGGACTTTCTTCATTTTCCTTGCCAAATTTGATGGAAATAGTTCCATATTTCTTTCGGATGAATTCAAAGTCCGAAGATTGGAAGGGCTTGTTATTTTGGTGCAACTTTTCATAATTAATGATCCATGTTTTTGGAAGGAGAGTGGCTAACTTCTCCTTTCGAATTTGTCCGAGGACATGGATACAGGAGGCTTGGTCATTTTGCATGGAGATGAACAAAGCATCTTCATTTCCATTGTTGAAATTCAGATCAAGAGCATGGTTTGCACTCGATATACCATTTGGTAATGAAATGTTGCAGCTACAGAATCAGCAGTTTGAGGAGCTCCAATGAGCTGAACCTATACCTTCATAAAGGAAAGTAATTGTGGATCTGAAAGAGCGATATTGAAATTAGGATACGGAGTTACAAAAACTATGCCAATAGTTAGAGTAGTTTAGACAGTGCCAATATAGGCATGCTGGTATTCTAGGAAACGAGTATCCAATAACGCTATTCTAGCAACAACTGGAAGACCCTTGCGACCATGAAAAGTGAGAGCAAGACGAACAGCGCCATAATGAACATGAGTATATCCCTGTTGAGCCCATTGTTTGGGAAACTCTAGAGGGATCTTAAGAGTAAAAAAGTAATCATTTTCAGTGGCAGGAATGGCATGTTGATCGAATTTGGAGGACTGAATGTCCTCCTTTACTTGCTTTGGGGTTTGGTGTATAAGTTGGCGAATGGAGCGGATGGGTGAAAATGATGAGGTGGGTTTAGCAAAAGCGGAGTAATGGTTCATAAGAGGAAGTTGAGTTTCAGATATCTTAGTTTTGTCACTAAGAGAGACTTCATAAAGATAATCTATCTTGGAAGCATTGGAAACACGGAAATCTAAAGGGGTGGAAGATGAAGGAGCGAGAGAAACAAGTGTTTCGAGAGTTTCTGGTTCTATGGACATGTTGTAAAAAGATCTTCTCAGTACTAGATTCACATACCAAGCGCATGGAACATATAATATTACAAACGAAACCATGGCTTTGATACCATTAATGGACCTAGACTTAGAACTAGGGAAGACGGAGTTAATTTCCTGCAAGTATGCCTTCCCATAGTGGGTGAACAACTCTCGTTCAAGCCCTTCAGGAATAGCCTTTTAGCAGAAAATCACTCAGCCCTTTAGTTCAGAGCCTAGAGACACTCAGAGATGCCAGGATGGAAACATTTCTAATATATACAAGCTGTATTTCTTGGAGGATCCTACTAGGCTCGAGAAGAAGAGGAGTTTAGAAAGCCATAAAGAGGTTTTTCACAAAGCACTCACTTTACTTCAGGGGACTCTGCCCAACACAATACATCATCATTGCTTTATAAAGACAATAAGAGGTCACAAACATACAAGGACCAGGTTCACAGGTCCGGAAATAAAACAAAGGCATTGGAAACTTCCGAGAGGGAATTATTCGCACACTATGAACAATAACTATATTATGAACAATACCTTTCCTAACCTAGTGCTACAGTAAAAGTAAACAATAGCTTGCTACAGTGAACTTGTACGGACAGCGGTTTTTCAGCGGTCTTGTCCATCACAAGCATTGTAGTTATAGTCCGAATCATCTGAGCTGTGCACTGTTGCAAAAAGATGTTCTTCATATTTCTGTTCAAGAGCTTCAAGATCATCTGGTGAGAGAATCTGATTTGGCTGGTATGATGAGGATGCTTCTTCATGTGCCCAATGTGATGCTTCTTCTTGGACCCAGTTTGTGTTGTCATCTCCTGTAGTGTCAGCAGGAATGCTTAGCTGGGGCCAATTAGATGCCTGTGCATAGAAGGATGTGTCTATGCTTTGGGATAAGGACAAAGGTCCTTGATTATAAGGATCTTAGGAAAGAGGACCTCCCCAATGTGTATAGGGGGTCCTGAGTAGATTGAACAATGTCATTTGCATCTGTCATTTCATGCTCCTGTGATGACGCAGCTTGTCTGAACTCTTCAAGTGCTTCCTTAGCTTCTGATGCTAGGTCATAATGATCCCATGCAATTGGTACATTATAGTTCTAGGCATCTTCAGGGATGGTTTTGTTTTGATGGCATAGAATTCTTTGGAGTTCTCAGTACTGGTGTTCACAATATTCAACAAGTCCTGGATAAGATTTGTGAATTCGAGCTTCTCTGCTGTCCAAGTGAGATTTATAGGATGTGGTTCCTATATCCTGTGGGGCATTGATAATATTGCCATTATTTCTGAAAAAATGCCATGGTCGTCGAAAAAACAAAATGGTATGGACTTCTGGATTTGGTGTCATGGTTTTTAGTTCTTTCTCTAAAAGGTGTTTCCAGTGAGTAGGAGGATAGAACCAATTGACAAAGACTAAGAAATTTTTATCACATTCTCTTTCAACATTATCTCTGCCGAGTAAGAATATCCTTATAAGGTTGGTAATGAATCTTCTAGTTGGAATTTCAACAGCTATTAAGTACTTATTGGTTAAGTACCATAATAATGTCTTGAGTTAGTCAAGAAAATCATCTTCCTTCCAGATAAAAGGATGTATGGATGGATAGTCTGAGTTTTAATCCAAAAGGATAAAGAATCGAACCTCCATCGAGCCTAAATAGGTCTTTGTTGCACTACCACATGAGATTTTCAAGATTCTCAGTGAGATTGTCATTCTGGATTTGTTGAATAATCTCCTTGGGATATTTCCAGATTGGCAAATCTTTGATCTTCTCAATCTTGTATTTTACTCCATCGTTGAGTATATGGAAAGTAGGTCTCTTGATGTACATGTTAATTTTTGCTGGTGCTTTTGGTCTTGACAGTAAGTCAACAAGCACATTCTTCTTTCCAGGAATATGCTTGGTTTCAAAAGAGTATTTTGAAAACCATTCAGCCCATCGAAGCAATTGAGAATTTGGAATTTGTTTCTGCTAGAACTTGGTCATCTGTGGGAAAGATGAACTTGTTTTGTGGTGAAGTCTTCTTTAGAAAACTTTAACAATTCTTGAGCAATATATGGCCCTGGGCAGTATGTACCTTTGTTGAGGAGCATACCAAGAAATTCAATTTCTATCTGGGCGATATTCATTTTCCTTTAGGAAAGCATAATGCCGTGCTTCCTCACGATTTCTGCAAACTGTTCAAGAAGTTGACAGTTCGACTACTCATCAGGATTGTAGAGCAGTATGTCATCGATGTAAATTGCTGCACTTAACAGAACTTGTTGGAAAATTCAACACATGACATTTTGGAAAAGGGATGGTGTTACTTTTAGGCCAAAAGAAAGAACTTTCAATTGGAAGTGCTAGTTTGGAATACATAACCCTGTTTTAGATCTATCTTCAGGATGGATGCCCAATTGCCAAAATCCTGCTTTGACGTCGAATTTGGAATAGATGTGGGCCTTGGTTAATCCAGCAAAGAGGGAATCTCTGGAGGGTAAAAAGAATTTATCATCTTGGAGAAAAAGGTTGAGAGGTTGATAGTTGATTACCAGTCTCATTTTTCTCCTGGTTTGCTCGGCACGCTTATTGACATAAAAGGCTTCACAAGCCCATTGAGAGTTGGAGATTTCAATAAGACCTTGTTGCAATAGCTCTGAGCAATCCCTTTAAGCCAAAGCCAAGTGTTCTGGCTTCATTCCCATGTGACTCGTCTTGGTTGGATGGATGTCTTCATTCTTTTTTAAAGGAATGCGAACAAAGAATTATAAATTTTCCCATAAAGGATGGGAACACTTTTAGGCAAACTTAGAATGAGATTCTGAATAAGATTCTAACAATTTTTGCATGATTGGATCTAATAGACTCATCTAAATGGAAAATAGTCTCTAAATATTGACAAACTCAGAGAATTGGTCCTTCTATCTAAGACCTTTTTCCAGGAATGATACGAAGTTGAGAAATCTGAGTCATGATGTTCCACCCAATTATCAAGTCTTTATTGGGGAGACTAGATCCAAAGATTTTTGTAGTTATGGAACACTGAGGAAAAAACTGGACAGTTACGGGAGTAGTTCTGACATTTGTGGAGAAAGTATCTCCAGAGGCAGAGTTGAAGAACCGGACATAAGAAGTCCAATATTCTTCAGGTAGAGCTTTAGTGTCTAAAATGGAACAACTTGCTCCAGTATCAATGAGAGCAATCACAGTGATTAACTTGGCAAACTTTGAGGTAAGGATTTTTACAGGAAAATGGGGACACTGAGTTTGACTTGAAAATATGTCAGGAGTTTGTCCTAAAGATGTGAGAGATATATGAAAAATATCTTCAGAATCTGAGTCAGATTCAGTTTCATTGGGAGTTTGGCAAGAAGGAATGACACAAAGAGTTTGTTCAGATTGTTCTTCATCAACAGAGAATAAGGATTCAATATCATCATTTTCAAGAGAAATACCATTTTCATTCTCAATATGATGAATCAAGCAATTCTGACCTTTTCTTGCTTGAGGACAATTTTTGGCAAAATGTCCTTTCTGATTGCAAATGAAACAACGATTTAATTTCTTGTGGCCTGTGCGATCTTTCCTTTCTCGTAGGTATCACCATTTCTTCTTCCTTCTGAAGTTCTTGGGGCCATGTTTGGATTTCTTCATCCAAAACTTCTTAAAGTATTTATTCTTTCGAGAAAACTTTCCACAAGTACCATCACAGTCTTGCTTGGAACATTTGATCTTTTACTTCTGGTGAGAGCAGGCTGTCTCGAGGCTTTTGTCATATGTGATGTAGGTGCGAACCATCTAGCGCTTTAGGCATAATTCTTCAAGGCATAGATGGATTTCTTGCAATATTTCTCCCAGGGGAATATCCTGTATTCTTCTTTGTCTTCCAAAAAAAGATCTTTCAACCATCTGGGATGGTTCCTTAGGGATGGAAGTCAGGAAAACATGCTTTAGATTTGGATCAACTCCAATCTGATAAAAAAGCTTAAGCATTTCTCAATAATTCTTATCAAGATATTTCTTTTGGAGAGAGCAACATTTTCTTTCGAAAAATTCTCTTCTTTCATTTCTATGAGGTCAGTGGGTTTTCCCACAAAGAAATGATATAAGAGAGTAATGGCATGGCTAAAATCAAGTGACATTAGAAAATGAATATGGTCTTGTTCTGACACTGATTTCCCAAAGTTTAAGACTTTCTGTGAACCTCATGAAAAAATTATAAAGGACATCATTCATGTCATGATTGGTGATGGATTGAGTATTCAACCAAGTATGAAACTTTTTGAGTCTTTCTGGCCATTTGTGATAGGGAATATCATCGATGGTGAAAAACTGTTTTGATGTCATAGACACATTCTATCCAAGATTGTTTATTTGTACAATCTCTAGTTCATAGTAGTTTGATTCCATGTCCTGATCTAGAGGATCAACCATGAATATTGATGAAATTACTAGCGCAATAGGGCAACAGGAATTGAGAAGGATGAAGAGGACGAAAGGGATACTAATCTAATTCAATATCAAAGATGTTAGGAAAAGCTTGTTCAGCTAGAAATAGAATTTGATCATTTGGAATGACAAGATCAAGCTGTTGGATAACAGGATCAAATTGTTCATGTGTACCCAAATCCTTTAGAAAAGATTCTAATGGATTTGATAGCATCGTTTGATTTGGCTTTTCTCTAATGACGACTGAGGATGATCCAGTAGGCATTTTCTCTTTTCCTTGTCAATTTATAATCGATTCAAGTGATTTCGCATTTATGCCATATCTAATTCTTTTATGAAAGAATCTTCTGGGATGGCAGTAAAGATATACGTCTAGGGTGGCAGAGGTAAATACCCTGTTCTTACAGTATTTGCAAATGGATCAAAAGGTCTAAACCTTCCTTCTTCAAGGAGCTGGATTTGTCTTTTGAGCTTTTCTATCTCTGGCTTTAGGCTCTCTAGATGATGATACCCTAGATGTTGTCCTGATTCCAAGGCATTAAGCCTTTTTTAGAATTCATAAACCATTTTCTTGGTTGTCTCATCATACTTTCGAAGATCTTGTTGCACATTTCCAATCTTGGAATCAATTGCTTTGAAAGCATTGTTTTGTGCTAACAAAGTCTCCAATTGCCAATTTAGAACAGCTTCAGCAGCAAGAGTCTTTCTTTGTCTCCCATGTTCATCCACATCAGTGGGGGTAGGTATTTTAGGAGGACGACAATACTTGCCCTGTGAATCATCAGATTGTCAAAATTTCGTGTCAACAACTCAATTTAACTTTCTTGAATTCTAGAAGTTTGAGCTAATGTGTTTCAATCAAGCCAATTTGACTTGGCCTATTCTATACTAACATCCAATTGAAGTTATTAAGCTTCAATTTAGCCAAATAAATTCTAATTACAAAAGTTTGTCTAGCTTGCGATCATAATTCAATAGAAATTAATTCAATTTAGGGGAGTCACATCGGTAACCTAATTTCATCCAATTTGCATCCAATTTACATATAACAATGTTAGTTTCACTTTAATTGGATAAAATCCAGATAATCA
Organism: Eucalyptus polyanthemos subsp. polyanthemos; assembly: GCA_017140185.1. NCBI lineage: Eukaryota > Viridiplantae > Streptophyta > Magnoliopsida > Myrtales > Myrtaceae > Eucalyptus > Eucalyptus polyanthemos. Next base: position 19,890,542 of record CM029466.1, read on the forward strand.
AGACGAAATTAGAGGGAGGACCAAACCGTTTTAACATAGTAAAGTACAAGTCAACCCCATGTTGATCGGCGTTGATTGCTGATGACCCAAGGCCATTTTTCGGTGGCTGGAGCACAACTTCGACTAGGCCAAGCCTCAACCGGCGCCCCTTACCTCTTTGTACAAGGAAGTTACGAAATTGCCCTCGAATATTTGAAATTACGAAAATACCCCCAATTAGCTTTTAATCTCAAAATTAATCATGGTCGTTCATTACGATCCCATCCTAATCGTTCAAATTGACATGTGTACATTAATCATCCAATCAAAAGCAAGCTTAGTCTCTAAGCAAGCTAACTAGCCAGGGAGATCAAATCCTAGCCCTCGGATCAATCCAAGAGGTAAGATTTGATCTTGCCCAGGGATATATAATTGATTTTCCCTCCAAAAATGAAGGGAGGCTCTCATTTTGCAGATCTAGTTTCTCTCTCCTTACAAGAAAACACACACTCTCTCTCTCTCTCTCTCATCTAAACTCCATTCTCGGCAACCTCTCTTTGTGTCACCGTCCACTACTCGCGAAAGCCCCCACCGGTGAGCTATTGACCACTCGATCACCATTAGCCTTCCCCCTAGTAGTTCATAACCACTGATCAACCCCTCCGTCACCGACGACCCTTGATCGAGGCTTCTAATCCTTTGACGCCAAATACCAGCGCCTACACCAGTCTTCATCCCAGCGTGTCCCGATCGCGATTCGGTAGCTCCCCAGTGGTCCTTAGCTTCCTTGATCATCACAGCGGCGTCTCGTAATTCATCCTCGAGTCCACTGTGACTTCAGCTTGGCTATACTCGAGCCTATCTTCATCTAGTCCTTTAAACTCAATATACTATTTCTAGTTTGCTACTTTGCGCATGATTCTAATCCGAAATTAATTGTGCGATCTAGATTGCTAAGGAGCTATTCCGGTTAATCCTCAATGTCTTTAGGTGGCTGGCCTTTCTCGCATTAGCTCAAGCTTGAAGAAAATCAAGGTTAACTTTCTAAAATACGAATCCAATGAGGCGATGCTATATTAGATTGCCAGGGCCAGGATTCAAGCTTTATGATGCTCTATTACGCTTATCTAGATGCTATACATGACATATGATGAGCTGAGGATGGTTGATGTTGAGTTGGTGGCTTGATTGTGCATGATTGTCATTTCTAGAAAAATCGTAGCTAGTTATGGACTGATTTGATAAATGCTTGGAAATAAGCTAGTAAACATTGATATTTGACTTCGCTGCCTCGATATGATTTGAAGCTGACTTCGTAAGATTTCCATTAATATATAATATGCATGAATTGGACTTCATTTTCCCTATCAAAAGGCATTCGCAAGTTCAGTCGCCAATTTTGGTGTTTTACCATATTATAATGACTAATTGATCTATTCAGTTTGTTGATTTTTCATGATTTTTTTCATAATGATTTCGGAATTGACGTCTTAATGAAGATTGACCGCAAAATCTAGTTATAGATCACATAAAAATTTCGTGAAATTTGTAAGTTGTTTAGCTAGGTTAATTGCATGATAATCAAATTTAATCTGTGAAATCATAATTCAAATCAGGCCTTTTAGTTAGATGTATTCGTTTCAGTTGGAAAATGAATCCATTTGAACTTGATGCCTTCTAGAGATTCATAGGAGAGTTCATAAGCTTTCTTTTGACTGATGTACTTAATTTGGTCAAAGTTAGCTAGGTCTAATCAGTTTTACAAAGTCAAGCCTAAATCAGTATAAGTGTTTACCATGTTTCATCCACTCTGTTTCAATGACCTTCATTTTCTATCCATTTTTTTTACAATTTTTTGTGTAAAATATTTTGAGGATAGTTCCTTTACAAAGTTTATTCATAGCATCTGACTCTATAACATGTCGAAGTTTGATAAAAATTGAAGGTCATTTGATATGGTAGATTGACTATAGACCATCCTTGTTCTCCGCTGCCTTGTGTTTCTAATTGACATGCTGTTGTTCTGGGGTTTTTTATAAATTTGTGTGGTTGGAATTTTAACATGCTTCCGTCGGAAAGTTGCTCTTCACATGTTGATATATCTGCCATAAAATTTCCATGCTGAACGATCACTGGTTTAAGGTCGGTTAGACCTACAATGTGCAATTAGTTTTTGTGAAAACAATCTGGATAGATTGACCTTTGCTTGTTTTGTAATTTTTATAAATTCATGTATGTTGAAATAGAAGATAGTGTCTTCTTGAGATTTGTTTGTGAAATGTTGAACTTCATTTTCGAAAATATTTAGAAAATAGAAACTAGGTTTGATATTTTTACGAACCCTCCTAATGTTGCAGGCTCTTTGAAATTTATTTGCCAACACTGATTTGAAATTCTCGTGAAATTTTCATGGAATTTTAAGATGTGAATTTGGAAAATAATCTCTGAAAGTTAAACATGTTTCAAACTTTGATTTGGGCATGAGTTTCACTGAACTTGAAATTACCTAGGTCATTCAAAGGAGGATTTGATTAGTGCGCCGTTAATTCACACCCAAATCTTCACTAAATTCTTGAAAGTATTTCAGGGTTTTAATGAAATTAGTGACCTCCTCTTAATAACTTCAACATTCGAAAGTTGTGGATATTGATCTTGGCTTTATTTTGATGGCAAATTTATTGGAATTGAGTCACATTTGGTCATTCGAAAAACCTGATCAGTATGCCAACCTTATCCACACTTGGATTTAGGAATTCATTTCCCAAGAACACAAAATTTGTCTTAAAAATTTCAATAAAATTGATATCTTTCTCTTTCATCTTTTAAAAGTCGAAGAACGAATAACAGTCATGCAAGAGCAAATTATTTTCAAACATGCACTAGTTCGATTAAAGCTTGATCGACCTAACCAAATCAATCTCGAAATTTTTGAAAATTTAATATGTTATATTCCTATGTGTTATGCACAACTTTCAGGAAGAAACCTACTCATGATTCTAATCGTGTGATTTTATAGAAAATGCACAACAGATGTAAGTCGGACCAAAGCATGATTTTACAAATCAAGACATGAATGATTTATTGATGTCCGTCCTATCTAAATGACATTCAATTTTTTTCAAAATTTTATATGTTGTATATCTAAATCTAGTGAACAATTTTTATTTAGGCACTGACTTAAAAATCATTACAAAAAAATCACAAAAAATCAACAAACGATAAAGGTCATTGAAACAGGACAACTGAAATAGAATACATGCAATTCCATATCTAACTTTGGTTTTGTAAAAATCATTTGAAACTACATGTCGATGGAAAGCTCATGAAGTTTCCTAAAAGAAAAAAGATATTGAAGGCAATCGAGATCATTTATAAGCTCAATCGAAGACAGCAGTTAGTAGGTCATATTAGGCTTATGATTTTTCCAGAACAAGCAACCAAGCATCGTCAAGCGGTGAACTCATCTTTAATCATCACAACATCATCAAAAGTCCTTATAGATCATCTATATCATCCATCTAAGCATGAGATAACTGCCTAGGGTTCGAATCCTAGCCCCGACCATCTAGAATGACCTCACTTTATTGGATTCAAGTTTGGAACGATTACCTTGTTTATCTTTGAACTCAAACTCGAATGAGCTATTCCAAACACCACAAACTATGTCCAATGGCACTGATGAAATCTTAACAAGATCTAGATTTAATGATAAAAGATAAAGTTAAGAAGATCAAACTTGATCAATTGAAGTAATGGTTTTATATGAGATGGGCTTAAAGCCCGTCCGCCCAAGTTGGGCCCAAAAAGGCTCGGCCCACGGGAATAGGGCCCGTGGATGGGGGAAGGTATAAAAGGGAGGAGAGAGAGGGAGATGGCATCTCTTGGCATAACAATTCCAACGTACGTTCCTTTCCCTCCCTTTTTCTCCCAAACGCTTAAGGCGATGCCGTTTCCCTATTCAAGTCGAATTGACATCATCGGATCAGAATTTCTTCCTCGATCTTCAGCATTGGTGTTTAATCTGTGGCTAACAAGGTACGCTCGAATCTGTGGTGTGCTTTACGATCGGTGATACGTGTTATTCCCGGGCTTCATCTTCCGCATTGATTTAGGGGTTCGATTCAGTCTCGAATCTGATTTTTGGGGATCAGTCATTCCCAACATTGGTATCAGAGCCCTAGTTCACGTTTTCCTGATCAATTTGATGTTTTTTGATTGATTTTTCACGAAAAACTTTCGGCCGTACGAATCGGGGCAAGAAATCCCGACACCCGAGCGTTGTTCGGCCATTTTTCTGAGTTTTCGTAAGTCGAAATCAAATTCTGAACGCACTGGGAGAAAGGTGACGTCGAGACGAGTTCGGCGACATGTCGCACGCTGTCGTACGAAGCTGCATGTGCCCACACGCGCGGCCAGAAGCCGCTGCGCATGGGCATGATGCGCCTGGAAGCGCTGGCTTCGCCAGCGTGTGCGCCACACGCGCCGGTGGCGAACCGGCACGTGCGCGCCGTTGGGCGGCGAACCGGCACGCGCCGGTCCGCAGACCGACGCGTGCTGACGTCATGGGATGACGTCATCGTGATGTCATCCACGGTCGGTAACCGCTCGGATGACGTCATCGCCGACGAGGTTTCGCCGGGTAGTTACCGGCTGGCGACCCGACCCGACCGGCGACCCAAAAAAAAAAAAAGAATTTGTTTTCTTTTTCAGTCATGTCTATCTGGATTATAAGTAATCAATTTTTAATTCTGCATTTGTTGCATGAATTTTGGAAAATTATGTATTTTCCCTTATATTTATTATGGATTATAAGTGATCTATTTTTTAGTTCTGCATTTGTTGCAGGAACTATGATGCGTTATGCAAGGATACCTACAATCTCGAGAACGGATGAGGGAAATGCAAGACTTAAGAGGCTGATGACAGAGTTAGCTGATTATCGGTGGCATGAAGATGATTTAGTATCACATGTGATCAGGGTCAATCAGATGATACAGGAAATCATCTGGAATGGTTATCTTATGCCGGATTTTGAGAAGGTGCCGGCTTTGATGAACACTCTTCCACCTGAATGGCAAGCAGTATTGGATCGGCTATAGGAGGTCAACGTGGTCCCGGGTTATAGGAGGCTGGTGGAAGCTTTTGTGAGAGAGCACTATAGGATTGAGTTGGCCAAAACTTCAACCCTTAGATTGAGCGCCACATGGCGCCGAGTGAATGCGCCTTGGAGGCGACATGAAAGCTCTCCAAAAGTTTTTCCATGGTTGGCAAATGTGCCTATAAATTTCTCAGATATTATGGCCGATAGATTAAAAGGGACATTCCCTATTTATTTCTTTGATTAATTATGTAATGATTACTACCTAATTGTGTTAATTGAAAGCATTATTGTTTTTAATTGTATGTCAATTATCAGTTGCTTTCTGTTATTGCTGGTTGCTGTGGGTAGTTTTAGAAGTTTTTGTAGCTTCATATAATTGATTTTGCATATGACAATCATATTAATGATAGTTTTGAGTTAGGATTTTTGGAGGATGATTGGAAATATAGTGACCTTTTGATTCTGAAGCCTTACTTGAAATTATTCATTAATATGATAGGTCATGCAAATAGGGATGCATAAATGATAGGCATTAATTATTCGTGCATGTATGTCTGATATGTTCAGAACGATGGTTCAGCAACTAAGAATGTAATTGCTGATATGAACGGCAACAATTGTGAAATATTGAATATGAAGATTCAATATGTGCTGAAAAAGCAAGAAGCACTAGAAGCTTTTGACCATGTTATGGAAGATCTTGAGGATGCTGTGCGCCACCTTGAGCTAGTAGAGGACCGCTTGACGGCATGTGAGCCGAAAATAGATATCGGCAATGCTGGTACTAGCTCATAAAGGGCTTTGAGATCTAAGTGCAAACATATTGATTCGTTCAATACGTGGAATGCAAAGGATCAAGTCCTTATTGCAAGAAATCAAGAATTAACCAACAAGAGAGAGGAAAACGTCCTCAAGTGAAGAAAATGTCAAGGATGAGATGTTACAATTGTGACAAGAGATGTCACTATGCTCGCGACTATCGTGAGCCAAAGAACTTATACACCTCTTGTACATTTGAGAACTTTGCTTATGTGTCAAATTCTGCATTATAGGCTGAATCCAATCCTTTGTGGAATGTAGATTCAGGAGCGACAGACCATGTAGCAAAGGATAGAGGATCCTTCGTGGAATTCGACGATACCAACTGGAACTAAGTGGTCTATATTGGAAATAACTCCAGAGCTGAAGTTAAAGGGATTGGCACTTGCCAATTGAACATGCATGGTGGACGCATCTTGATGTTCTACATGCTCTGGAGATTCGTCGCAATTTAGTGTCTGTCTTAAGTGTTGGTTAAGCTTGGTTTTGGTATGAACTTCCATAATAAAGGTGTAGATTTGTGTTTAGATACAAACTACTATGGTTGAGGTCACTTACTGAATGTTTTATTGTACTAAATGTTGACTGTGATGATGTCAATATGTTATTCCCTTATTTCACGTCTTCTACCTTATATGATAATGATGTGAATATGGTGGCATGCTAGACTTGGTCATATGGGCCAACAACATATGAATAGACTAGCCAAAGAGGGCTTATTGGGCAATATTGAAAAAGTCGATTTGTCCATATGTGAGCATTGCCTAGTAGGGAAAATGACAAGGAAACCATTTGGAAAAGGTAAAAGAGCTGAATTTCCTCTACATTTAATCCATTTGGGCATCTGTGGTTCAATGAATGTGAGAGGAAGGCAATGGGCTGTTTATTTCATCACTTTTTTATAGATGATTATACTCGAGTCGGATATGTCTATTTGATTTCTCATAAATCTGAAGCATAAGTTGTTTCAGAAGGTTTATGAACCTGGCAGAAAATCAATTAGACAAGAAAATAAAGGTATTTAGATCCGATCGAGGTTGAGAATATTTATCTGATAAGTTCAGAAAATTATGTGATAAAAAAGGAATAGAAAGATAGTTGTCTATTCCATATAACTCCTCAATAAAATGGTGTTGCAGAGAGAATAAACAGAACCCTATTGGAATGGTTAGGTCCAAGATGGCGCATGCTAACTTACCTATCACTTTTTGGAGTGATGTGTTGTTAACTGCTGCCTATATACTTAACCGGGTGCCTTCCAAATCAACTATTTCCACTTCATATGAGTTATGGATAGTTAGAAAACCAGACTTAAGTTTTCTTAAGCCATGGGGTTGTGCTGCCTATACTCATGAGTCCTCTCACAAGTTTGGGAAATTGGGTCTTGAAAGAAAATAAGAGTATTTTCATGAGATACTGCGAACACTCAAAAGGGTATGTGTTCATAGGTGAGCAGAAAAGTGGGAGTATAACTGAATTTGAATCACGGGATGTCACATCCTTAGTTGATGAATTTCCTAAGAAGGGCAAAATAAGGGAAAATAACTCCCTATTTGAAATCTTAGATCAAGATAATGATGTCAGTGGAGTTTGTCCAAGTGGGAGTAATATGAGATGTGATGAATTGAATAAAACTCATTCTCAATTGCAACCACCTGATGTGACGACATCATCATTACCTAATCCAAGTGGGAGCATGATAGGGAATGATGTGCTAAGTGTACAATCTCTCATACGGTGAACAAGTCGCCAAAGTATTCCCCGTCGATGTTTTGACATTGAAAGAGAAACTTTTATTGTTGCTCCACAATATGAGGATGAGCCAAGAAATATTAATGATGCTCTGAATTGCCCTAATAAGGAAAAATGGATTCATGCAATGAAAGAGGAAATGGAGTCAATGAAATCAAACCAAGTCTGGGAACTGGTTGATCTTTCAAAAGGACACAAAGCTATTAGGAACAAGTGGGTTTTCAAAATAAAGCGAAAGGCTGATGGCTCAATAGAAAGGCATAAGGCTCGCCTTGTGGCGAAGGGGTATAATCAACAGGAAGGAATTGATGATGAAAATACATTTTTTTTCCTGTAGAGGGATTTACCTCGATTCGCATTATTTTGGCAATAGTGGTTAGTATGGATCTTGAGTTACATCAAATGGATGTAAAGACTGCTTTCCTCAATGGAGAATTAGAGAAAGGAACATACATGGAACAACCTGCTGGTTTCATAGTGAAAAGCCAAGAAGAAAAGGTATGTCGACTTTGGTGGTCGATATATGGTCTTAAGCAGTCATCAAGACAATGGTATATACGTCTTCATAATGCCATAATGGCATATGATTTTAAAATGATTGATGTGGATCATTGTGTATATATCAAAATATCCAATGATCAATTTGTGATCATATCATTATATGTTGATGATATACTAATTGCAGGAAGTAATATGGAGTTTGTCAATACTGTCAAGAGATGGTTGTCTTATAACTTTGAAATGAAGGATATGGGTGAGGCTGCATACATTCTTGGAGTTAAGATTTCGAGATATCGTTCGAAGAGATCGTTGTCTCTTTCGCAAGAAACCTATATAAATAAGGTTCTTGAACAATTTCATATACAAGACTGTAAACCCATAGACACTCCTATTGCAAAAAGGTGAAGGATTGAGCCATAGTCTGTGTCCAAGGACTCCACAAGAGAAGGAACAAATGAAACATGTTCCTTATGCTAGTGCTGTTGGGAGCTTGATGTATGCTATGATGTGTACAACACCCGACATATGCTTTGCAGTCGGAATGGTGAGCAGATACCAATCCAATCCAGGTTAAGCACAATGAAAAGTCGTTAAGAGAATACTGAGGTATCTAAAGGGGACTGCTGATTATACGCTGAGTTATTAAGAATAGGATCTGCAACTCAAAGGCTATTCTAATACTGATTGGGGAGGGGATTTAGATGAAAGAAAATCTATCTCTGGGTTTGTTTTCTTACCAAATAATGACACCATATGTTGGAACAGTAAGAAACAAAAGTGTATAGCCTTGTCCATGATGTAAGTTGAGTTCGTGGCATTATCAGCAGCAGTGTAAGAAAGTGTTTGGCTTAAGATATTTTTTTGGATCATTTAGATGTTATTGGAAGTGCTGCAGATTTATTGTTGGTTAACTGTGGTAGCCAAGCAGCAAAAGCGTATACCAAATATCCAAAATATCATGGCAAAACCAAACAGATAGATACCAAGTATAATCTTGTCAAGGATATGGTTGCACGAAAAGATGTGAACTTAGAGTACATACTACGCATGGAATGGTAGCGGATCCTATGACAAAGCCAATACCTAGAGATGTGTTTTGTGGCCATATGAAATCTCTAGGATTGCGTAGAGACTGATGTACTGAATATTGTAATTTCCCTAAATGTTTACAATTTGATGAATTTGTGTTTTCATCATTAATGCCTATGAATCTTTGTTTAATCTTTATGCATCTTAATGCTTAGTGCATTACTTTGAGTTGAGAAGTATGTCGGACAGATATAAGATTAGCCCACTCACACAGGTAATCGCCTCTGTTTACTGTGTGATAAATAGAGATGAGACTGTTTATAAGCTTATTATTTATGTGATAATCGAGAGCTCAAGCTTAAAACATGTATGTCGCCTTAACTGAGTGTTAAGATAATGACATAATACTTACTATGTCCGAAAATAAAATACTCAACATATTTTACTTTATCTGTCTAAGATGCCAAATGTGAGTTCTGATGAATTTTGTGAATGAGTAGATACGTGAACTCAAGTTAGACATTGGGTATGTCTGAACTATCATCTGTACGGTATTGAAAGGTATAGACATACGGTCCATGGGAAAGGCGTTAATACCGTAATACGTATTTCATACTACGTATGCATGAGACGACCAATAAGAGTGGCAAAAGTTTGATCTCAACTTTTATGTCGTGTGAGACTCTTGAGGAAGAGAGTTCCTCAATTTTTTTGTCCCCTCATGACTCTTACTTATTCTCGAGATTTCTATTTAGTGTTTGCTATCTTAGGATGTTGCCAATGGTCATGAGTGATTCGATCTAATGGGGCATTTGAGAGTTTGAAGGAAAGAGGAAGATCGAATTTGGAGAATCACATTGTAATTTTGTATTCACCGGTTAACCAATTATGACTGTCTTTGTGATAATCATAATTGTGAATACAATATATATATCATTGTTTAAAAGAGATCAATAGAGATGTAAAATGTGATCGATCGATCTAGGGTATTGCATACTAAATCTACTCGGAGTGTGATGTCCATTATGAGTTGCTATATATTCCTAACAGATGTATAGCAACGAGCTCTCAAAGTATGCTAGTCACATGGATTATTCACCGGTATGAATGTTGAAGAGAGGAAAAGAGGATTCTGTTCGGCCCACCATGTTAAATGAGAGTCTATGATGGATTTTTCTCTGATGGGGTTGAGTAGGGCCTGTCCGCCCATGTTGGTTTTGGACCACCATGTGCGAGTGGGAGATGATGGTTTTATATGAGATGGGCTTAAGGCCCGTCCGCCCAAGTTGGGCCCAAAAAGGCCCGGCCCACGGGAATAGGGCCCGTGGATGGGGGAAGGTATAAAAGGGAGGAGAGAGAGGGAGATGACATCTCTTGGCATAACAATTCCAACGTACGTTCCTTTCCCTCCCTTTTTCTCCCAAACGCTTAAGGCGACGCCGTTTCCCTATTCAAGTCGAATTGACATCATCGTATCAGAATTTCTTCCTCGATCTTCAGCATTGGTGTTTAATATGTGGCTAACAAGGTACGCTCGAATCTGTGGTGTGTTTTACGATCGGTGATACGTGTTATTCCCGGGCTTCATCTTCCGCATTGATTTAGGGGTTCGATTCAGTGTCGAATCCGGTTTTCGGGGATCAGTCATTCCCAACATGAAGAAATGATCAAAGGATGAACATCAAGCAATGTTGAGGAAAATCGGTGATCATTCGACCACGATCGAGAGAACTCTGGCCACCATGAACTTCAAGGCTAGCCAAGAACTTTAGGGAGAGGTCTGGTGGTGGTTCAAGCATTGGTGGCTCGCCGAACAATGGTCAATGCACGGCAGTTTTGGGTGGTGAAAGCTTTGGCACTGAGAGAGAGAGAGAGATTTAGATCTAAAAATGTGGTTTCCCCCAAGCTTTGGAGGGAAAATTTCTTACATACCTAGGGAAGACGAAATCCTAGTCATTGGTTCAATCAATGGCTAGGATCTCATCTTTTAAGATAAGATGAAGGACTCTTAGTGCCTAAGCTAACTTGTGATTTGCCAGTTTATTTAATCACATGGATTAATGAGGTAGCTCATCCGAAGGCTTAGATTGATCTCAATGAACGGCTAAGATCATGTCTCTTTTGAACTCAAAAATTGAACCAAGTGTATTTTGGTAATTTTGATCTTGAAAGGGCAATTTCATAATTTTAGTGAACTGAAGGTATAGGATGGTCGGCCATGAGCTAGGCTAGCTAGGGGTGGCCGTCGGTCACTGGTAAGCCACTGATAAGTCCTTCAAGGACTAAATTGCACAAAATTTCAAACGAGACCGGTCAAAATCGGCCTAATCAGCCTTCGGCAAGAAAATAAGTTAAATTGAGAAGAAATGATCCAAATTCTTTGAAATTAAACCAATGAAATCATGTAAACACATCTCAATTGTTTTTTATTGGCTTAATCTCCTAAAAAATGTTGAAAATCATGCTTAGATTCTATGGGTGCATGAATTTGGAATTTCTAGCCTATTAGCACAATTTTTGCAATTCTTGTCATCAAAAACCAAATTGATCGAAAATGACTTTAATTGATACAAGAAGATATCAATTGATTCGCTTACCTACACTCATGTTGGCTTGATGCATCCAAATTGATACTAGAATGCTAGTATAAACAACATGCCAAAATTAAATTGAGAGTCAATAATGAAAGTGAGCCTCCATCTATCAAATTAAACCTTGGTCTAGATTGGTTCAACTTAAATTGCACTAATTAAAGTTCATTAGCATGAATTTTCAAAGTTCAAGTAAGCTAAATACATTTAATTATAGAGTTCCCAAGTGAATTTGCTAAAATTGATGCCGGATTTGGATTTAGTTCAAGAAAATGAGTAGATTCAGAGTGACACCCCCTTTTTTTTTTTTGGTCGAAAATGCTTCTTCTCTTCATTTACGTGGATAAGTTCGGGGCAATTACATTAATAACATCAGCGCTAAGTAAATCAATTAAACCGATCGGGGGGTAGCTCACCCAGTTTGGAGGTAGGTAAAGCTGTTGTTGGGCCCTTGCAAGCTAGTCGGCGGGCCTATTGGCATCTCTGCTGCAGTGGGCCAAAGTTAGGCTCAAAATTTTTTTCCTTTTCTCTTGGATCCGGTCCACCAGCCCTGCCACTTCCCAATTTGGTTTTGTCTCCTCCTCAACAGCTTGCACGAGCGACAGTGAGTCAGAGTGTACTTCAAAGCCTTTGTTCGGGCAGTTTGAGAGGAAGTCTAGGGTTTCCAGCAGTGCTATTGCTTCCGCTTGTTCGGCTAAGGCAGCTATGATCGTCTTCGCAAATCCATCCACCAGGCAGCCCTGATAGTGTCGGTAGATGCAGGCAATGGCACTCCTGTGCTTGGTTTCTCCTCAGTTTCGTTCGAGATATGGTGCGATTGAGCTCAAGTTAGGCATCGTGGCTCCTTCTTCCTCCAAATCTGGTGAGTTTTCGGTAATCTCAATAAAGGGGGCTCCGTTTTCGTTCCTGTTCGTCATCCCTTTAGCTTCAGTCTTGGGAGCGTGGGTTGTGCCATTTTGACCCTCCTCTGTTACTTCTTCCAATTCTAGATCTACTAGGTTCAATCTGGTCACCGTGTCCCCATATTCCTCCAGATCTAGTAAGTTTCCTGCTGTCCCGACTAAGAGGGCTCTGTTTGCGTTTCTGGCCCCTGCAGATATAGCCTCGAGAGCGTGGGATAAGGGATTTTGACCCTCGTCTAATGTTTCTTCCAACTCTGCTTCACTATCCAAGGCTCTGTTCGAAGATCGTGCCCAGCCTTCCTCAGTAGATATTATTTGGCAATTCTGGTTCTCTGCTCTGTCATCCTCCAGTTCTGGAGCACCAACAACAGAGAAGTCGAGAGCACCCCTGTTCTCAGCCATGTCTCGCTCCTCTCTGTTCTCGGCCATGTGGTTGCTCGCATCCCCAACAATAGAGGAGTCGAGCGCACCCCTGTTCTTAGGCATATCTCGCTCCTCTTTGTTCTTGGCCATTTAGTTTCTCTCCAGGTCTGGTAGTTCAACTCCCTCCCCCACATATGAGGCGTCTATATTTATGCTTAGAGTATTTAGTGGTAGAGGTTTCCATCTCAACTTTTGAGACGTTCTGGTTTTTTCTGCTGCTCGTTTACTGTTACAATTCGTGTAGCTCTCATGTAGTGCGATTACTTTGGATAGGGTCTGCTGCAAAGATAGGGGATGGTGCTAAAAAACAAAACTATTTCAGTCTTTCCAAATACACCACATGGTTGTGGCAATTAAGTTAATATCTCGATCTTTGTTTGGGTCTTCTTTTTGGGAGCGTAGCCATTCATCAACTCGTGTTAACCCAATTATGGATATCTGTACTTGCAGGGGACTGGCTCGCCATAACTGGATAGTCCAAGGACATAATAGGAGCGCATGTTCAGTGGTCTCAGCTTCTTTCTTACAGATTGGGCATATAGGATCAGGTACAATTCTCCTCCCGTGCAGGTTTTCCACTGTAGGAAGTGCATTCTGGCAAGCATTCCATAGAAACTGTTTAACTCTAGGAAGAGTATGCGATTGCCAAATAAATTTCCAGAGATCTAGCTTTGTTTGATGAGAGGAAGATGTTGTTGTGTGGAGAGTGTTGGCTGTTTGATTTCTGATGTGGATATATCCGCTTTTCACCGAATAGTCCCCTGATTTGTTGCTCATCTATACCCGCTTATCTACTATAGAAGGTAATCCAATGGGAGTTTCCAGTATTTCCTTGACTCTTTGATCATCAAACATTGTCCGTAACATACTCTCTTTCCATTTCCCATCTCGTTGTTCTATTAATGCCTCCACTTTATGTGGTTCATTTCTTGTCGCTGGCCCTCCAATAATACCACTTCTTAGCCGTTTATCTTCTCTTATTAAAATAGGCTGACCATTGCCAAGAACTCACATCACTTGCGGAGTGATCGAGTCTCTCCCCATAACTATGCTTTGCCATCCCCAAGACGGTCTACTTCATTTTCCAACTTGCCAATAGTCACCTTGCGAGTAGTAAAGACCATTCATTAGTTGGCTTAGAAGTGAAGATGGTTGCTGAGAAATGCGCCAAGCTTGCTTGCCTAACATCGCCATATTGAAGTCTAAGAGATCTTTAAAGCTGAGCCCGCCTTCCCCTTTTTTGAGTTTTAAGTTCTCCCATTTCTTCCAATGAACTCCAGCAGCTTTGTTCCCATTCCTCCACCAAAAGTTGGCGATTTTCTTCTCAATGGTTTTACAAATTGACACGGGGAGCTTGAAAATGGACATAGCATATTGTGGGATAGCCTGCACTACTGATTTAATCAATATTTCTTTCCCAGATTTTGACAGCAAATTATCCTTCTAGCTTTCTAACTTCATATTGACTCTTGCAAGAATCCATGCAAATATTTCTTTTTTCGATCCTCCCCAATCCGATGGAATTCCGAGATACTTCCCCGTTTTCTCTATTTCTTGGACTCTTAGCATCTCAACCATATTTCTTCTCAGATTCATAGGGCAATTTTTACTAAAATGGATACCTGATTTGTTGAGATTAATGGCCTGTCTTGAGGCAAAACAATATTGGTGAAGTATAGCTGCCAAATTCTGACATTCCACAACAATGCCGTGGAGAAAAAATATTGAGTCATTCGCAAATAACAAATGTGATAGGCTAAGACAGCATCTGTTTAGCTTAATTCCACGTAGAGTGCCATCTATTAGTGCTTGTTTCATGAGAAAGGATAGTACATTGGCCACTAGGATGAATAGATATGGGGAGATTAGGTCACCTTGTCGTAGTCCTCTGGTAGGCTTGAAATAAGACAGGGATTCGCCATTGAAGTTTATGTTGAAAGAGACCGTAGACACACACTGCATCACCCATGTGACCCATTGTTCACTAAATCCCATCTTTGTCAAGCAAGCTTGTAAGAAGTCCCATTCGATTCTATCATATACTTTTTGCATATCAAGTTTAAGGACAGCTTGGAACTTACTCTTTCTCTCCCGTGTTCTTAGCTTATGTAACACCTCCTGAACAATCAAAATATTGTCTTGAATTTGTCTTCCCCCCACAAAGGCACTTTGTTCTTCGGCTATGAGGTCTGGTAATAATGGTTTTAATCGATTGGTCATGACTTTGGAAATGATTTTGTATGAAATTGCATAGGCTAATGGGACGGAATTGTTCTAGCTTTTCGAGTTTTGGACTTTGGGAATAAGGGTGATTTGGGTTCTATTTATGGCTGGATTTAGCTTTCCTATTTCAAGAAATTGTTTTACTTCGCTGAAAATCCCCTGCCTAAGATCTGGCCAATGCTTTTTGTAAAACAGCCCATTTAGGCCATCCGGTCCTGGAGCCTTGTTAGCTCCTAATTGCTGCATTGCCTCTATGACCTCCTTTATTGTAACAAATCTTACCAACCTCTGGTTCATTCTTCCATCTACTAAGGTTGGAATTTGTTGGATGACAGGATGAAAGTCGCACCCCCACAGACAAATACAGACTTTTGAAGAAAGTTTCTGTCATCTCCTTCAAGTGCCGGTCTCCTTGCACCCATTCATTAGTTGCATTTTTTAGTAAGGTGATTATGTTTCTGTTTCTTCTCTGAATAGTTGTTGTATGGAAAAACGTTGTGTTTTTGTTACCCCACTTTAACCAATTGATTCGTGAGCGCATGCCCCAAAACATCTCCTCTTGCCACCAAAGCTTTTCTATTTCCTGATTAATCCTCTTTGCTGTCTCAGCTTCATTATGTATACTTTTTCCATTGGACAGCCTTCTTAATACATTTTTTAGCTCATCAATTTTCTGTTTAGCATTATGAAATCTGTGTCTGCTCCACTATGTCAATTGTTTAGCCACCATCTGCAGCTTTTGAGCTAGATTCAGCCCTTGGGATTCTCCTTCAGCCCATACCTATTTAACTAGCAGCATACTTTCCTCATCTTCTACCAAGAAAGCTTCATATCGGAAGGCCTTCCTTTCTTATTTTTCCATGCGTGTAGGGATATAATAATAGGGCTGTGATCAGACCCTATAGCTAGAAGTGCGATACTTTTTGCATTAGGATAAGATATTCTCCAATCTAAATTGCAAAGACCCCTGTCAAGTCTCTCTTTGACGAATTAATCTCCTGATTGGTTGTTGGTCCAGGTGAAGGCGTAGCCTTTGGATTCCAAATCCATTAGTGAGCACTTGCTAAGAAAGTCCCAAAAGGCTGTTAGTTGGTAGTTTTCTACTTGTTTGCTGCCTACTTTCTCCCAATGGTGCAATACCTCGTTGAAGTCCCCTACACAAAGCCATGGTAAGTGGTAACTTCTGCTAGTTCTGAACAGATCCTCCCACAGTTGAACTTTTTCTCGAAATATGTTAGGGGCGTGGATGAAGGTGATGTGCATTTGTTTTCTGTTTTCCTTGACTTGACATAGGACACTTATATAATTTTTTGAGAATGAGTTGATTGATAGCACTACCTGTTCATCCCAAAACACAGCCAAGCCCCCAGCAATTCCTTCTAAGTTCACTACAAAACAGAAACTCTTTCCTCTATTTGCTGAGTTGTGCTTAGTACCTTTGGATTTTCACCTGATTAACCCTTCCTCCCCTGTTTCGGCCTCCAACATCTGGATTTCTACTTCCTTTTGTTGTTCATTGTAAAAGACCATCATAGATTCGTCATCAATGCAGCAACTCCCTCTCTTTTGTGGGCTTTTATTTCCCATAATTTGTAGTTCTAATTGCTGTGTGGATGGATTATTATCCTTTTGAGTCATATGTTCAGCATTGTTCTGTCCCCCTGTAATTTTAAAATGCTGACCCTGCTGTTGGTTGTCTGATGTAGAGTGCATGGGGGTTTCTGGCACACTTTCTGTTTCGTCAAGGATTGGCTCCTGTTTGCTATAAAAGATTTTCCCGTATAGGCTTAATTCATGCACATCCGCTCGGAGCCAATGCCCAAATCTTCTTGGTAAGTCATCTAGCAGCCTTGACTTTTCATAAGAAATATCTTTGCATGCAGTAGCGTAATGCCCTATTTCGCCACATGAGTAGCAATAGTGAGGAAGTCTCTCATATTTAAACTCGACCCATAGCTTTTTCCTTTCTAGATTCACAAGAACTCCCGTCTTTAATGGATTCTCCAGATTCAACATCACCTTTGCTTTTCCAATTTTGTAGTGACTATTGCCTCTAGCTTCCTGTTTCACCTTAATGACTTCCCCCAAGTTAGAGGCTATGTCCCAAATGACTTCATTAGTGACTCTCCCGAACGGTAGGCCATATAGATTAACCCAAAATGTACAGTGGGTAAACTCATAGCAAATTTCAGGGGTATCAGGATCACATTCTTGTAGCACTAATAAATTACTAGAGAAACACCATGGCCCGGTACTCAGCACCCTCTGTTTATCCTCTTCTGATTGGAAAGCAAATGAAAAATACCCTAGTCCAAGCTGAGTGCATGTAGCGTTATCAACTTTCCACACCCGTGTCATAGTGCTCACAAAGGCTGGGAAATTCACATTTGGTCTAGAGTATAGCTTTCCAAACACAGTTCTCCGACATTCATTCAATTTTTCTTCTGAGATAGCACTCTTGATAACTACAACATCATCTTCAGACCATAACTCACCTAAGCTTTTGCATAGGGCAACTAGACGCCATTCTTCCACTAGATGGCCTTCCATTTCTTATCACTTGGATTCAATTGAAGGGAGCACCTAATGGGAAGTGGTGTCAATGGGTTGGGGGGCGATATGAGAATGAGATGGATTTTAAGGTTACTGTGGGGTGGATGTTTAGTCGGTGATTGAGAGTTAGGTTTCTTAGGGTTTCAGTCGATGATTGATTAAGGGGAATCGGCTGTTGCAACCGACTTAATGCTTTAATGGAGGTGAGGTTTGGGGAAAGGATTATGGTTTGGCAGCAAAGACAGAGAGTGGGCCTTGGAGATGGGAACTATTGCCTGGATTTCCATTCCGCATCTCATGAGGGGGAAGATAGGGTTTAACACAGGAGGAGATAGATCTTACCGTGAAGAAGAGGGTGACTACCCATCTGGTAGAGAAGAGCTCGCCATTGCAGCAAGAGCAGAGCAGAAATCAGCCCACAGAGAATGCCCTCATCTCGAGGGAGAGCCTATTTCATGAAGAACATCTCTGTTCCTCCATTGATTACGTTGACTAGTCAATTGGAGTCCCTTTGAGAAGCTGAAAAAGTTATAAGGAGGAAAAAATATGTTATCTTGCTTTAATCAATCCCTTTCAGCAAAACAAGCGTGGAGGATGATAAAGAAACTAGAAGCATTGTGGAGCAGAGTGATGAGTGCACTATAGAGTGACACCCCTTAAACTATGAAGAATCGATCGGACCTCTAATTAGGGCTAAAAATGATAATTTTCTTCCCGACATGCCAAATTACAAAATTGATCAAACAAGTGAATATGGAATAGTCTCCAGATCAAATGTCGTGAAGAAAGCAAAACTAAAATACGACTAGAACAAAAGTAATTTTTTATTTTTGGTCGATTGTTAACCTAACCGAACAATTTGGAAAATGAGGTTCTTGATGGATTTTTGAAAAACTTTTGTAGCCAAAGTCAAATTGAAGCTAAAATAAAATGATTTGCAAGTTTTTTAAATATTTTTTCAATTTTTCTCAAAATCGAGGCCAATTAGGAACTTTTTATGCAAAAAGCCAAATTTTGACCTGATTTGACTTTTTAGTCAAATGGTTGGTCAACCCAAAAGTCAACTTTTTGACTTTTGGGTTCTTAAAGGAAAATTATCCTCAAATGAAGGGCCAATGAAAAAGGAATGAAAAATGACATTTTTTGCTCGAGAAATAGATTCTGCTATGATCAAAAACCTCAAATCCGAGATTTTATTTTTGATGACGCGTCGACTAAAAATTAGATGTCAACAAATATTTGTTGGGATGTAGACGATGGAATGTGTTGTTTCTTTTATCAAAATGAGAATTTACTGAAATTGTGGAATTGAGGCTAAATAGAGTGTATTATGAGCAAAAATGAAGCTGGAATACTACCAAGGCCTAAAAGAACAAACCACTAACCAATGATAAAGAAATTAGGGCTCGCCACCATACAAATGGATAAAAAGCCGAATTTGAAGGAAATTACTCACTTCAAGAAGATATATCATGTATTGCAAATCAAATCTCTCTTACATATGAAATTACCTCTCTATTTATAGCCATGCGAATAAATTATACTAATACTTTGATAATAAATGTCAACACACTTTACATTATGATATTTGGGCCTAGTAATTTAGACTTTTTAATATTCTAACCTTGCATTGACTCTTTAATATAAGAAGACAAATTGAGCACGGCTATACATTCTTGCACTTCAACTTTGTAATAAAGACTAGCTCTCATTTTTTCAAACTTGCAAGAAAGACTTTTGACATTCTAACCTAGTATTAAAGACCCTCAAATGTAAGAAGACAAATCAAGCACACTGAAGCAATTAAGACTTAAGAAGACACATGGGGTATACCAAACAAGGGAAACATATTAATTGCTTCTCTAACCTTTCATTTAAGCCGCAAATCATCAACAAATGCTATCTTGTGTGCCTTGGACGCATGGGACCACACTGGGGATGAATTTGTTATGTGCTTCCATGATTGATAAGTTAGCTTGATGGATTGATGAAGCTTAAGTTGGGATGGCCATGTAATCATTGGCAGATTTAAGTTCTAATGCTCCAACATCATCCACCTTAGGTTGAAAATTTGACTTGAAATTGGAGACGGCTTCTTCATCTTTGAGATAGGTAGAGAGATCGCCAACATTGAAAGTAGCTAAAACACCATGGTCAACGAGGAGTTCAATGAGGAGTTCAACCTTGTAAGCATTGTCTCCAATCCTTTCAAGAACTTTGAATGGGCCATCAACTTTTAGAATGAGCTTGTTCTTCATTCTTGATAGAAACCTCTCCTTCCATAAGTGTATCCACACAAGGTGTGACATCCTTAATTTGGACCCCTATCTCGGGTGCGAGGAATGGACTAAAAATCGGTATACTAATAACGAAAAATGGGTTTTAAGTCGATCTTAGGGATTGTTCACGAGCCAACTAATTGAGGGTGAAATGACTCAAGATCATAATTACATTAGACCAGAGCATTTGACCTTTAAAAGATTGCTCGACCATAAGGATCGATGTGAACCATTATGTGCCATCACGAGTCAATCAATGGATGGGTATAGATTGATTCAACTCGGGTATATACTGGTCACGGGTGACTCTGCATAGTCACTATACTATTCATGAATGAACCTAATCTGATTCCGTGTGACCTTGAGCCAAGGCAAGTCAATTGATTCTACTCAATTATATGATAACCGAGGGCCATTCATGAATCGATCAAGCTCAAACATGGGTTGGTTTCGAGCTACCCATGGATCACGTGTGGAACCTTGGACAGGCATCAACTTCAAGTCGGACTTGGCCGCCCAAGCACCACCGAAGCTGCCCAGTTCATGTAGGCTGAGTTAGGGCCACTTCCAATCAAAACTTAACCACAAATCTTAGTTCGATTACGAGTGTCAATCATGGGTAATTATAATATATTCCTAGCTAATCAAGATGATGTTTAGCTAGGCCTCTTAATTATCTTTTGTCCTCTTGAACTTAGATCAATTAAGAGTGAACAATTCTTGGAAGCTAATGAACCCCCACATGCCTAAGATAGGAAGAACGTGAGGATCAAGTTGTATTATGAAGCTTAAACCTAGTCTTGGATTTTTGGAAAGTATTTCCAGAAGTGCATTAAGTTGAGACGTGCTTTATTTAGGGATTTAGGCTATAATAACCCTAAAGGTGAGACTTACATAGCTTATTGAGGATAAGTTGAGAGAGGACTAATGTTTGGTGGCCATGCAAAGGGGAATGGGCTCCAATTTGAAGAAGGATAGGAGGGGAACAAGTCTACTTTGTGTAGCTAGGTTAGTTAATCTTGAAGCTAAATGATGATTAAACCTTTGAAGCTTGAAGGATAAGTTTGGCCAAGATTAGCCCCTAATATGACACTTGGATATTTGAGATTCGATCTTGCAAACCAAGTCAAGAAAACCCATCATTAGCCATCATTGCCTATTCAATTATTGATTTTCACATATAAGGCTTAGAACCAATTCTCTCTCTCTCTCTCTCTCTCTCTCTCTCTCTCTCTCTCCTTTTCTTCTTCTCCAAGCTCACTTGCCTTTCTCTCTACCTTTCCCGCTCTCCTTCACATGCCTTTCTCTCCCTTTTTCTCTTGGCTTCCTCTCTGCCCCTCGCTTCACACCTTTGCCATCGCCACCATGAGCCATGAGTGTCACACCCCGATCCTCAAGCGTGTGCCCATTTCTCACTGGTTGATTAAATAGCGACGTCCCAAAACGCATCATCGACCCTTTCATTTTAATACGCATGCAGAAGCATAATAAAATCTTCAAACAATAAAACAATGAGATAGGAAAGTAGGATCAAATTTCGAACTTTTAAAACAACCACACTTATATATAATGTAAACCATAATGCATATATATACAAGGCAAACTACTAAGTTAGGTCTTGAGCAACAAGTTCTCAAAACAAGTTTACAGACAGGGGGTGGGGTTTCAATCCTTATTCAGATCCTCCTCTAGGTCCTCTTCTTCCTTGACGATCTCTCCTTCTTCCATGCTCCAGCTGGAGCCCACTACTGAGCACTCTGGGGAGTCAGGATCATCACTAAGCTTGGGATCCTTCGCATCAACGACCGATCCACCCTTGGGATCCGCTATCCTCTTCCCGACCACTACCTTTAAAACGTACAGAGGTATATCAGACTTCGGTACAAGGCCCACTCTTTGTCCATCATTGTAATGGTGATATCACGACCAGTATATGTGGGGCACCTTTTTGCGTTCACCCACATCAACCCAAATAGTGGATTTCGCCAATACATATTCCAAGCCTTCAGGGTGATGGTGTATCAGATTATGATAACTAGTCTCAGTGACTTCCTCAGGTATACCAAAATGCATGGGAGAAGGTGGAGGTGCTGTCATTTAGGGACTTGAAATGTTGTCCCATAACGGGGTGAGACTACGTCTCAACAAGTTCTACCCCCTAAGACCCGATTAGGAAGCTAATACGTCCTAAGGGCTGCCTAAGCACAACACGGGTCGAAAGACTTACCTTGGCATCAATTCCACCTTGTAAATCAGTATATATCAAATATACACAAACTACATTAATTTACCCAATCATACCGAAATATCAATCAATCGACTCAGTCGATTATATATCACCACGACCTTCCCCTAGTCGGTACATTCAATACTATCTATAAAGTCCTATTAAATCAAGACTACTCACCTAAAGCTTATAAATAGATAGTATAGCTCGCCCAAAACTGATAATATAGTATATTGTATATATACTCGCCCAAAGTTGATAATATAATATACTATATATATGCTCGCCCAAAGCTGATAATATGATATACTATATATGCTCACCCAAAGCTAATATAATAGGGCCCCCTGGCCAATATAGTATACCATTCAACTATACATCCAAATCATCATTTTTATCATATCCAATAAAAATAGCCGTGTATGAGTACACGGTCAGCTTTAGTCAAAATATAGTATTTTCACCCTTAAAAATCCCATCATTTATATGGTCCAACGAAATATTTTTGGCGTTGTAAACCAACGCTTTGTTATTTTCCACTAAATTACCAAAATAATTAATTTAGCAATAAAATCCTAAAATCACAATTAAATCAATTCAGTACAAAATAGAGCTCAAATAAATAAATAGACTGCACCACAATAACCAGCATAAAATTCCGGTCACCGACTATACTTGGTCTAATTTCCGAAAATTAATTAATTAATTAATTAATTACGAAAATTAATTATTAAATAAGAATAAATCCAACTTAGGCCCGTAATGTCTAATTGGATGCCAAAACGGATCCGAAAAATTTCTAAGGTTTGTTAAATAAATATTAGAATATGTCTACTCGCTAAATGCACTAACTAACCACCTAACATGCATTGACAAATAATTAAATTAACTAATCTAATCTAATCTATCAACCTAAACCATGCTTAATTTAATCTAATCAACCCCTAAGTATCATTAGCCTACTAAGCAAGAATTAATGAGTTCAACTCACTTGTTTGGCGAACCGGTCGGTTCAAATCGACGGAAACGTAATGAGGAACAACTTCCTTCAAAGCGGGCCTAACTTTCGAGGCTCGGAACCATCTCAAAACGGGCCTAACAGCAACCACGAGACCCATTAAAATTGCTTCTATTCTTGGCTGTTTTGAGTGGTTTCGGTGGCTGAAATGGCAAGACACGATCGGTGGAGGTAGCAAGGGTGCTCGGCGGCCAACGGTAAGGCCTCACACTGGTTGAGGCAAGCTAAACGACGGCCTGTGTTGGCCAAGGGACCTCTTGGACTCACGGATAGAGGCGAAAGGAGATGGCTAGCGACGAGAACTCATGGCGAGCAGGCAAGCGACGCAGTCGAAGCGTGGACGGCGTGCGGTGGTGCGAACGGCAACATGAGGCGGCAACAGCATGCGAGGTCGATGGCTCAGCTTGCTGGCTTTCTTTGGAACTCTTGAAGTCTTCAAGGCACAAACAAGAAGAAAGAAGGCTACACGATCACATGAAGGGGGAGAGAGGGGACCGGTTTTGTCGCGACCTCCCCGAAGCGGGTTTGGACCACCTAAGGATTCGGCTAATGGATTGCTAAGCCTAGACTTAGCTCAAGCTCTCCCAAGCCCATACCAATTCACGACTTAGAATCAAATTCTTAACATGCAATTGATTTTTATCATGGTGTCGCCACTAATCTATTTTTGGTGGGTCGATTAAAAACCCAAGTAAAGTAACGGGAGAATTACTTCACTCCTACGAACCAGAGATTGTGAGTTCGGGGACTTGGTTACGCTAGATCTCTCTAATGTCCTTTCGGTACCTTTCTCTTTTTAAAAAAAAAAACATGTTTTGCAGGCAGCTTGGATTGATTTTAATTCACTTTCCTAACATGTGAGGTGATCATGTGGGTGCGCAATCCACCAATTTAACACCCAAGAAAGCGATAAAAAAATTGCAGGACTTACCTCATAGCAACGAAAGTATCTGCATTGTTAGATCAGAATTCACATCAACATACCTAGATATGATTTCTAATTAACAGACAAATTCCCCTTTTTTTTTTTTGGCTTTTACTTGTTTAATGAGAATCATGCAATATGCAATGCATGCTACTAATCTAACATGGAATGGCATGACAATGTTTTCTAAACTACATGACGTGAGTAAAATATATTTTTTTTCTTCGTGTTTTCTTAATGAACATGCAATAATTAAATATGCAAATCAAAATGACCTAATTATAATGACGGGCAATTTTTAATTAAATGAGCCTAATCCTACATGACGTGCCCATGATATTTCTATTCCTAAAAGTGCAATTTATCCTAAAAATTGAAATTAATTTATGAGACATGCAATTCTATTCTAATATGCATGATGATTTTTTGTTTGTTTTATATATATATATAATTCGAAATTTAAAAATTGCACACAATTGAACATGCAACCTAAAAAACTAGCACCCTAAAATAATTAATTAATTTTTTTCGGGGATTTTTTTTATAAAAATTTAAAATTAAAAATCCTATTCTAAATTGACTAGTGCAATCCTTAAGAAAAACTAATATCTTGAATGCATTTTTTGAGTTTTTTGGTTATTTAAAAAAAAAAGAAATAACTAAATACGCTAACCCTAGCCCTAATCTAACTTGCATTTTTTTGAAATTTTTCTTTAAGAGCAAAAGCTAATTCAAATAACCCGATATCTAATCCAATCAAGATGAGATTAATACCCAAAATTGACGAACCATATCTCGCACATGAGATCGGGTTGGTCAATTTTAAATTAAATCGCGAATCGAATCTCGGGCATGAGATTGGATTGTCGATTTTTGTACGAGATCATGAGTCGGATTTCGGGCGCGAAAATCAAACTCCTAATCCCAAGTTTGAGGGGTTATTTCACATTGGAACCTCAATCATGCATTAATGAATAATCACACTAAAAAAAAAAACTATATTAAAACAAACTATAAACTATATAAAAAAATAAAGATAAGATAATAATAATAATAAAAAACTACCTAATGTTCCCCTTTGCTTTTTTCTTTTTTTTTTTTTTTTGTTTTGCTCCCACGCACGGCTCAGCAGCTCAATCAATTGAGAGGGGCAACACCGGTCGGAGCTCCGGCGGGGGGAAGACACCGGTGAGGAGCTCCGGCAAGACCACAGCAGGAGTGGCGTGCGGTTTGCTGGTGCAAGACCGACTCAGGCGAGCAGGGGACGCCGGGCAGCAAGGACCGGTGGAGCAGGGGCACTGGGGCGGAGCGGCTTGGGTTGTAGCGTCTGGTTGCTGGTCTTCAGCTCCGGGCAGCATCGGCGTGGGCTCTAGACGCTGGGTCGCGGGTGGAGGTGCTACCCGCCTCGCGAGGGATTGAGCGGCGGTGGACAGCAATAGCGTTGGGCGTTGGTGCAGATCAGGGGCTCGTGCAGCGATGAGGCAGATCGACAAGCGGGGCGCGGTGGTGCGGCGAGGAGGCTCGCGGGCTTCTGCAGGTCGTGTTCGGGCGAAGAGCAGTGCAGGCGCGGCTGGTGGTGGTGGTGGTTTACAGGAGTGGAAGCCGCGGGTCGTCACGGCCACAGCAAGGGCGATGAACGGCGGTGCGAGCACGTGGGTGGTGCTCGCACAGGGGATGGCCGGCGGAGTGGCGGTGACTGGTGGTGCGGCTGGGCGGAGTTTTGCTGCTGAGGTCGAACGGCGTAGGAGCAGAAACCGGTGGAAATCCAGGAGCGAAGAATTCTTGGAGAAGATGAACAGTAGGGGTCTTGCCTTCTCTATTTTATTCTTTTTTTAATCTCCTCTCTCTCACGTCTCACTCTCTGCTTTTTCCCTTCTTGTTTTAATCCCCTCCCTCTGACTTCATATTTTCTTTTGCAGGTTCTCTCCGCACGCTCCTTTCTTTTACTCGTCTGACCGAAAGAGAAGAGGAGAGAAGCCCTTCGCGATGAAAACTTTTCTTTTTTTGCTTCCCTCACAGACCGCTGGAATGAATTTTCTCTCTCCCCCCCTCTGCGCGGCTTCTTGTGGTCTTATTTATAGGCCGCCCATTGCCTCTTGAAGATAGCCAACATTATTGTGACAAGATGTAGCCTCAACTTTTCCAGAATTTAAGCTGAACGTTGCCCTTTTTTAATCTTCTTTTCTTCTGACAAACTCTCCATTCATTTTTTAATATCCTCCCCTGACTTCATTTTTTCTTGTCCGAAGGAGGAGCCCCTTCCCAATGAATATTTTTTAGCTCTCTCTCTGACACTCTTCTTCCCCCCCTGTTCTTCAGCAAGGAAATCTTCTAGCAAGCGCCTGTCCCATTTCGTGCGTGTATGGCAATGCATTAATGAGGAGGTTTCTTCTTGGTGCCACCAAAGCTGACATATTGTATAATATTATGGGCATATTATAATAATACAATATGGGCATATTATGGGCTGCTTTTGCTTCTTTGAAGATTTCTCCCGAATCCGCACTCCACCGAATTTGTGTATGCATGTATATGCATTAATGAGGAATAGACAATGGACGAGCGAGAGCTTCTTTCCTCATTTTTCTCTTATGCGTGTTCAGACTAGCGAAAAGCGGACCATCCTTTTGTGCATGCAATCAACCGCGAGCCCCTGCTTCTTGTTGTCCTCTTAGTAACGATGCAAATGCGACTACATGAGATGCAATTTTAATATTTTTTTCTTAGGGGTTAAAGATTAATCCCTAAATTTTTATGCAATTAATTACTAAATGATTAGTCAAAATTTAGGTGTCAACAGGTTTGGATGAGGGGGACCCCTTGGTCCCCTTGACCGGTTTTCTCTCATCCCTTTTGTCTCCCACCACCAGCTAGTGTCCAGCCACACTTCTTAGCCCACAATGCCCCTTTCTAGAAGCTTGAGAGGGTCCAAAGGTCATGAGGGTGGGAGGCATACGAATTTGCATAAGTTCTTCTTCAATTGGACATTCAATCTTTCTCAAATCAACACAAATCGGCATCTATAAAATCAATCGACACCTCTCCGATCATCTTGGCATTTTTCCTCACCAATACAACTCACTTGCTTTACAAATTTGTGATAAAAAATGATTATTGTCTTTTTCTGAACAAAAACGACCTACCTCGACTTTTTCTCGAAAAGTCTCGGGTTGCAGAAAAATCTTCTAAGACTAAGTCGACATTCTTAGAATTGATTGTGACAAGATAGAACTTTCAATTTCTAAAATCGGACTCAAATTCGCGGTTAATTTCAATCTGGCACGTTTTTAGTGTGACCTAGGCTACCGGGTAGGTTTCAGAAATTTTTAGTGCAAATAACCCATGGTCGATTTTCTTCGAGCCACAATGAACCCACTCAACACATTAGCGACTCTCGATTGTCGTGAAAATCTCAAGGATTCAAATACGGACACAGGGTACCAAAACGATAGAAAAATCAGTCTAGTGTCGGCTGACGAGAATTTTCCAATTTGGTGGAGTTACCCACATTTAACCACACATCTCAATCGAATCGACCAATCTCTGACCTCAAATTGATATTAAATTGTGCCGTAATGGCCTCTAAAGATGAGCACGGTTGAATAGTTGATTTTTGGTCGAATTCTCAAATCTATCGCATTAAAATTCTTTAATGGTTTCCCCAGATAATCTAGTTATCTCGAGAGTGATCAGCTCTGAGAACATCCCTATAGGCGTATGAATAATATGCCTAATTTATTCAATGGAAAACAGAATTGAAAGAGCCACCCATTGTCCGTCTTCATTCTCGTCCCGGTTTCATAAATAGATCCCCTAAATGTTGGCTAGGCCATTGTACTATGTAATTCAGACTTAGGTCTTGTTCTTGTTGTTTAGTAGGCTTGAGCCATCCTAGGTAGAGTAGGCTCATGTACTAATTTTGCATGATTTGCTTATAATTTGCTTGGGTTATGAGGTTCGAGAATAGGCAACAATTGTTGTGGGATCAACAAAGTTATAAGGTTGTTGTCATTAGTGGACGCAGTTTGTTTATGTGTTCTTTTCTAGGTTTGGTTACAATTAATTGTTGTTGTTATTGGATGCGATTTATCTTAGTTATTGTTTATGCTTGGTTGCAAGGATTTGTTATCGTTATTGGATACGGTTCATCTATGAGTTATTGTTTACTCTTGGTTGCAAGGTTTTGATGCTCTTTAGCGGATGTGGTTCATCTATACGTCATTGTCGAAGTTTGAAATCACGCCTCGCGCCTCTGAAAAGAGATTTACGTTGGTTTGTGGATGTGTGTGGAAGCATGTTGGGTCGGGTCTCTCTTTTGGTTCAAAGAAATTGAGGCATATTGTCATGCCCCAGAGCTTTCCCCTATTGTGGGAACGTGGCATCTACAAGAAATTTGCAACGTCCTAAGAGGTGGCATCATCTCATTACTTTTTATTTTCTAATTAAACACTTGCAAAAGTGTGTAACTATAACATCCAATCAACAAATAATAGATGGATGGTGAGGAAAAAACATAAACAAACACACTACTTATATATAGTAATTCATTAGATCGAAGAATTTCATTCACAGACCCACTTTGTTGGGACCGTTCCGATTACAACCGAAAGGAGGATAGGATGTTAGTCCCAGCTCCTCTACGAGAACAACTATTAAAAGCGGTTCTCATTAAATGCCGGCTCCTCACTGCTTGAGTTTGGGATCGTAGTTGGGGGTTAGAATCGAGGTCATCCGTGGTATCGTTGGGAGGGTTCACCATTGAACCATTGAGATCACTAGACGAACCGTCAAACCCACGATGGGGCCCAAAGACCTTGTCAATCTACACAAACCACGCTTTGTATAAATGAGGAACCATATAACCTAGGCCCTCATCAACCCACACTGTAGCAGTGTGTTTTTGGTATTTAATGTTGGATGTCACGTCCTCTATGTCTAAGACCACGGCCTCCATCTGCACGGATAATCCAAATCAGATCGGAGGGAGACTTATACCTATGGGCTTGAAAAGGGTCAAACAACAAATGAGTTGAAAATTCTATAAGTAAATCGACTAAACCTTATATAGACAGATGCCTCATATCCAAACCATGCAAGTACCCAATGCCAACATGTTTATGACAAATCAATAGCAAAGCCCTTGCTTTGCCTTAACTATACACACGAAAGGAAGTTCTAAACTACCTAAAATACTTGTACGATCAAAGACTTACATGTCTCATACTCATCAAATTTCTACACGTGTCAATTAATAACTTCTACGATACACACGTGCTTCTCAAGTCCTAAATAATAACATATAAAATATGCAATGCCTCTCAAGTTACAAAAAATAGCATCTAAAATATACACATGTCAAATATTAGCCTTTAAAATATTCACGTAATGACTTCTAAAATGTTCACGTACCTCTCATGTCACAAACAATAACATATAAAGTATGTACATGCCTCCAAAGTCATAAACAATGGCATATAAAATACGCATGTGTCTAATAATAACTATTTAAAATGGGTACGTGACACCAAAATTCCTCTAATACAATTTCGATCGAGTATCACATAATACCCCATAATAATATGTGATACTCAATCGAAATTGCATTAGAGGCATTTAAGTATCACGTATACATTTGAAAAAGTTATTATTAGACACTATGTGATACTCGACCATCCATGACACATCACAGGGCATCCAATTATTACATACATAACTAAAATCCATCAATTTTTTTGGAATCTACTGGATATCGTCCTGGCCCATAGGATACAATAACCTCCCCAAATCCATCAGTGATGGCATCCGAAATCCATCAAGCTTCGTTCCGTAACCATCTCAGCGAACAACATCCGAAATCCATCAGGCATCGTCCCGAAATTCATCAGTAATTGCATCATCTCGAAATTCATCGGTGACAATTTCCCTTGTATGACCACACAGATTAAGGATACAATTGGTTCTTATCTTTTTCTTTAGTTCAATGCATGAATGCCTTAAAAGGAGTATCAAGCGAAGTGTATATCATGACTCATCGAATCCACATCAATAAAAAATGCCAAGCACAAAACGAGAACCATGGCTTGACCCATTACTTCAAGCATCGGCTTAAGTGCAATCCGATTTGAAAACAATACATCTCAATATCACTGAATTGAGAGAGACCCGACCTAGCATGCTTCCACGCATATCCAAAAACCAACATGAACCGCTTTTTGAAGGCTCAGGACGTGTTCTCAAGCATTGACAATGGCATATGTATGAACTACTTCCAATAAACAACAACAACACCTTACAACCAATAATAAACAATAACTCATAAACAACCATATCCAAGAATAGAAACAATTCCTTATAAATAAGGTTAGAAAGAATAAATAAATAAGCCATATCTACTAACCACAACAAACCTTACGACCAAGGATATATGATAACTCATAAACGAACTGCAACCAATAGTAGCAATAAATCCTTATAACCAAACTTAGATAATAAACGAACCTCATTTAATAACAACAATGATCCCTTGAAACCAAGCATGGACATGAACATATAACAAACAGTTTCCACTAACAACAACAATGTTGAAACCTTGACTATCACATGATAAGTCCTAACCTGGTCACGAGCCTCATAACTCAAGCAAATTGTGAGCAAACCATACAAAATTAGTACGTGGTTCTACTTTACCTAGGATGGTTCGATTCTACTCAACAACAAGAACAAATATAACTTAAGTCCGAGCTATGCAACACAATGGCCTAGTCAATGTCTAGAGGATCTACTTATAGAACTGGAACAAGAATGGAGACGGATAGTGGCTCACAGCTCATGACAAGCGGACGGCGATGATGGCATGGCATGTGGATGGTAATGGTGGCTCACGGTGAGCGGCAGTGAGTAGGCCAAGAGAGACACGTGTAAGGGAGAGGGAGAGAGGGAAAGGTAAAGAGAAAGCAAAGTAAACTTGGGGAAGAAGGGAGAGAGAGAAATTAGTCCTAAGACATTATATGTGAAACTCAATTATTGGCTAAGTAATGATGGCTAATGATGAGCTCTCCTGGCTTGGTTAGCAAGATTGAACCTCCACCATCCAAGTGTCACATTGGGGTTAATCTTGGCCAAAGCTTACCTTTCAAGCTTAAATGGTTCAATCATCACCTAGTTTCATGAGTAACTAGACTAGCTTCCCTTTCCGTTCTCCTTCAAAATGGTGCCTAGTCCCCTTTGCATGGCCACCAAACTTTAGTCTTAACTTATTCTTAAGAAGTTACGTAAGTCTCACTTTATGGGTTATTATAGCTTAAATCCCTAAATGAGTACAAGTCTCAAGTTATTGCACTCATGTACCACCTTCCAAAATCTAAGACTAGGTTTAACTTTACAAGGCAACTTGATCCTCGACTTCTTACCTATTTAGGTGTGTGAGGGGGCCTTGATTGGGTTTCAAAAATTGTTCCCTTTTAATTGATTCAAATTCAAGAGACAAATGATAATTAAGAGGCCTATATAATAATCACCCATGATCGACACCCGTAATTGGATCAAAATTTGTGGCTAAGTTTTGATCGGAAGCGGCCTTAACGTGGTCTACAAGAATTGGGTGATTTTAGCAGTACTTGAGCAGCTAGACCCAAATCGAATTCCGCGCCTATTTAGGGTTCTACATGTGACCCATGGTTGGTTCGGAGCCAACCCATCTTTGAGCTTATTCGATCCTTGAATGACTCTCGATTGTCATGCAATTGTGTAGGATCGATTGACGTGCCTTGGATTACGGTTGCAAGGAATGCTCTAGTCACTTGCAACTGGTATATACTTGAGCTGAATCAATCTATACCCGTCCATTGATCAACTCGTGATGGCACATGATCATTTACATCGATCCTTATGGTTGAACGATCTTTTTATAGTCGAATGCTTTGGTCCTAAGTCACTTCACCCCAATCCGTTAAGTGGCCCGTGAACAGTCCCTAAGATTGACTCATAGCCCTTTCTCATTATTGGCATACCAATCCTTAGTCCATCCCTCTTGTCTATGATAAGGCTCCAAATCGAGAATGTCACATGTATCATTTCCGAACTGGGTTTGACTTAGCCCGCTACTTGAACACAATAGTCACGGTTCTTGTTTCTTGTTCGACACATTGTAATGACATGGTTTCGGTAAGTCACGACACATAGTTCACTTGGCACACCTTTAAGGCACTCATTCATCAAACTAAAGAAAATATAAGAACTAGTTATGTGCTTAATTATGTGTGGTCACACGAGGGAAACCGTCACCGATGGATTTCAAGACGATGCCCAATGGATTTTAGATACCATTCGTGGATAGGATTTCACAACAAAACCCGATGGATTTTGGATGTTGTCACTGATGGATTTTGAAACGTTGTCGTGCCCAATGAGGCGAGATAATGCCAAATGGATTTCGAAAGAATCGATGGATTTTGATTATGTATGTAATAAATGAACACCGTGTGATGTGTCTTGGACGCTCATGTGCATATATATTATGGAATATTATGTGGTTCTTGATCAAGATTGTATTTGAGGTATTAAAGAATCACATGAATATTTTAGTAGCTATTATTTAACACATACATATTTTATATGTCATTATTTGTGACCTGAGAGACACGTGCATATTTTATATGTCATTATTAGTGATTTGAGAGGTTTGTGAATATTTTATATGCCCTTATTTGGAACTTCAAAGCCGCATGAATATTTTAGAAGCTATTATTTGACATGTGCGTATTTTATACACTATTATTGGTGACTTGAGAGACACGTATGTAATTTATGTATTATTATTTGGGACTTGAGAATCATGTGTTTGTAGTAGAAGTTATTATTTGGCCCGTATATAATTTTTATGAGTATGGAACATTTTGCAACTCCTTGATCGTGCACGTATTTTAACTAGTTGAGAACTCCCTTTCATGACCATAATTAAGACAAAGCAAGCGTTTTAATCTGCCATCGATATGTTAATGTTGAGTATTCGCACGGTTCCAATATGAGGTATCCTCCTATATGAGGTTTAGGTGATTTACTTATTGAGTTTTCAACTCATTTGTCGTTGTTTTACTCTTTTCAGACCCGTAGGTATATGTCTCTCTACAGTCCATTTCAATTTGTCTATACAAATGGAAGTTGTTATCTCGGACATAGAGATTGTGACGATCGATATTACATACCAAAAGCACACCACTATGGTGTAAGTGGACGAAGACTTATGATATTTGGTTCCTCATTTGTACAAGGCGTGGTCATGTGGATCAACGAGGAGGTCTTCAGGCCCATCCGCGGGTTTGACAGTCCTCCCAGTGGCCCCGATGATTTGGTAGCAAACCCTCTTGATGGCAGCATGGATGACTTCAACTCCGATCTCGACTATGACCCTGAGCCCCAGCCATAAAAAGTTGGCCTTCTAATGAGAACCACTTTTGATAGTCACCTTTGTAGAGGAGCTAGGACTAATTTTGGTTGTAATCGGAACGGCCCAACTAAGTGGGCTTGTAAATGAAAGTTTTCGATTCTAATAAAGCAATATATAAGTAGTGTGTTTGTATATATGTTTTCCTTACTATCCACTTATTTTTTGTTGATTGGGTATTATAGTAGTATGTCTCTACATGTACTCAATTGAAAGGTAAAAGTAATGGGACGGCGACACCTCTTGAGACGTTGTGCATTAATCCCATGAATGTCGCGTTCCCCTGATGAGGGAAGGTTCAAGGCATGACACAAGGTTACTTCTTTGAAATTGAGCCTTCTTTCTATGTTTGTTAGCATTCCTTTTGTAAGACTCATTTGGCTTTTCGATCTTGGACTGAAATTGCTCTTGAAGCTTCTTCATCACCTTGGCTCTCTCTTTAGCTTCGTAATTGACTTGTTAATTGGATAGAATGGGGACCAAGTTAATAGTCGTGAAGAGATTGATTCCAGTCACAACTTCAAATGGTGAATGACCCATTGTGTAACTTTGGAGAGCGATTATAAGCAAATTCAGCATGTGTAAGTTTTAAATCCCAATCCTTTAAAGCCTTACTTACCATGCTTCGAAAGAGAGTATAATTGGTTACCTCTATTTGATCATACGTTTGAGGGTGACAAGTCGTGCTAAATAGGAGTTTGCTACCAAGTATCTTTCATAGGGTCTTCCAAAAGTAGCTAAAAATTTTGGAATCCTTACCTGACACTATTGTCTTGGGGACTTTGTGAAGATGAATGATCTTCTTGAAATATGTCTCGGCCACGTGAAATGTATCATCTGTTTTGTGACATGGAATAAAATGAGTCATTTTAGAAAATGGATAAATAACCACCATGATAGCATCCTTCCTCCTTTGAGTCCTTGATAGGGCCACAATAAAATCCATACTCACATCTTCCCGATGCTACATTAGAGCTTGAAATGGAGTATACAGTCCTTGATGGAACTGATTCTTTACTTTTTTACAAGTTACAAACCTTAAAATGAGAGCATGCACATCTTCATTCATCTTTGGCCAATAAAATTGCTCTTGAAGAACCTTAAGAGTTTTGTTAATGTTGAAGCGAGCGGCTAATCCTCTACCACGCGCTTGTCAGATCAATAGTTCTCTAAAAGAACTTTTTGACATGCAGAGTTTGTTACTATTGACATTTGGTTTTTAGCCGACTCATCTTAAAAGGTGAAAATTTGAGATCAGGGTTTTTGATCGCGACAAAATCCATTTCTCAAATAAAAAAAGTCATTTTTCTTTTCTTTTGCATTGGTCCTTCATTTGCATTTTATGTCCTTTTCATTTTCATCAAAATCCCAAAAAGTAGAGAATTGACTTTTCAGTTGGCTTTTTTTATCAACCTTTTGATTAAAAGGTCAACCTCAAGTCAAAATTTAGCTTTTTGCACAAAAAGGCCAAAGATAGTCTCAATTTAGTCTCAATTTCACTTTTATATTGAAAAAAAAAAATCAAAGTTTGACCTATTAATTGACATTTAAGGGATTAATAAGTAAAATATTAACTTTGGTTAACATTTTGACAAAAAAAAATCTCAAAAATGTCAAAACCCTCAAATCATCTTATTTTTACTTTTATTTGACTTTGGCATAAAACATTTCACAAAAATGGATTAAAAACCTAATTTTCCAATTGTTTAGATTATGTTCGAAATCAGACAAAAATAAAATAACTTTGTTTCTAGTCATTTTTTTAGAATAACTTTCTTTGCAACATTTGATCAAGAGGTCACTCTACGTCCAATCGTCAAACCAATTTTGGAATTTCAGTTGGGATAAAAATTTCCGATTTTAGCCCTAATCAGTTGTCTCGATCAATTCTTCATTGTTTGGGCAATTATGCCCTTAACTATCTTAATTTTTTAGTGGCAGTTCAAATCTGGCACCAATTTTGGCAAATTTAGATGGGAACATCTCAATTTGGCAAATGCACTTGAAGGTTATGAAATCAAGCTAATGTGGTTTGATTAAGTCAATTCAACTAGGTCAAATCAAGTCGATTCTACACTAGGGTCCAATTGAAGTAACTAAGCTTCAATTTGGCAATTGAAGTTCAATTGCAAATAGGGGTCTAACATGCGGCATCATTTTATTAGGAATTCAATGAATTTGAGCATTTTGCACACAATTAATCAGCATGGGATAATCTAATTGCGTTTAATTTTAATTTCACTTTAATTGGAAAATCAGAAAATTAGAAAAAAAAATAGGATTACAATTGAGGTGGTTTAAGCTGGTCAAACTCAAGTCAAACCGGTCCGAACGGTTCAACTTGGTTTTGACTAGCATTGACCGGTGGCCATTTTCCGACCATTTTCCGGCGACCAGTGACAATTTTAGACTAGTCATGCCTTGGCTGATGGCCAACTCTCTAGCATGCATCAAAATCATGAAAATGCCCTAAAGTTATATATACAGAGGAAAGTTCTCAATTGTAATGTAAAAAGTTGACCGAATGATAATTTTTCTTTGTAAGTTGAATTATTTATCTGATTCTTTATCCAATGCTATTGGTAGTAAATCAAACAGTTCTTTATCGTTAGCCGGTGGAGCAATCCTTTATGCCTTGGTGAGGAGCTGCCATCTATCTCAGTTCTTTATCCCTTGCTGGTGGTTTCTGCCTTTATTCATTAATAGTGAACCTCCCTATCCCTCAAAATTTATATTACATTAATTCGTCCATCTCCATACACCCTTCATGCACACAACCCATAAACCCCATTTCTAGAATCACTCGCCCACATATGCATCAAATATGAATAACATGATGTTTTTAAAAATTTCATCAATTTGAGAGAAAATTTGTCAGAGAATATCTTGCAATAGTCCAGCAACCCATTTGTGTCATGTACAGTATCATCGTTGCAATTTGGAACTTTACTTTCTTTCTACCAGTTAGGCAGCCGAAAGAAGAAAAAATAAAAAATAAAGGAAAAAATGAAAAATAAAATAAAAATATTAAAAAAGTACTACCAAACGCATTTTTTTATTCAAAAATTGTTCCCCTAAACAGAAACACTTTTTTATTTCTATATCTGAGATCTGAGACATGAAGCTTTGAAAAATTCTGTGACGTCCATTATATTCATAACAATGTTTGTTTTTCATGTGGCATGATTTATTTTTCTGGAGGTGCTCTTGTTTCACTAGTTTCATCGGTTCTTTGAAAAACTTTCCGAACTTCGTACTTTCTTAACTCGCTAATTTAATGGAATTACGCAGAGCACAGAACTCTCAGATCCAGATCTGAAAGGATGATTACCGTGAGGTGATTGCAGTTTCCACAAGAGATAAGCGACGGGAGATGGATCCCGTCTCGTCGACCGGACCGCAACGCGGTGATTGCCATCTTACACCACACGAACACGCGAACACGCGCACGCAGACGCACACGTCCGTGCACGCAAGCTGCTCTCAGCGTGTTTGGCACCATATTGGCCACAACGGCGCCAAGTAAAGCCGATAAAGTTTAATGTAGCACGTTTACTCCGATTGTCCAGCTACTATTTCGACGTGCACCTTACCAGTCTGGTAGTGCTTTGTAACCGGAAGACTTACAGTGAATACTTTTTAAAAAGAAATTACTGTGATTGATTTCATGGGTTTGGCCCACATATAAAACGAGTTGAGTCATTACAGATAGTACCAAAGCAAGGCTCCCTCTTATAGATGTGTGGTTCATGAATGGAATAGGCCCATACTTGATCTGATAAAGGCATGGAGCAATGGCGGGAGTGAGGGGTTTCGAACATGGTGCTACTCTCAACAGGCTTCTAGAATGGTGGAGGGACCATGCATGGACTAGACCACACATCGGATTAAGGGAGCGTCACTAGGCAATATAGGCCAACACTGACGTTCTCACATACTATCACAATTCTTTATGTGAGGGAGTTTGTGAAATCCTAAATCCCATATTAGTTGGGAAAAAGGCCATATGGAGTTATTTATAATTCAACATCGACCCTCAAATGGCCACTACTTTATGTGGTTATTCAAAGTACTCCTTTTAGAGGACTTGGTCCACATGGAATGGATTGAGTTGTTATCGTCATTTGGATTACATATGACAACACCCTTTTTAATACCCTTAATTATAACCTATTTAAAGTTTGAACTTTTGATAATTCAATCTTAATTACCATTCTTTATATCGTATTCAAATCTAAACTTAAAAATGAGCAATACAGAATATGGGATAGTTATTTAATTAGTCCTAAACATATTATATAAATGTCATTTCAGTTATAAACTTTTTAATTATGTAAATGCAATACTAAATTTTTCTATGAAATTTCAATGTAGTCCTTCTAGGCAATTTTGGGCCAATTGCCTATGAAAATTGCTACCATGATGTCCAATCATTGCTGGTTCTCCTAAGTGGCTTGCTAACATGGACAACTTGTGGATTGCCATGTTAGTGATTTTCAATGGCCTAGAAGGACTACATTAGAATTCCACGTAAAGGTTAGGACTATATTAGAAAAATTGAAAAGTTTAAAATCAAACTGGCATCCATATAATAAGTTCAGCATTGAAATAGTAATTTTTCTCACTTAATAAATTATTAGGATAAAGTATGCCATTTCTTTTGGCAAGATAATGCAGAATATTTCTTAGCAATAGTTGTAAGCCTCTTTAACTGAAATGGCCGTTGCGAGTAAACCTAATGCATATGCCACTCAGAAAAATTCAAAGCAACTTCTAAAAGGGGTTTGGCAAAATTAGTTCCAAATTTATTCTTTCTTCCAGAATCGGAATGAAGCTGAGGAACTTCACTCTTAGTTTTTCCATACCTTTTCCCACATTCTAGATGACTTTTGTTTGCATTAATCAAAGATCTCGACCATCCCTTTACCAAGAACCTAGGGCAACGTGTGAAAACAATGAAGTAAAAGCTTCATTGACCAAAAAGAAGAAATATGCCATTTGGCTATCCATTTGTTCTCGAGGGCTTCCCACGTCACGGGTCGCGTATGGTTGATGCTTGGTCAAAAAGGTGGAGAAGAAAGGAGAAGGAGAATATTAATATGTGATGGGAATAAAGATGACAACCGTAATTGGCTTATCTATTGGGTTTGAAAAGACCTCCCGGTTTTGAAGAGACTAAAAAAATGGGATGACAAAGAATCTTTAGCTTTTACCGTCTAGGCGGTTCATCTGATCCTACAATTGGATTTTTTAAACGTGTTTTTCTTTTTTTCTTTTTTCTTTTCTTTTGCGGTATCTCAATGACTCGATTTAGCATGGTTCCTCGTCCAAGATTATGCGTTTGTAACAGACATAGAATATGGTATAATATCTTGTTGCGATAATTCGATGGCAAAGTGATGAGGTGCCCATATGAGATGTTAGGTGAGAAAAAGTCTCACATTGTAGATGTGGTGTGGTATGAATCGGTTGATGTATCCTAGCCAGAGCTTAACTTATTGGTTGAATGAATGTGGATCCTCAAGGATTTGTGAGTGATCTCCTTGTTGAGTTGATGTAGCAAAAGCCCAATATCTTTATCTATGGAGATCATAAAAAGAGAGCTCAAATTCAATCCTATCAACAAATCTAGTTGGACATATGTGTAACTTAATGAAT
Source organism: Eucalyptus polyanthemos subsp. polyanthemos (assembly GCA_017140185.1). Lineage (NCBI taxonomy): Eukaryota > Viridiplantae > Streptophyta > Magnoliopsida > Myrtales > Myrtaceae > Eucalyptus > Eucalyptus polyanthemos. Next base: position 19,929,964 of record CM029466.1, read on the forward strand.
CTCCTCCTCACGTGTGAGCCTTCATTGTTATACCCACTGCCCTTTAATTTAGGTATTTCTTCTGCTTTGATATTATCTCAACTTGAATTTCCACGTTGGCTTGATCAAGCTTGACAATTGTCGGAGACAGGAACAAAATTCACCTTTACGATTCCACCCCAATCGCCATAGTTAGCCCAACCAAGTTTGGTTGTAGACTCAAAGAATGATGCGCCACCTCAGTTAAAGAGTCACATTTGAAATTATTTTTTTTGAGATCTTCAACAAACACGTATTTACATTGGGGGCACACTAATCTATTTTAAGTTTTGAGACCATTTATTGGGCCGACACATGATAAAAGATTAAGCCAATGAGTAATGATCCAAGTAAAATTTATTAACTACTCTGCATCACCGTACATCCTTGATGTGAAACTTCTTTTGCCTAACACCCTCATATGTACACCTTAACACTTCTAGGATGAAAATATTGGACTTCTGCAATGTTGGCCCAACATTAAGTTGATTTGTCTCACAAAAAATCATGTTAATCCCATGTAATTTCAGTTGTATCAACCTATAAAATATGTTGAGTAAAGATAATTTGAGCTGATTCACATTCATAAAGTAATTTCTTATGGTTAGGCCAAATGAACAGTGGATGGCATGCCTTCTAGCTGGACTAGATAAGAAAATGCGACTCCCACGTACGTCTACTTTCTTCCTTAGAATGTGGTGGTTGGTGCCACAACACCCATGTCTCAGCCCAACAGAACTGGACAAACATTGATGCCGCCTCAAAGAATAAAATGTGAGGAAAGTGTCATAGAATATATGTCAGAATCAATGGAGAACTGTCTCACATTGTCGCATTGTGATAATTACTTTCCTTACAAAGCTCCCCAAGAAGGTGGACTATCAAGAAAATATTCTGTGGATCTTGCTTTTGGGAATGCCTTCCTTACCCTTCCCATTAAACTCAGGATTTGGAGCTTCAATTCACCAGGTCACTAGTTCAGAATTGAAATAGATTGAGAGACTTGAGAAGATGGACATGAGGTCTAGATTCTTGAGGCAAGTACGAAGAACAAAATCTTGACGATTCAGTCCCACATTATGGACCTCCCTTTCAATGGATCTGTTCTTTTTTCTAAACCTAAAGAGTGATACCGATAAAAAGTCTCCGAACAAACTGTGTTCTTCATCTCGATCATGACCTCTACGTTTTGGTGGGGAATCATATTCATGCAGCCGTGACATGCGACGTCTAAATTCTTTATTATCATCAGCAAGATGATTTTTGGAGCATCTTGGGGATCAGATGCCGCGTACCCGGTCAATTTTGATCACCGTAGAAGAGCATTAAAAGTCTCATTTGAGTTCAGACAAATATTTTATCAATGGTATATAACTCACCGCAGCATCTAAATGTTCTACATGGAAGAAGCATCTGGGAGAATCTGAAAACTTTTGTGTCTGACCCTTAAAAGCAAAGGTTTGGGGAGAAGATAAAAAGGAGGAGGATAGTTTCAAGAATATAAGAGTCCACCCTTCGTTTTGGGGTTGAATGTTGAGATTGTGGAATATATATATATTTCCTGACTCAAGTTCCACCCATAACAGTGTAAGTCAACCGTGTCTTAAACATGAGGACATGGCATGAATTGGAGCAATCTTCCCATCTCTGGCTGGGAATAGGCACAGTAAAATCTAGGCAAACGGTTATGAACGAGCTTTCTTTGCAATTTACAGAATCCTCTCACATATTTCTGAAAAATGAGAACTTTTCCATATGAAACTTATCAAGCAACTCAAGATGGCATTGTCCAGAGTCCTGGCACAAGAAACAGAACCCTCTGCTAATGATCTCCCAACAATGTAATCACGTGCTAAAGTTTTAAATGCCATGAAGAACGAGGCAGTTTAGTTATACTAGATGATCAAGATGCGATCTCCTTGCTATGTCGGCTAGCAATTGAAAAAATGGAATAAGTGTTTATGACATCAGTCCTTCATGAAAACATGACAAACTGTTACTGCAAAGAATGTGATCCATTTAATAAAGAAAAAAAGGGAATCAATTTGATGACATAGGGGGAGGTTCTACTCCGCCCACTTGCCTCAAATAGAGATTGGAAACTTTTTTTACCCGCATTGAAAGATCTCTCTAGGGTCTTTGCCCAAACTCTTTTCCTATATAAAGAACCCTACATTGGCAAATTTTCCATCCAAAACCAATAAGTCCGTCTTCTCACTAATTAGAAGAAAAAGAATGGCTTCTCTATCTTTTGATGCCAGGCTCAACCTCCAACTGAGCAAAAGCCATCAGCAACAACAATCATTGGTCCTCGAAGAGATTGAAGGCCTAATTAGGGTTTACAAGGATGGGCGAGTCGAGAGGTTCCCCATCATCCCTAGTGTCTCCTGCACAATTTCCTCAGGAGTCGACACGCATGCCAGAGACGTCACAATCGACAAGTTTACCAACTTGTGGGCGCGTGTCTATGTTCCAAACCGGCCCGGCAAGTACCCCTTGCTTGTTTACTTCCATGGAGGGGGATTCTGCGTTGGATCAGCTGCGTGGAGCTGCTACCATGAGTTCCTGGCCAATCTGGCGTCCACCGCAAGTTGCGTGATCGTATCAGTCAATTACCGCCTTGCACCTGAGAACCGTCTCCCAGCTGCTTACGAGGACGGAGTCAATGCGATCATGTGGCTTAAAAGGCAAGTTGCCAATGGATCCGACGAGCACAAATGGTGGGTGAGCCAGTGCAATCTGTCCAACTTTTTCCTAGTTGGCGACAGCGCCGGCGCTAATATAGCCTTTAACGTCGCTGTTCGACTAGGAAACGTCAGCGCTTCTGTGTCCAATGCCATCAAACCATTGCATCTGAAGGGTGTTATTTTAATCCAACCTTTCTTTGGAGGAGAGATCCGGACCGGGTCTGAAAAGATGGCCTCTCAGCCGCCCAATTCGGCACTGACTCTATCTGCTTCTGACACCTATTGGAGGCTGTCACTTCCTTCAGGGGCAAATAGGGACCATCCCTGGTGCAATCCTTTGTCGAGTAGGATCAATTCGAGCATCCCATCGGCGATGGTGTGCATATCGGAGCTCGACATCTTGAAGGACCGGAACTCGCAGCTATGTAATGCCTTGGCCAACATGGGTAAGGCAGTGGAAATGGTCATGTACAGAGGGGTGGGACATGCATTCCAAGTCCTGCACAAGTCCCAGATGGCTCGCTCAAGAACACAGGAGATGATCTCAGATATCAAAGCTTTCATCAATCAATGATGGCTAACAAAATGAGAGAAGCTGGGTGCATTTTCTTTTGTCAATTAGAAAATGGTACATGTTTTATTTGTGTCGGAGGTCAGGACCTAGGAGGCATGGTGGTGATTGTTGGTCATTTTCAGTCAGCCAGTTTTCTTCATTGGTCACATTTGTACATTATCTCTATAGGTGCATTATTGCGTAAAGTCGATGAATTTGTCATCTTCTCATAAAAGAAAAGGTCAATCAGTTTGTCATCATTTCATTACTTTCTCTATTTTACGGCTTCTTTGCATCAGCATGGGTACAGTCTAGCATCGATCACAAATGATTAGTGTTCTCAGATGCGTATGTAACTTTTGTATATTATGTGTACTTGCTTTACCACAAGCATAAAGGATTTCCTAATGACATTACGGTATTTGAAACTTCTAGTCAACAAGATCTTCATTCTTCTCTTTTAAGGGTAATTGCAGAATTAGTTTTGAACATATTGTATGAAAACTAATCCAGTTCTCAATTTTTCAATTGAACCATGGAAAAAAAAAAAATCAATCAAGTCCTCTAAAAAAAGTCTTGCCTAATTTATTTGGCATGATAACCTAATCATTGCCAGCTATTGTACATGTAGTGGTGACAACATAACATGGGCTATTTAAAAAAAAAAAAAAAAAATGCCATTTTTTCTAGTTATTTTTGAGAAAATGTTAATACAAGTATCATTACTTTCGTATAATCTTAATGCCAAAAATTTTTATTGGATTACTAAAACGTTACTTTAAAAAATGATAATTTAAGTGCCAACTTTGATATGGAATGCCAAAAAATATGACAAGGCATTATTTTATTGCAGATTCATTTATGTGCTTCATCAGAGAAATCAAATCAGCACAAATCACAAAGAAATGATGCTGTTTCAGATCTATCGATTAAACAAATATCTGAACAAATGCTAAGTTCAAAAAATTGCTTAACCAAATTAAAGAGGAAGAATCGAAGCCAATGGAGACAAGCGTAACCAAGCCACCAATCCAGAGAAGAATAAAACAATCTCTCAGCCACTTTCGGTTCGATTTTCCCTTGTCCTTCACGATGGAAAAACCAATTTTTTATTGCATATTCTCATTCCATTAGCACAAAACGAGGATATGGAGACGACTGAATGAAAAAGTGATCAAACTGATTCATGGGTAAAAACGAAGCAACAAAATGTGAAAGAAAAATCACCAACACTTCCAGTGAATCCAGAAACCAATTTGAAAAACAATGGGGGCAAAATTGCTTATCTTCTTCAAAAGACCCTAACCCAAATTGCTCAAATTAGAGCAAAATTACCTTCTAAAATTTGAAATGGAGAGCAGGAGTAGGACAATCGGCCCATAATCATGTAAAGCAAAACGAATTAGACATGTTATATCGTTGATTTTTCCAACTTAACCTAAATGTGATTCCTCTCGATTTGTTCCATCAACTTGCCTTCGACTGCTCTCTGCAACACATAATTGAGAAGATTGCTAGGCAATTTGTAGTCATCTTCGGAGTTCTGGAACACGATATCCTCGGCTATGTCACTAGTAGTGCACTAACAAGAGTAGTATAGAGAAGACCAAAAACGCCCCAAAAAAAAAAAAAAAAAAAGCATATTGAGATCACACAAAGAGGGAAAGAAGGAGACAGGAAGATGAAAGGTGACCGTTTAGTCCCATTTGTCAAATCATCCTCTTCATTTTCCACTTTGGACTTGAATTTGTTTTGAAATAACCATGTCAAACTAGAAAATTATTATTAAAGTTTTTTTTTTTTTTTGGTAAGTAAAATTTATTATTAAAGTTATCTTGAACTTTTAGCTAGAATTTGTTGTCAGGGGCATTTAAATAATCTAATGAATATTTTAGCATCAAAGTAAGTGTCGTATAAAAGTTATGGTACTAGTGTTGTAATTTTCTGATCTTTTCTTCTTTATCACACACAAGCTCGCTCTTCCAAAGCTCATCTCATGCTTGTCCGTCACTGCCCACATTGTTGCCTGGAACTTCGGCGGCGTTCTACCACCACTGCCCATCACTAGAGGAGCCGTATGAGGCGGAAGCTCCACGTTGACCTTGATCAACCGTCGGCACCCATCGTCGTCATCTCCAATGAGCCAAACCGAGTGCTCGTGTTTTTGGTTCTCTATTTTTAAAGTTCAAGAGGGTGTTGGCAACCTCCATGGCCACAAATGGCGACTTTCAACTCCATATTCGCGGGTGAGAGAAACAAAGTTAGAGAGACTAATCACAGTGGTAGAGGCTGTCGGCCTTGTACAACGATGGTGGCTGCGGCTGTTCGAGCAAGGCCGGCGATTGTGGCAACACACCGCTAGAGGCCCATGCGGGTGTAGGCAGCGCGGACAAGCATCGGAGGAGCCTTAGCGGAGCGATCGAGAAGATGATGAACGTAAAAAGAGAAGCTCATGTGTGGAAAAGAAGCAAATAAGACAGAAAAAATGCAAAAGAATTTCAAAAGATTCAGTAAAAAAATGGCATCATTTCAATTGAAAATAGTCCATATCAAGCCGTCACTGATATTCTCAGGAGGGTTGACAATCTGGACTCCCAAGTTAGATAAATTAGACAAGATTTGACCGAGATGTCTTGATTACATTTTCTGTTTATTTAGGATTACGTTGACTCGACTTAAAGGTTGAGGTCTCACTTGATTTTCTTAGGTTTATGATTGATTGTGCAAATACCCCCTCTTTTCACCTCTTTTTTTGACAATGGCGTTGAAGGAGTTTTGAATGACTTGTCAAAAGAACCCACGTGTCAAGGAAATAAACCAACGTTACGAGAAGAGGTTGACAGAAAATAAAGCACATCCAACCGTATGGCATCTAAATTAAACATCACAAAAACCTCATATAATTAGCAACCAGAACGATATCTCAACTAATTAAAAGGTTACGCGTGCATTGATTCTCAGAACAATTTGAACGCTGCAGAGCATTTTTACATTGTCAGGATGCCAACTGTCCTTAATGGCGGACATTTGTGTAGATATATTGACAATTGTCGATGAAAGTCACCCCTTGCCAGCCGCAATGACCCACTTAGAAAGTTGTCTATAGAAGGAAAGAGACTCATCTAGGTAAGGGGTTGGATTCTTTAAAATCCTAATTTGACTATTAGCATCCTCCTTCCCATCCAATCACCGACTTAATCATCCAAGGCGCCACTTCCGGTTCTAAACCCGGATGCCTTATCTCAAATTTGTTCTGCAGATCCATTTTAGAAGTTCAGCATTAGCAGTTTGGCGCCGCCCTTACGAAATGGCTAAGCTGTTTTGTCTTTCTTTAGAATTTCAAAACTATTCCGTTCGGGGAGGGATGGCCAATGCTGCTTTCTCAGTTCTCAAAATACCAAGACTGACCCGGAGATTCCCGGACAAATGTCTCCACCATTCTCGACAAAATTTTCCCTACCATATAGTGGGCCATAAGGCTATCCCCATCATCCTCCGAATCCTTCTCCACAACCTTCTTACGGTTATGAATTCTATGTTCCTCCACGTTGTGCTCCTCTCTTCGGGGTTAATTACGTTACTTGCTGGAAAGCAATGTGGATCAGCTTCTGATAGCTTTTCCTGGAGGACCCAGATGTAAGTTCCTGGACTAACGATTCCTGGAAATGCTTTGACAGATGATTGGACGAGTTTTGGGAGTGAGTCCGGTGTGAGGGAAGAAGGGTCAATCTCCGTGGGAAAGCAAAGGGCCGATCACCGCTTCAAAGAAATGGAATGTAAGATCCTAGATGTTCTCCGGAGGCTCAACGAAACAAAGCCGTCGGGGTCAAGTTCTGGCTATAATGATCTCCATTTATCGAAGAAATAATGACGGCTAATCTCTGGAAGGGGTTTAGACTCCCTAATTTGAATACTTATGATGGCTCGAGAGATCCCCTTGATCACTTGGAGGCATTCCGGGCCATGATGATGTTACATGCCGCTCCCGACGCGATATATCCCGTGCCTTCCCAGCCACTTTGACCAAGGCGGCGAGAATATGGTATAGTCACCTTTCATTTGCGCTCTGTCAGCTCGTTTTGTGAAGTGGTTGATCTATTCTTAGATCACTTTTCCAACTGCCTTCCGCTTCAAAAAATGGAAAACTTCTTGTTGGCTGTAAAACGAAAAAGCCCTGAAGAAGCCCTTAAAGAAAACTTGCACGAGTTTAGCCATTGCGAGCTAATCTCGACCTTATCCCAAATAGTACCAACTCGGGGTTTTAATCTCAAATACCACTTATAGAATGAGAGGTCGGAAGAAGGAAAAGCCATGCACTTGCCTGATTTGGGAGATTACACACACTCCCTAATGGAATCCCCATGTATAAGAACTTCGCAGGTAAATCGAGGGAAAGGGGACCTAAATGGCCGAGGAATATGTTTTTTTTTTTTTTTTTAAGGATTAATACCATGAAAAACCCCAATTGGTACACTTGTAACATATTTATTCCAAACTGATTTTTTTACTACTAAAACCTCAAACCAATACATGATAAATTCACCTAAAACTAATTTTTTTTATCATCAAAAATTACAAATTGGTGTTAAATTGAATTAATATCACAAAAAATCACAAACTGATATATCTATGACAAATAGAGGGTAAACTTCTAAACTAATATACTCATCAATTGTCACGTGTCATCCAACTTGGCAATTTTATGGAAAAATTTAATGGACACTAATGGAAAGTAAATTCGTTACAAGTTTATCAATTTGGACAAATTTTTCATAGATGTATTAATTTAAGGATTTTGATGATATTAACTCATTTTAAATTAAGGGCCCGAAATCACTTATCCCGGAACTCGTCAATTTAGTCGAGGACTTGAAGGAGATAATTCCCATGTTCGTCCTCATTTTGAGTCTGTCGAAGATAATCAAGTATGCATGTGGCCTAAATGTAAGGTTTTCGGAGCCATGGGATTAGCAAGATGAATTGCTATGAAGGTTTTGGAGCTTATAATGGATTGGAATAAAACAATCTCATGTGTCTATCTATATGTGTTTTCTGAATTATCAGTCTGTTTTCAGAATTAGGAGTTGCCGACCTCAAATTATGAAGACCTAATGTCTTAATATCGTGTAAATCTAGGTTTTTCACATTCTTTCAATTTCAGCCTTAATTAAACAATGGACTTTAAATCACAAGGGCTAAGTCTCATTGAATGTAAATGAGTGGAACTTTGATTAAACCGAGCTCAATTAAGGCCCTCCCCATCTTTATGAATTTCGGCCAGCCCTTAGCGTGCATGAGCTTGGCCAAATTCCACTTTTTGTGGGTTCAATTGATGATAGACTTGATTCCTTTAGGGTTTATTTTGATTAAACTCAAAGCCTTTAATTTTAAGGAGCTAAATTCAACTTAATTAAAACTTAATTGCTATTTTGGCTTGAAAATTTCGGCCACTTGCTTCCCTTGTGCTGGCCGAATCTTGCTTGTACTACAGGCCCAATCCACATTACTGATTTAGGGCCACTCAATGCTCCTTAAAATTATATACTATACAATTTAATCATAATATTTTTTTATGCAATCAATTTTAAATGGTTAACCAAAATTTAAGTGTCAGTACATAGTACATATAATAAACTCAATTTAAATGTCAAATCTAATAGGCTCTACATGGGACCAATCAATTTTCAATTATCGATATCCCACTTACTAATTAGCCGTATAATAATCTCCCCGACAACAGAGAATGGGAATGAAAAGACCAGGAGTCGACCATGCTTTTCACCAGAGCATCCCTTCTTTTTTTCTCTTTTCCGGATGACCAGACCGACCCATTACTCCGCGCTGAAGTGACTCTTCGAAAGAAACGAAATAAAAAAGAAAGAAATTAAAGGGGGAAACAAAAAAGAAACCGACTAGACTAAAGCAGAGGAATAAGTGATGAGGAAGAAGATAGCATGCAAAGATTGCGCGGCGGTCCTTTACACCACGTTGGTCAAAAGAATATCTGTCAACTTTTTGTCGACATAATGTTCTCCTCTCATGTCGATTTTTTTGCGTGACATCGCAAAATCAAACGGCTGAGAATTTGAAATTAAAAAAAAAAAAAAAAGACTTTTTGGAAAGCATTTTTTTAAGAAAAGTCGGATAATAAACATTAAAAATGACCTTTAAAGCGACTCGATCAAGTGAATATTTCCTAAATAACCTACTTCAAAAAAATTCAAAATTTCAAAAAAAAAAAAAAAAGTCCACTATCTCTAAGTTTTCAAAAAGGATAATTGAAACTCACAGAAATTCTATGCATTTTATTTTAGCAGATAACCCTAGCAAGAGAAACGACAGATACTCGACCATATATATTTTAGGAGTAAATGCACTCAAGGTCCTAAAATTTGTTAGAAAGTACAATTGGGTCCTACAATTTTCAAAATATACAAGCAAATCTTTATGTTAACTCCATTCATCTTGACTAACGAAAATTGCTAATACAGCTTTTATTTATTTATTTTCTCTTCCTTACTTGGCACTGACATAGCTAATACATAAAAGATAAGGTTAAAATGACGTCATTTTGGTCCAAATATGATTTTTTTAATCTAAATATTATTTAAATTAATCTTTGAATGAGTCTATATGTAACCCAGTCTTTGAGCACAATTTTTTTTTTTTATGGTGGACTAAATCAGTCAAATTGATGATCACCCATTTAGTCCCTCTAACATCATCGGTGCAGATAAGGTAATTATAAACGCTATCATTTTCTAGATGCCATGGAATATTTAATGTTTATCTTAACTTTAATATAAAAAGACTAAATATGGTAGCTAAAATTTAGGCATCACCTATAAGAAATAGCCATCTCATGATAAACTCTTTGGTCTTCCTCGCCATGAATCGTAACTAGCTTCCCTTCAATTACAAACTTCACCATTTGATTCAAGTTTGAAGGTACGGCACCCATATTGTGGATCCATGGATGGCCCAATAAGAAATTAAAAGTAGTAGGGATGTCCAACACTTGGAATTCAATATTGAATAGTGATCTGCAGGTCAAGATTAATTTTACCCACCACATCCTTCTTCGTTCCATTGAATGCCCGTAAGAAAGTTTTAGCGGCACAAATTTTGGACAACTTTACACCAAGGCATTGCAGAGTTGCCAAAGGACATATGATTAAAGCGGATCCATTATCAATAAGCACTCAAACAAGATGAGTAGTCTTGCACTTAACCAAAATGTAGAGAGCTTTTACATGCCCCTTTCTTCAATAGAGAATTCTCTGTTGGAAAAGGCTATTTGATTTTGAGCAGGATGGATCCCATGAATTTCTCTATTTTGTCATGCTCGATTGTCTCGGGAACATGTACTTTGCTTAACACTTTCATGAAGGACTTTTGGTGTTTAACAGAAGCTACAAAAGCTTGAGTAGAGAGATTTGCACAAGTATCTTATGCAATTGGTCTACGACATTATAGTCGCTTGCCTTGATTATGGCTGGGAATTTCTTAGGCTCTTCAATAATAGCTCGATAGGTTGTGAGTTGGCTTGAGCATAAGCACTTCCAGACCTCGTAAGTAGATTAATATCCATGCCACATGACCAAGGAATTGCTTTGTTGTGAGCATAGGCATAGGGTTCTGGAACATCAATCATTATCCTTTCATCGATTGGTGGCACATCAACTGTTGATTATTCATGGTATGATTCGTCTTCATGTGGCAGAATATAAATCGGCAAAGGATCTACCTTGTCCCTTCTGATATTCAGTGCAGTGAATTCCTCATCCTAATCAATAATTACTTGGATGATAGCAGGAGATATACCGGTGTTGTCAGTATAATACAATCATCCTAGTTTCGACCATCTATCGAACCCTTTCCTTCATAAGAGAAAGAAGGATTTTCATCTTTTAGGTAGTATCTAGCTCTAACTAATCCGTCATAAATGTCAACCGACATGTGCTTTCAAATTCTTCTCTTTCCCGTATCAAACCTGAAAATGGTATTCACATATTTTTTTGCAAGATTGGACAATGGATTCTTCTAGACATTTGGTTGAGTAGCCTATGAGGAAAATGCCTTCATGTCCAAGAGGTTTTGGACTCTATTTTTCTCATATTCTTCTTCTTCATGTGGCCCATCGCCGGACCGGCCACCGGCCAGACAAGGGCCATTGACGCTCATTGGAGCATCGTTGGCCCTTAGCAAGGCCAACCCTCTCGCCCAACCCTGCCGAGCCTCACCGGTGGCCAGGCCGGCCTCGTTGGGGCTAGACGAGGCCGGCCTAGCCACCGACAAGGCCGAGCCTCACTGGGGCTGGACGAGGCCGACCTGGCCACCGGCGAGGCCGAGCCTCGCCGCTGGCTAGGCTTGCCTCCAGCGAGCTCGCCAGACCTCGCCCTAGCCTAGTGAGCCTCCGACGAGCTCACCGGACCAAAAGACAGCAACCAACGGCGGCGGGCGGCGGTAGGCGATGGTGGATGGCAATCGAGGGATGACGGAAGGGAAAAAGGAGACTTTCACTATTTTTATTCTTTTTTTGATTCTCGGATGGAGTATCACATTTTTTTTTATTCTCAATTATCTTCCCAATCTGTTCGTGGGAACAAATTTGTTCTCGGGAATAAAAATTTTACCAAACTCGATTCTCATCTCAAACTGATTCTGGGAATAAAAAAAATAAAAATACTGTTTGGCACGTTGCCAAACAGCCCCTAAATCTGAGAATGTTTGGCACTTTTTCTTGATGATACAAAAGAGGAAAAAAGGAAATATTGAATGCTTAATTTTTTAAAACAATCTGGAAGAATTCTTGGGTGGCCCTCCCTTTCTAAAAGGGTTTCTCTCTCCATTTGTTGTCCTTTTTGGTTGTTGATACGAGTGCTCTTATTTCTTCTGGAGCTGGCCTCTTTCAACTGTTGGTCAAATAATCTATTAATTGGATTACTGGGGTAATGGTATTTATTACATTTCTTAGCGATGACAGGATCGACATAACTCCAAATCAGCATTTGAGAGAAGCCGCTTCAATCTAGTAAGTTTATTGTATATCATCTTCATTTGTTTTCTTTCTACTTGGAAATTATCTCGTTTGGTCAATATTATTGCTTCTGATTGTTATTCCATCATTGTTTCAAGGAATGCAGGTGCGTCTACTCATGAATATTGAAACGAAAAAGAAGTACGAATTTTTGGAATCTATAAGTGCAATCATGGATGCACATCTGAGATATTTCAAGCAGGTTTACTTCTTCAGCTTTTGTGGGGTGCTTTTTGTTTTTCCTGTATGCCATGTTTTGACCATCATTTGTTGGCATTCATTCTTTTGTGCTGTTCATGCTTCAGGGTTATGAGTTATTGACTCAATTGGAGCCATTTATCCACCAGGTACAGTCACAATTGAAACTCGATCGAAATCAGATTATATTCCCCAATTGTGCCTTCATATGAATAGGAAGCTTTGTGGCTTGTCTATCATCTTCAAATGGCTTTGCATAGGTGACAATGGCATGTGAAATGGGGTCTGTCCATCAAAATAATTTACCCTACAGAGTTGCTGATAAAAATGGCAAATGCCAAACTCATCCTCGAGTGTAGCATAGTTTTTCAAAATAACAGTATCACTGTAACCATCTCCATCAAAATTGTCTTTCCTAGCTCTTTATCTTACATTAGTCAAATATTTTATTTTGATTATAGATTGAAGTATAGAGTCATAAGCATGTTGCTATATACAACTACATTTAACGGTTGCCAATATGAGGACATGTCATGACCAAAGATGGTTCGTTGACTGGCATTGGGCCTTCCTCCTAGTAGCCTTTTGCTTAGAGATGGTAATTCAATCATTATAGGTTGGCTTCATTATGCGACATAAATATAGATATGCGCGTGGAAGAAACGAAGAATGGATTTAAAAAGGGGGAAGGAAGTAAGGGGGTCTATGTCTACTCTTGGTGCTTTCTTGAATCTATCCTTTTGTAATCTAAACGTCGTCGTGTGGCGTTCATGTGTAGGTCCATATTTTAAAAAATCTAGACAAAAAGAGAGAAACATGAGTTAAACTAAGCACAATCCAAAATGGGGAGTATGGAAACCAAGAATTAATTGTCAATGACTTCTGAGCTAAGTACTTATTGGGTGGAAGAATAGGGAAAAAGCAATTTAGAGAAGTGATTCTTGTAATTTACTCCCACGAGTTGTTGTGTCTATTCCTGAGTCTGCTAAATGCTTTATTTGGAGCCTACTAGTTTGAGGTATCACCTTAAAGCTATTTTCATTACGCTGCTGCCCTGCTGTTCTCCTTAAACCTAAGATTACCAACGCTACAATCTAATCCTCGGAGAACCCTTTTCTGCACAATTCAGAAAATTCTCTCTGGTTTTCTTCTAGGAGGGAGGTTGATGTAGAGCCTTAGCCCTCTGGTTAGTTCACAAGTAATATTATTGCAAAGAACGCATTATAGGCAAGAGTTTAAAACAAGTCTGTTTGACTTACCTATCTTCGGCAGTGTAGTATACTGAGAAGGAACTGGGGGAACTATGAGGATTATACTCAAATTCGGAAGTTAGGGCTTACAATTGTAGATGAATGCAATGGGCCAAAAGTCAACTTTTCCCGTTTCTATAGATATGTTCCCATGTTATAAACAGAGATGTTAATTGATGAAATGATGGCTCCCTTATAATCAGGTATTGACATAGCTCAACAATCGAAAGAGATGGCTAATGTGGAGCAAGACAGACTTGCCAAAAGGATTCAGGAATTTCGTACCCAAGCTGAATTGGACTCCTTATGTGCTTCAAGTGGTATTGAAACCCCTGATGTTAGCACGAATGCTACTGGCGCAAATTCTTACGGAGACATTGAAACAATCATGACATCTACCAGAGGTGGAGAGGTAATCCGAGTACATTGTTCAGTATGTACATATGTTCATGTGTTCTCATGAATTTGTGTAATATATGTTGTTGACCAAGTCGATATGTATGTGAGCATGTGATTGCAAGCTTCTAATTCTCTGTTAATGCTAATGATAGATTTCGACCCTTGTCCTTATCCTAAGAGATACTGAATAAAGGAATGATATTTTGCTGGGCTTGTCAAGGAAGTTTGGAGGTTGAAGATCTACCATCAAATTATTAAATTAATTGAATCGATTTTCTTCCCTTCACGTTTAAGTTTATTGCACGCAGCAATTGAGTCTAAAGATAATGCAAGGCTGTTGATTGATGCTTAACTTTAGCATTTGAAATCTGCTTCTCATAGCCGGAGCTAGCAACTGATATAACTAGTATGAGTACCTAGAGGGGGGGTGAATAGGTATATAAAAAATTTCTCGAAGCTTGCACGATATTTAAACAGTTAATGATTCAATCGCAAGAGTTAAATATCAATCGAGAGACGAGTAAGGGAAAGAGAGAATTGAACACTCGGTTTATAGTGGTTCGGCTTGATTCAAGCCTACGTCCACTCTTCGACCGACAGCCGATTGGCTGGATTCCACTATGATCAAAGAGATGTTACACTTTGTTGATCTTCCTTGATTTCTAGGTGTAGATGATCTACCACACTCACTCAAGGCGTCACCAAGTATATACTCTCTGTTTACAATTTCGCTCGAACAGTCTCAAATAACAATCAAGGATCTTCAGACTCTGGAATTTTTCTATCAATCACACACTCAAAACAACTAGAACGTCTTCTTTTTATACTCCTTTATGCCATCATAGCCGTTGGCACTTACCAAAGGAATTCCTCCAATCTACCCGTTGGACGGAATCAATCAAGAAGATCATCCGAGCTATTTAAGGAATCGATGATAGCCCATCAATCCCGTTTCGCCCATACAATCGGGATCTCGGTTTCCATGAATAGAACATTCCAAGATTTATTTCGTCGACCAACGGATCTTCAATCGATCTTAGATAAGAATTAAAGAATCCGAATGATTATCCAACCAAAGAATCTATTCCAGAGAATAGGATCGAATCCTCAACCATAAACCTCGGCTTTGGATTTCCTTCACACGGATTAGAAAGACTGTCGGTGAGAATAGACTTAAGTCTTGAGTCTTGAGTCTTAAGTCTTAAGTCTTGAGTCTTGAGTCTGAGTTGGGTCTTGAGTCTCGAGAGAACAAAGTCTTCAGACTTTAAACCGACGGTCTCCGAACATCCAGACTTAGATCGAAAGAAACGTTTTGTCGCTTCAAAATATTCGGAAAGATTTCTCCAACAATCTCCCCTTTTTGATGGTGACAAAAACTTTCTTGAAGATTTGAACATCTTTGACCTGCAAAACATTTCTCAAGCAATATGGCTAACTCATAAAGATTAATAAAACAACCAGACTCGCATCCACGTAAAATTGGTTAGTCTTTCATGAGAAACACCATATAACAACACTTGAATAAATGCAACCAGTCAAGCATCACAATCCACGTCAATTCAGTCAAGTTCACATCCAAGTTCAAGTTCTCAAGTCATACTCAAAAATAAACATAACCACAAAAGTCAAAGTTTAAAAGATGATGTTTGTTCAAATTGGTTTTCTCCCCCTTTTGTCAAGCATTGAAAAGGGTGAGAAAGGAGTCATGTCTGCTTGGGAATGCGCACGATCTGGAAATCCCCAATGGACTGGACTACTCCTTCGAGCTTCTTCGGTCTTCTCTCGATGAGCTACCTCTTGTCCCTTGGCATTGGCTTGAAGTTGCGAGCGAGGTCTTTGAGTCTATCCTCCATAGAGACTCGAAGATGCTTGTCCAACATTCTTCAAAGTTTGGATTTCACAATCCGTAACATATATCCGGTTCCGCATTTCCGTAAGAATATTCATGATGCTACGAAGATCTGCGTAATCATCCGTCTGTGTACTGGCATTGACTTTCTCGATGATGTGTATGCAGACGATGTTGCTTTTGAATGGTCTGGCAGATTTGGAATCGATGCATCACCTTCTTCAGGCAAGTGAGAGACCTGAACTTCTTCTGGGTCTTCTGGAGATTGTCTTAGATCTTCACTGACAGCAGCAGGAGGTGTAGACCTCTCTTGCTCGCTAACTCCCCCTGTCTCTAGGACATCGAAAGGGGAAGAGTGATGATCATGCTCTTCATTTCCCTTTTCTCCAGAATTGTCAGCAGACTTTTCTTTTTCTCCTTCTTCTTCTTCTTCAACTTCTTTCTCCTTCTCTCTCTGTTCTTCTTCTTCTTTCTCCTTCTCTCTCTCGTTCTTCTTCTTCTCTCGTTTCGCTGAAGATCTGTTTGATGAGACACGAACGTCTTGTTCTTGTGCGCTTGGATAGTGGGATCTTCATCATCTTCATCTTCATCATCATCAAGGATGAGAGTTCTTCTCTTCTTCTTCGATGGGGCACCCATGGCCTCCTTTCCTTTCCTTTTGAAGCATCGATGGAGATTTCACTTTGAATTTCTCCATTGCCTTGGAGAGTTCTTGCGCACGCATCTTCATTAACATTTTCAACCCTACCACCATCTTTTCACACGGTCGAACACAAAATGTATGCGTAGTTCAATGTTTAGATGTCTCGAAGATCTTGGTCACTGACCAGGATAAGGCAATTGTCCTTTGTCTTTCGACAATGCTCGTACATATGGAAGAGAATAGTGTGCGGGAGAGAAAACTTCCGTCCTGAGTTGATCGCATACATCAACTTTGCTTCAGGAAGAGACACAGAAGTCTTTGACGTAGACTTCGGTCTGAGACAGTTAATCACAATCTTATGAAGCACGATGTTGATGGCCTTCATCCTCGAGTAGGTAATTTTCTTCTCTACATCCATATCTTTGACAAGATCCGAGTAGTACGAGCGGGTGAGACTTTGATAGGGAGATAGCGTCCCGTTCAACTCCAACAATGTCCGCCAACATATTCACATCTACCACGTAGACTTGATCTTGAACATCGAATGAAATTCTATTCGCATCCAAAAAGCTAAGATTTGAATAGAAATAGGCGGTCAATTGAGCATACCCGTCGCCAGAGTCGAGCGAGAAAGTCTCAAGTTGAAGCAAATTCAACTTTTCTCTTAAGTTCATGTTGATGGAATCCAAGAAGTCAAAATCGACACTTCTAGAGTTTATCACCCCTCTTTTCAACAGCCTGAAATATACTTTCCCGATCCTTGGATTTAAACAAATCCATCCGTTTTCCTTTCACCTTTGCTGCCACACCCATTCCGGGTTTAAATTCAAGGAACATTTTGTCATCATCGTTTCCGTCAATCAGATTTTGTCCCGGCAAACGAGGATCACTGGGAATGTTCTCAAGAGCCTCCACTTTGCCCTTCCTTTAGGAGCAATTCCCAATTCCTCCATTTTCCGCAGAAAAGATACTCATTCCCATAATTTTTGTCCTTAAGGAAGTCATCTATATATTTTAACGAAGAACCAGAGGTTTTCAACGCACGATAAAGCTTATAGATGAAGGAGGGTCTTTGGACTCTTGCGGGTCGGCATCCTCGACTATCTCTTCTTCAAGATGTTGACTTGCACCTTGTGGGGTAGGAGGTGCTGAATGACGTGGAGGAGAGCGAATCGGACTTTGTCGCTGACTTGGTAAGTCTTCTTCCTCAGTGAGATCGAAATGAATCGGCCCTTTCTCCATTCTTTGTGGTCCCCTGCTTGCTATTCTTGATGATTTCCTTGAAGACGACATCTTCCTTTGACTATTGGAAGATTCCTTCACTTGCTTTTCCCAAGAAAAAATGACCACTTTCTCGACGATGAACAAGGAGTAGAAACAGTATCGGGAGGAGAGAGTCTTTTTAGGGTTTTGAAGATTTGGACGAAGAAAAAGAAAACTGTATATATATATATATGTACCTCGGATTTGAAAAGAGAAGTTTAAAACGGTACAAGGAAGGTGTACGAACATATCGTTTCAAAATCAATAACTACCAAAATTAATTCCTTGAAAAATTTTCGAATTATATCTAAAAGAGAGATCGTACCTTTTTCGAGATTAGATAAAATAACTAAACAAGAATTCGTAAAAAAGCAACTTACAGTCTTTAGCCATGAATGATTGAGTCTCGTGATTCGAGTCTTAGAGTTGGTGAGTCTCTAGACTTTAACTTCTTCAAGCTTCAAAATGTTGAGTCTTGAGCGGATGAGGTCGAATTGATTTTTCTCCAAAGGCTTTGTGAATATATCCGCTAGTTGACTCTTTGAATCAACAAATTGAATCGAGATTTCTCCATTTTGAATATGATCTCTAATGAAGTGATGTCGAATCTCAATATGCTTTGCTCTTGAATGAAGGATTGGATTTTTGGTGAGATTGATCGTTGGTGTTGTCACATCTCGATTTCGTGCATGAGTCTTCAATGCCAAAGTCTTGTAGCTGTTGTTTTATCCATAGAATTTGCGAACAGCAGCTTCCAAGAGCTACATACTCGCTTCGTCGTTGAGAGAGCTACGTTGCTTTGCTTCCTTGAGAACCAAGACACGTCCCGTTTCCAAGCAGTTGACAAGTTCCGAAGTGCTCTTTCTATCGACTCAAGAACCGCCGGATCGCATCTCGAGTATCCTAGAAGATTAAAGTCTCCCCTCTTTGGATACCAAAGACCGATGCTTGAAGATGAAGCAACGTATTTGATGATACGTTTCACGGCAATGAGATGTGATTCTCTAGGATCCGATTGAAACCTAGCACGAGATGCAAACACTCAACAAAATATCAGGTCTAGAAGAAGTAAGATAAAGAAGTGAACCGATCATGCCCTGTACATGCCTTTTGATCTACTTTCTTCCCTTCTTCATCCTTGTCTATCTTCTGAGAGCATGACATTGGTATGTCAGTCTTCTTGCAATTTTCCAATCCAAATCTTTTGACAAGATCATTAGCATATTTTTCTTGGAAGATAAAGGTTCCTTCCTTCAATTGCTTTATTTGAAGACCGAGAAAGAAAGTTAATTCTCCCATCATACTCATTTCAAATTCGTCCTGCATAGACTTAGAAAATTTCTTGCAAAGACCTTCATTAGAAGATCCAAAAATAATGTCATCAACATATATTTGAACGAGTAAGAAACTTTTGTTTTCCTTTTTGATGAACAGAGTAGTATCTACTTTACCTTTGACAAATCCGTTCTGTAATAAGAACTTACTTAGTCTGTCGTACCAAGCTCGAGGTGCTTGCTTTAGACCATACAGAGCCTTTTTCAGTCTGAAGACTGAGTCTGGCTTCTTTGGGTCTTCAAATCCAGTGTGGTTGTTCCACATAAACTTCCTCTTGGATAAATCCATTTAGGAAGGCACTTTTGACGTCCATTTGGAATAACCTGAAATTTTTGTAACAAGCAAACGCAAGTAATAGTCGAATAGCTTCTAACCTTGCAACTGGTGCGTAAGTCTCGTCATAGTCTATTCCTTCTTCTTGCGTGTATCCCTTGGCCACGAGTCTTGCTTTATTGCGTACGACTTTTCCTTCTTCGTTCATCTTGTTCCGAATACCCATTTTGCTCCAATAACAGTTTTACCTTTCGGTTTAGATGTCAATTCCCTGACATCATTAATATTGAACCTGTCTCGAGCTCCTCTTGCATAGCTT
This sequence comes from Eucalyptus polyanthemos subsp. polyanthemos, assembly GCA_017140185.1. NCBI lineage: Eukaryota > Viridiplantae > Streptophyta > Magnoliopsida > Myrtales > Myrtaceae > Eucalyptus > Eucalyptus polyanthemos. Next base: position 19,949,791 of record CM029466.1, read on the forward strand.
CGATCCAGCTTTCATCGATAAAGCTTCTTCTATGCTTTTTGGTTCAATTTCGAGAGATGAGAGACAAGCACTAGATTCTTCACGTCTTTTTGATCTCTGGTGCGGATTCCTTCATTAATTTCACCAATAATGAGATCTTTAGGATGACCTGGATTTGTGTTTCCAGTTACTGGTTGATTTGCTTGGTTGATGATCTCTTTCTTTATTTGAATCTTCATGAGCATCTTGATGATGGACTTCCTGAGTCTGAGATGCTTCTTGAGTTGAAGACTTTGGAAGGTCTAGCGTGAGTTCAGATTCTTCATATTGAGTCTGGCTGGATTCATCTTGCGCTGAGTCTTGGAATTTGACATTCATTGATTCTTCCACAGACTGGCTTTTCTTGTTATAGACTCTGTAGGCTTTGCTTGATGTAGAATATCCAAGGAAGATGCCTTCATCTGATCTTTCTTCAAACTTACCAACTCGATCATTTGCATTTTTCAAAATAAAGCATTTGCAACCGAATACATGAAAGTATGAAACAATAGGCTTCTTACCTTTGAACAATTCATAGGGAGTTTTCTCAAGAATAGGTCTTAGAAAGACTCTATTTATAATATAGCATGCAGTTGAAACCGCTTCAGCCCAAAACCGTGAAGAAATTTTGCTTTCAATTAAAAGAGTCCTAGCCATTTCTTGAAGAGATCTATTCTTTCTTTCCACAACTCCATTTTGCTCGAGGAGTATATGGAGAGGAAAACATGTGATTAAAACCAGATTTATCACAAAATTTCGTAAAATCTTGATTTTCAAATTCACTTCCATGATCTGTTCTTATACTTGAAATAGCACATCCTTTTTCATTTTGAACCTTTTTAGCAAACTTCTCAAAGTACGAAAAGGTTTCTGACTTGTTTGCAAGAAAATATACCCAAGTAAAGCGAGAGTAATCATCTACAATTACTAGACAATACTTCTTACCTCCAATGCTCTGGGTTCTTGTTGGTCCGAAGAGATCCATATGAAGCAACTGTAATACATGATTAGTAGATACATGATTTATTTGCTTAAATGAATTTCTTACTGCTTTCCCGAATGCATGGAGTGCATAGGTCAGATTTTAGATATGGCAATTTAGGTAGACCTCGAACAAGCCGCTTAGAAGAGATTTTGGCTAATTGCTTCTTGTTGATATGGCCAAGCTTTACGTGCCATAGAACCGCTTCATCTTGAATTGAGATTAAGCATTGTTCTTCATTTGGCTTTACATCAAGGAGATAGATGTTTCCATGCCTTTGACCCATGAAAGACCGAGTCGAATCTTTGCTAATTCAGAACATATGCCTTCTTGAAAGGAGATCTTGTAACCAATATCACACAACCGGTGGCTAATGCTTTGAGTAGATTGTAGTTGAGTCCTTCCACTAGAGAGACATTGCTTATTGTGAGATTTCCAATTTTTACAGTCCGAATCCCACAATACTTCCTTTGCTATTTCCTCCGAAAGAAACTTTTCCACCATTTACTTGAATAAGCTTAATGAAACAATTTGAGTCTCCTGTCATGTGTCTTGAGCATCCTGTCAAGATACCACTTTATCTTCTTTTTTGACAGACCGCATTCAAAAGAGAGTCTCAAGCTTTCTTTGGTACCCAAACTTTCTTGGGTCCTTTGGTGTTAGTGGGATGAGCATTATTAGGCCATACTCTCTTAACAGCTTCCAAACCATAGGACACTCTTTTTCAAAATGATCCCGATGTTACACTTAGAACACCTTAAAGCATTTCGACCTACGAGACTTTACAAACACTCTTTTGAAATGATTTTTATAAGCCTCTTTTGATGGTCTTTTCTTAATTCTTTCTTTTACTTTTGGAAAATCAATCAAGGGGATTGTTTCCCTTTGTCATACCTAGACCAAACTTATTAAAGTAAGGTCTTTGACCGAAAGCACTTTTTCAAGCTTTTCGGATCCTATCGAAAACTTCTTTGAAATATTTGATAAGTCTGTTTTTAAGAAAACATTTTCTTTCAAAAGATCATCTTCTTTTTCTTTAAGAGCAGAAACATTTAGGTCTAGACTTTTAACTCTTTCTTCTAAAATAGTTTCCTTTTGTTTCAGAAATGAGTTTTCCTTTTTAAGTTCGGAAATTCTTTTGAGAGAAGTCTTGAGGCGAAACACAGTTCATCAATATATTTAGAGACTTTGACAGAATTTTAAAATTACTTACCTCAAATTCACATCGAGTCGATCCAGAACCGAGTCCGAGTCGAATGTGCCATCAAACATATGTTGGCATATTCATTATCACTCTCTTCACATTCGTATCACTGGTTTCAGCTTTGAGAGCCTTTCGAAACTTCTCGGCTTTTCCTCTTTTTTTTTCGAAGAGGACAGTTGGGTCCGATGTGTCCCTTCTTTTTACATTCGAAGCAAACTACATCTTTGTTTGGTTCCTCATCATCAACGAGACTTGGTCTGCTGTCTCGAAAACTTTGTTTCCTTGGGATGAACCTTCCGCCTTTTCTATTCAGTTTTTGAATCTTCTTATCATGAGAGCGAGCTCCTCATCATCCATATCATCTTCGGGAATCTGCATCATCGAATCGTCATTTGATTTTAATGCAATAGATTTCTTACCTCTTGGATCTTCGTCTTCATTAATTCGTTCCACTTCGTAAGATCGAAGAGTTCCAATCAGCTCGTCTACAGATAATGGCATGATTCTTTGCGTCTCTCTTATTGAAGTCTTTATATGATTCCAATCCTTAGAGAGTCCACGCAGAAGCTTGTTCACCTTCATGGGATCAGAAATTTTTTGTCCTTGGTTCTCAAGACCATTGACAATATCGTAAAACGACTAAACATGTCAGTTATAGATTCTCCTGGTTTCATTTTGAAGGCTTCATATTGACCAAGGAGAATGTTAATTCTGGTCTCCTTCACTCGTTCTGTCCCTTCATAGGTGATGTGTAATCTATCCCATACTTCTTTTGCTGTAACACAAGAAGATATTCTATTATATTCAGTTGGAGATAAAGCACAATATAAAGAGTAAATTGCTTTTGCATCGAGTGCTTGTCTCTTGTTTATCTCTTCTTGAGACATTCCGCTGGTTTCAATAGTGTCTTTCCCTCTTTCAGAGATTGATGCAGCAGCCGGAGTAATTCCTCTTTCCACAACGTCCCATTCCAGAGGATCCTTTGATCGTAGGAAAGCTTTCATCTTATTCTTCCAGATGTTGTAATCCTTTCCATCGAAGTAGGGAGGTCTGGTATTGCTTTGCCCCTCCATCAGTCCTGGTGCTAGCATACTAGCCATGGATCTTTTACTCTGAAGTAAAACACTTCAAACAAAGTAAGAACACGGGCTCTGATACCAATTGATATAACTAGTATGAGTACCTAGAGGGGGGGTGAATAGGTATATAAAAAATTTCTCGAAGCTTGCACGATATTTAAACAGTTAATGATTCAATCGCAAGAGTTAAATATCAATCGAGAGACTGAGTAAGGGAAAGAGAGAATTGAACACTCAGTTTATAGTGGTTCGGCTTGATTCAAGCCTACGTCCACTCTTCGCGACCGATGCCCGATTGGCTGGATTCCACTATGATCAAAGAGATGTTACGGTGTTGATCTTCCTTGATTTCTAGGTGTAGATGATCTACCACACTCACTCAAGGCGTCACCAAGTATATACTCTCTCTGTTTACAATTTCGCTCGACAGTCTCAAATAACAATCAAGGATCTTCGACTCGGAATTTTTCTATCAATCACACACTCAAAACAACTAGAACGTCTTCTTTTTATACTCCTTTATGCCATCATAGCCGTTGGCACTTACCAAAGGAATTCCTCCAATCTACCCGTTGGACGGAATCAATCAAGAAGATCATCCGAGCTATTTAAGGAATCGATGATAGCCCATCAATCCCTGTTCGCCCATACAATCGGGATCTCGGTTTCCATGAATAGAACATTCCAAGATTTATTTCGTCGACCAACGGATCTTCAATCGATCTTAGATAAGAATTAAAGAATCCGAATGATTATCCAACCAAAGAATCTATTCCGAGAGAATAGGATCGAATCCTCAACCATAAACCTCGGCTTTGGATTTCCTTCGTCCTTGGATTAGAAAGACGTCGGTGAGAATAGACTTAAGTCTTGAGTCTTGAGTCTTAAGTCTTAAGTCTTGAGTCTTGAGTCTTGGGTCTTGAGTCTCGAGAGAACAAAGTCTTCAGACTTTAAACTGACGGTCTCCGAACATCCAGACTTAGACTGAAAGAAACGTTTTGTCAGCTTCAAAATATTCTGGAAAGATTTCTCCAACAGCAACCACGTTGTTGGCAAATTCATTGTTTTTGTATAAATTTTTACATTTATTCCAACTACAAAAGAAAAGGTATGCTGCATGATGAATTTGTTAATAGCTGTTAAATTATCTCTCATCGCTTGATTGTGGGTTTTTTGTGGCTTGCAAGCTGAAGCCTTTGGGTTGGATATTCTAACAACAGCCAACATTTCACTCAGCCAAGTGGGATATCATTTTATGGAAGTTTTATTTCTATATTGATATGCTGAATATGGGAATCAATCGGGCTGCTATTGGTTATGCATGTTACATTACATGAAGTGGGGAATGATAGAAAACAGGCTCTTACTCTTAAATTTTTTATTGGGGTGGCTTCCCCTCCGACTGTCATTTTGTATAGGGTTAGTAGCCGCATAGTACCGATTTTAATAGAACGTTGTTCATCCTTAAAATACAAAAGGGAAAGAGTTTGTCGAAATTTTTTGTCTGAACCATCTCAAAAGGCATTTCTGATCCAAGCATTTGCCATCTCTATTTGAAACCATATACTAATGTAACATCTTGAATTTGCTAATAAGATTGCCTTTAATTGTACTAACAAGATACGGGCTCAAAGAAAAACCTCTTCTTATTATTATACGAAAAGCTTATTGTCCCTTCACTTGTACTTGCATTAGTAGAGTTCTGATTCTAATTTGCATTTCCTCTATCGTGTGAATTGTGCGACAGATTCCCACTCCAAGTTTCTCTAAGAGAACATCTCTGAAACACCATTATACAATTGAGTTAGCTGCTGCTTCAAAGCTTTTGGCATCTTTCAGAAGGGCCTGAACAAAGGGACTGTTCTACCCAACTACAGAGAAACTTTATCCTGAGGATTTTGTCCCTTGTGATCTTTCTTCACCATTTTAGCAAATAAGAAGCAGCAGATCTAGTGTTAGCAGGGCGAGGAAGAAAATTCATATTTACTTGTGAAGTAGTCACTCTTCATGGTCCCTGTATGATGTCACTTATCGAACACTAGATGAATAATTAGATTTTTCTTATCTACTTATCTCGTAGGTTTCTTGATCAATAATGCTTTAGATAATTATCAATGAAATGTTAGTTGATTGAAGATTATGATGCTCGGTAAAATATAATTTTTACCATTGGAGTCTTCTCTATTGTCATCAGGGAACATTCTCTCAACTCTGAGAATCACTTCCTGAAGAGATATTGACCGGGGAAGATTCTCGTTACTCATTTGAGTTCGTTTTTTCCAGGTCCAGACTATCAAGTGGGGATATTTGTTGAAAAGGTCAAGTTTGAGAGGTGATTGGAAAAGGAAATTTTTTGTCCTTGCCAACCTTGGGACTTTGTATTACTACGGAAATTAAAGTTCCAAATCAGTGGTACGTCTGTGGCATTGTGAGTTTGAAGCATGAATTTAGCATTATATTTTTGACTTGCTGTCAATCACATTTTTACTAGGTTTTGGATTGATGCATATTTTCTTAAGTTAAAAAATAGATTTAATTTTCAATATAAAATTGGGTTAATATCTTGAAAAATCCTAAATTGGTACACGTGTACCCGAGCTAATTTTTTGACAACCAAAACCTCCAAAGGAATATTTATATACAACAATTTATTACCTGCATATAACTGGAAAAAGATTATCTACTTTGACAAAGTTGAACACATAGTACATTTGATGCGATGACAAGGAGGTGGAGGTAATCGCAAAACAAGGGATGCTCAAATCGGTCCATGAATACTGGGCAACGTTGCCTGTCAGCCACGCGATCGTATAGTCCGTGACCGCGGATTAGTGCTCGATTAGAGCACATCATTATAATCAAATAATTTTGTGTTTGAATACTATATTCTTTCTTTCTTTATGGGGTCTCCCCTTCTAACCCATCAATGTATTAATTACCATAATAAGGGGTCGGATAGATATTTGGACATCAAATGAAAGGACGCCATGTTTGCACGCTTCTTATTGCATTTATAGAAGACACGGCTTTCATGTCTTTTAAGTAGATACATCAAGCCTACCATTTTCAGCCGATATGACTACCGAAGCAGAGTGAACTGCCCGAAGATTACATGCTGACCTCTTCTCTGAAATTGTGAATTATCATGCTGGTCGCTAATCATTCCAAGAAGAGGATTAACAATATAAATCTTCTTTCGAAATTTGTCACCGATTTAAGTAGTAGTCTGTTCCTTTTAATTTATTTTTACTGGAGCCAAGGAAACCCACCAAATGCATAGTAGTAAGTAGAGTAGGGGTATACTATGAACATAAAATATTTGAGAGGCTATATTTCGGACTGGAGTTCCTACAGCATATTTTACATCTTGGCAACTCGTTCTTCCCAAACATTTTTACTAACAGCCCCCTCTACCTTCGAATAAGAATAGGAGTCATCAGGTCTGAGAAACATATCAAATTGAATTCTGACATGAAAGTTCTTGAGCAAAACATTAAAAAAAAAAAAAAGTCTCTTTCGTCACTCATTCTTGTTAGAAGACTAATCGTTTCTTTCACTGGCCTGCCGAGAATACGCCAAATCTGCAAACCTCTAATAAATGCTGGGATGAAGAGAATATGGGTCTGTAATTCGGAGACATATGAAAACCAAGCCAGGAATGCAACTGGAGCAAACAGAAAGAAACCCATAATGATCTCGTAACCATGGGCCAAGGTCTTAACTGCTCCCCAAATTCCAACCTTGAAGATGAGAGGTTCACAAGCTTGTGCGATCTGCATAAAGATAAGCACGTAAAGTCATCACTCAAATGAAAATTTGGAATAATAAAAGTTCCAACATGAAGCGAAATGCAAATGCAATGCCCACTAGCTTCAAAATTAAAAAACGAGACCACACATCTATGTAATAATGACAAGCATTCATGCAGAATAATAAGGGGCGTCACGAACCAAAATCATTCCCCAGCCCATTTGTAATGACGCAACAATACAAGCCATAATGTCCTGCAGTGACACGTAGGTGGGTGTAATAAATGTAACCACCAGAAGCAAAAATCCCACAATTAGATGGATGAAAATCAACAATTCAGCCTTGCTCCTTTGTTGACAATTAGAAACAATCTGCAAAATACAAACAAGAACGTTATATGCCAGCCATGTGTTCCCTCGGCATCTAGTGTCCTAAGAAAAGAAGCATGAAATTGTTTTTGATGGTGTTCATGTTAGTTGAAAGAGTCATGGAGCTGGCCAACATATTTTGAAACTTCTGGCTAGCCAACTAAACAAGATAAGTATGGCCAATAATAATAATAATGTGGACTGCAAGATAAAAGCAGGATATTGGATGTAGCTCAAGCTTTTGGGTTCACTACAGCAAAGCTCATAAAAGTAAAAATACAGAATAGTATATAACTTGCTTTACTAATGCTCTGATGACAAATTTCAGAACAAGACAGATCATAAGCTCATAAAAGTAAGAATACAGAATTGTATAAAACTTGTTCTACTAATGCACTGACGAGAAATTTTGGAACAAGACAGATCATGTATCCTCACCTGCATCACAAACAATACAAGGAAGAACACAAGCGATGACATGCCAAAAACCTGCAATTGTGTCAAAGAGAAACATGAACACTTTGATGTTGCCACTATAGTGTGGATCTTTCTTATTCTTGTTGATTTTACTTTTGATATAAGAAGAAATAGAATTGAAGGAATTATATACCTGGACACTGTTGGCATGCTTCACGATGATCAAGTGATAAAAAAGACCACACTGACATATGAAAAATCACAGTGCCAATATAATCTCAGCAATGATAACACACTTTCCAGAATGACGAAGATGCTCCTGTTCCTTTTCCCACCATGCTTCCCAACTTCTTTTTGGATGTACATTCATTCCACCTTCCTTGCGTAACCATTCATTCCAACCTCTCCAATCACCAACAATCTCATGCCACTCGAAACCATAAGGATTAAACAGGAAAGGGGCAAAAAGCCAACTCCCAATCATGAACCAGATGTATTTTGTCCACAGGTTATTAGCAACAGCAACCCTATAAGATTGACTAAAGATGTGGTATGCAAGCAGCAAAATCATTAACTCAAATCCTTTAACAAAGTGACTACGCAAGTAGGTTCTATAATTGTCCACAAAGTTGGTGCGGAACACTACCAAACCATGACCACTAGCCTTGTATCTTGCCCAGTCCCTGTATCTTGCATCTCCATGGAGGAACGTTCTTCCATAATAATGTGCCTTCGTTCCAAGAGAGAATTTTAAAAAAACAGGGACACCTTGCACTTGCATCAGCACAAAATCCCTAAGTGCAATTAGAAATCCCCTTTCCACGCATATTTCCATCAACATAGACAGTACCGATGAGATATGCATAATGAGAAATGATTGGGAGGCAAGATCCACCTGGAGAGGCTTATTGTCCTTAATTCCTGGCTGAGTACTCAATTCCTTTTCAAGCCCACTAAGAACTAAATAAAGACAACCATAAAGGAAGACATATACTGTGAGCACAGTAATCTGCACAAAAAATAATGAGTTCAGAATTGAGATATGCATAAGGAGAAAAACACAACAATAGGAGGAAAAGGCCGACTTACCAGAGTACTGATGTAAAAGCCAATGGTGGTGAAATAGCATGATAACATTCTAAAGAAATCAAAACCATGTCCAAGTCGATATACATCTCTACTCAAAGTCTGCTCGCCATTTCCACGGGCTGTTTTAGCCTCGAACATGGATATCTGCTTTAAACTCAAATCTCTACCTTTTCCAACTTGGATATACTCATGATGAGTCACACTGCCTTCACGAAGTGTAGAACTGAAGCCTGCAAGAGAGAGAATTTAAATATACATATACATCAAAAGCTAAAGCCAAATAGTTATAATAGGCAATTCTGAAGACCCACATACCAGCAAATATGTCTTTACTCAAATTGATAACCTTTGAAGCCTTACTCACACCACCTCTAGTAAGGTGAAACAGCCGATCGAAGACATCAGAATGACCATAATGAAAACGAACCCTTCATGACAAGCAACAAATAGAGCAAATAAGATTCAACAGTTACTCGTGATTATGCCATTAGATACAAAGCGTAATCCTAAGGTTACTAAAACTCGTGCACTTACAAAGTCATATGACAAAGTCTACATGGATTACATATCAAGTAAGATGCATTCAAGCGCTCTGAGCTCTTTTTTGGACCAAAGATGATGAATATGAAATCTAAAAGGCTGCACATTCGGCCTTGGCCTTCTACACTATAGGATTCATCATGTACAACGGTAAATCTCCTCCGCTACAACAGTAATGACAGACTACAAATTCATCAGGCGCACTGTACATCTTTTTTCTTTTTCTTCTCTATTTTTGGTCAAAGGCACATTGTGCATTCAAATCCATGACAGGTTACAAAAACAAATGACTTACCTCAAGGGGTTGGCCAACAGCCTTTGGCAGATTTAAGAAAAACTACTCTCCTGATTCGAAATGAACCAAGCAAGAGATGAAACGCTGCAGCAAATTGTAAACAACTTTCAGCATTGCATAATAGTATATATTATCAACAACACCAAATAAGACATTGCAATATCAGCAAAGCACACCTTCCAGTAAAAATGTGCTCCCGAAGTCCAAGAATTGTCGGATACCTCACACCATCACCCCTTTTGAGAAATTCTTGTAGCAAATTCCTCATTTTCAGTGCTTCTTCCATGTAGTTATCCTAAGAAAAAAGGAGGATGTGAAGCAACCACAAGCAATGGGCAATACTTTTCCTTTCTTTTCGATAAGCAAAATGCATCATACCTGGTTCATATCGATCGTTTGCAAGCCTTCTCCACGAGTATATATAATGGCATTATTCTGATTTTCAGATTTTCCTTGACCCAGAATAGCAGGTCCTGGAAGCTTTATCCTATATATAACCTGCCCCCAACATAAGTGTCAAGCATTTCTTTTGTTCTTCTTTGGCAGGCAATACAAGCAGCATAAAGATCTAGGACAGCACAGAATGGCAACATATTGTCAATCATCTACGAGCAACAATCACCAATGACTGCTGTTTCTAGAAGCACGAGTAGGACACCCGCAATAGGAAGACTATAACTACATTAAAGCCCTTTAACCACTGCAGGCTTGCAGTCCTTTTAATGTAGCCTAGCTCACAATTGGTAGAGGAGTCAAACTCACAGGCATGGTATGAATCCACCAGTTAGATTCCTCTCTCCTAACATTTCTGCCCTAGCCAATTACATTCTCATTTTCTTTTCATTTTCTTGCTGTCTCCATTTCATTTTCCTTCCTTTGTTCATTTTAAAAACCTTCAGATGCAAGAATTATACTTTATTTACACTCAAGTTCTACAGTATTTATTCGTTTTTGTTATTTATCAAAAGTGAAGCTTTTTTCCCTGTCCTCCTTGCTTTTCATGAGACTCTATGTTCAATAGAACAAGCGCTTTCATCTCTATTAGGATAAAATAACACCTAAAGATAAAAAATAAAAATAAAAATAGAAGACCGGTTCAAATTGCGCCAAAAGCATCTATTAAAACTTTACCTAGAAAGTCCAATATATCAGTAGCTGAGTTTGCCATGGTCCTTTCCATTGCATTGAGTGTAAAGTTTCAGCTATTTGAACTTCTGTCAGACACTAACCAATCTCTAATAGGTGTAGGAATTACTACTTCGAAAGCATTGCAGATTATTAATTTCTAAAAAAGCATGGAACTAAATGGAAGCAAGAGAAATCTCAAGATTGTGTCCGCAATTTGTCTTCTTCTCGCTTAAGTCAAGAGCAAGCTCCACCTGTTCCAAGTTTGAAGCTGGCTCTGAAGAGCTTTTTGACTTCGACAAAGCAGCCTTCACTAGAGTTGAATAGTAAGCCTTCTCAGGCCTGGCCTGGCTAGATTGTTCGACCTCATCGATACAAGCCACGCGGACTGACGGGTACCTGCAATCGAGTAAAAATCGAAATTGTTCAGATACAGCAACAAACAAGTCGAAGCTGAAAGATTTAAGTGAGAATGCACACATACGCAGTCAAAAGCCTTAATATATCCTTGGAACGCTGATGCTCAGATCTTCCATAAGAATTATATTGCTGACATGAGATCACATGCATGAACTTCATGTCAACTTCTGCTCGACATTGGGACAACAGTGATTCATCACCTCTCGGGTGCTCCTCTGTGTTTAGCTCTACAGTGTTGCAACTTTCCATTAACTCTACACATTGTGATATGCAAACGACCATAATTCACTTTTTTATGTTAGAATAAATATGCGAACATGCATAATATGAGAATAGACACTGACTTCCAGAGAAGATTGAAAAACCAGCTAAATACCTCATAAGTCTCAAGCAACTCAAAACTTCCACATAGCTAATGAAAAGAGCACACACCTTCATTTGTGGTAATATCAAGAAAAGCCTGAAGCTCCAAAGCTTTCCGGTAATACATCACACCTCTTACTGTCATCAATAGCATATTTTAAGGAATCGAATGAAAAGAAATACATGCGGAGAGGACATGATAAATGCACAAGTGAATATTTCCTCTTCTTTTCTTTTTCTCCTCATTTTCTTTCTGTGGGCGAGAGAGAGAGAGAGAGACCAGATCGAGTTAAGGTCTGGCCTCTAAATGATGCCCAAAGACAAAGTTGCTCTCCCAGTTCATCAGCTTGTCTAAGTTCCTCTACATTTTTACACTGTAGCCGCTCAAGAAAATTGGTCCATTCATCTGTAAAGTTGGTGACAGATCTCAGAAAATGAAGAAAACACACCAAAAGAAATATGCAAGTAGCATGACAGCAGAATAAACCTGGAAAAGTATTTTGCAAGTAAAAGAGGATTGAAACACCCTTTTCGTTGCCTGTCTGCAATTCTTGTGCGGAGAAGAGAACCTTATCTTTGTAGTGAGGAGTCAAAACGCTGACATGGATTATTACATTAAAGACAATAAGAAAGCAGATTCAATTTAACCATTGATAACATATAAAAGACATGCGCTTTCAGGGCTATATTACATAAGATTTTTTAATCCAAAATTCAGGCACTCCTCGTCTCTAATTGGTATTTGATCTATGCATGAGTCATGTTTAAATTAATAGCTAGATTGCTGTCTGCTGAATATGAAAATACAAAATACTACAATGGCATAAAGTTCCCATATAGCCACTATTAACACCTAACATCATATTCAATTCATAAAGGAGGAAAAGGGTTAAGCTTCTGGCACATCTACATTTACATGGCAAAATAAACTTACATCACAACATATTCAGTTTCCTGGATTGCATGAAGCTGTTTGATTACAGAAAAGAGTAAAAAGATAGAACCGCACACAAATGGTAACTTTTAATGCACCTGTCATCTGCTGCTGTCAACAGATTTAAACTATGTATGTACAAATGTTTAATCTCAAGTCCGATCTTCAGTAAAGCCCTGACTAATATGTGACAATTGAAAAGAAAACTACTTGAAACGTCAGCAACGTAACCACACAAAGGCAAAGTATTCGTTTTATTCATTCACCAAGCTAAAATCAGTGAAGGAAGTGCAGGCTGCCAGAGATGGTATTAAACATTATAAAAAAGGGAAGAAGAATCTGGAAATTGTGGCTCATGCTTAGGTTGTGGCATTTGGCATTGGAATGGAGAAATAGGTTCAAGAGGCTTTAATTGGTGTTTGAGAATAGGGACGACAAATGGGAGGGGCGGGAGAAGGGGTTGGACCTCCATCCTGGCCCTGCAGTTCCTGGAGGTGCCCCATCCCCGCTCCATGCCCCGTGCAGGGCAAGTTTATATACCCCATCCCTAACTCCACCGGTGTGCAGATTTTCAACATATCCCATGGGTTTTGCAACTTTTTACCCAATAAAATATTCTTACAATATCAAAGTTAATAATAATAATAATAATAATAATAATAATAATAATAATAATAATAATAATAAAGTGGTTATAAATGAAAGCCTTCACAATTGAATTGGGAAACGATCGTTAAAATAATAAAAATAAAATGAAATGATATTACCAAAAGTCGAACAATTCATTTAAGGAAATTAGGACTAGGAATATGCAAAATGAAGAATGGCGGAGTGGGGTAGGGTCGTCAAGTGGGGTGGGGCTGACCAAACCCATCCACACCCTGCCTTGCTTGCGGTGCATAATACTTTGTCCCATCCCCATGCCAAAATCCACGGATTGCGGGTTCTATCCACGCCATTCGGGGTAGGGCAGTTCAGATATACACTAGGCCGCGAAAATTGTCATCCCTATTCCAAAAGGGGATAACGTTGCTTTGACATCCATGTAACGGCAGGCTATTGTTTAGCTGTTCTTGCGAGTACAGAAATTGCTAGTTTAGGTTACCTCCCTTTGCCCTTTCGTATGTTACCAGCATGCATACATTAGATGTTATTCCGTCTATGATTGACAGCACTTCCTTAAATTTTTTAACTACAACCACCTTAACGGCCCAACTATTGGATATTCATATAGGAACCACACATGCTAACTCCTACAGAAAGGTTAATCTCAGATTAGAACCTCTTCAAATCCAACGCTTTTTTCTCAGGAAACTTAAAAACATAGCAACTATGAAAAAGGCCTTACGAAAAGGAAAGCATATTGTGAACTTTAGGAGCAGCTGGCATTTCCATAAACAATGAATCAATGAAGAAGGAAATGCGCCTTCTGGACTCCAAGTTGGAAGGTACATCCATGGCGGATTCCTTTGCGGTAAGCAATAAATCAAGCCGCTTAATCTGCAAATCACATAAGTAATGATACAGGTTATAGCCAGCTCGAAAATCCAGAAATACACACAATTTCCTGCCCAAAAGGAAAGGCACCTTCTCCTTCCAAGCTTCATTTGATGGATTAATAGGAAACCTGAGAGCCCCAGCAGATGCAAACAGTTTGACTTGCTCATGAAGTGGTGGAATAATTCCCTCGGGCTCCGATCCACATGGACTGAGTCACTTAGACTACATTAAAAAGTAAACATAACATTACTTTATCAACAAATAAATAAATTTACGTCTTATAAGGGTATGCCGGATGAAACACATTCAAGATTGCACCAAGATGCCAGACCTGGATGTATGAACTTCTATGTCTTGTCTGACAATGCAAAGCATTTCTACGAAGAGAAGCACAACTTTAAGCCTGTCCTCTTGTTTATTGTCTAACTGCAAATATACAAAATAAAAACAAGAAAATGATTATTAAATAATCGACCCTAAATTAACCAAAAGAAAGGAAAATACCAACAGAATAGAATCGTTACCAGACATTTGATGAGCATAACAAAGCAATCATACAGACTTGGAAGTGCTTTACTTGACAGATTACCATCTTCTAAACTTTTGTCAACTTTAGAGAAGATCAATCGAATAATCCTGGGACCCAGCATCCGAGACAAGAACCAGCATGAACCAGCAGGCTTCAGTCATCTTACAGAGATTTATGGAATAGGTGACAACAAATGTTGCAAATCAGACTTACTTTTTCTCACGCTCTCCTTGAACCAAAAGCGTAATGATGTTTCTAAACTGAGCATAGCATTCACGAATAGCACAAGACATAAAGCGGTCGGTCTCAATTATCTTTCTGAGCTCCCGCTCCTTACCATTGCTGTCTTTAGCCAGGGCTACTGCTGCAGCTATCTATCTAATATGAAAAGCAGATGTTAGGGAGGGGAACTCCAATACATAATGAGATATCGCCAAACCAACCTTGCTGGCTAGTAAAAATGGAGGCCACTGGATAATGTCTTCTAGTTCAGGATCAGCCCAATATGGAACAATCAGAAGGTTCATCTCCCTGGCAAAGCAACACAGAAGCAATTAAATATCAATTACTAAAAGAAGAAAGATAGCAGCAAATAATCTGTTACTAGATGAGATTGCAGTGGAGTCCGGCAGAAAAAATATTGAAGACGATAACAATAAGAAAAATATTCTAAGCACCGAAGACCTATTGCTTATAAGATCATAGCTGGTAACTATTGTGTTCCACAATTGAGCAAATCTTGCTTTCTCTTTTTTCGATAGGATCTGCCAGCAAAGCCAGATAAACAACATGAGTACTGCTGCTGAAGTCTCTCAGCAACTAAAATGAGATCAATCATTTTGGATAAAAAAAAAACATGCGGAATTGCAGAAACCTCACCCTAGAATTCCTTTGTGATGAGGTCGCCTCAGATCCATCTTTATTCAGCTCAGCCTTCTCTTTTCCGATTAAACGATCATTGAAAACACCAGGCAAAGATTCAAAACGAGATTCCATTTCCAATATGTTTGTCTGGGCATTTCAAGAAACAAGAAAATGAAAGATGGAAGAAAATTAGTAAAACCAAACTAAGAATTTCTCTGCAATGTTACCATCTGCAACTTAAGGAGGAAAAAACGATATTGCTGACAAAGAGGACTCCTGTTTAAGTCTTAGTCAACTCTATTTGGATGTATTTGGGGAAATATGCATATAAAGGGTTACCAGGTAATCAAGAAACATGCAGATCCAGAAATGTCAAATGAAGACAAAAATTGCAGTGCAAAAGAACAGAAAACTACATCAATCCATTGTTTATGGTACATTATCAAAAAGGTATCCACGATACAAGTTCCTAACAGTGTGCACTGTACAATGTACAGATTAAGTAGCATGGACACAAATTGTTCTTTCTGTTGTCCTGAGTCGTACCAGGGATGGATGCAATTTGGATCAAAATGCAAAAAAATCAAAAGAAAGCACAAAATAAACGATGTTTAACTTCAGAAAATATTATTTCGTCAAAAACCCACAAGGTCAAAATCCGCTAGATAATTGGATTGAATTTTAATCTCAATTTCGAAATAAAGTTAAGCTCAAATTATTTGATAAAAAAATCAGCAATTAATCATGTGTTTATAAGCTGCCTGAGATAGAAATTTAACATTTTGTATGTATCTTTTGGGAATAAAAATGAGACCGTGAATTCAAATTAAGAATTCTGAGCCAAAAAAAAAAAAAAAAAAATCAAAAACCATCTCTAGACAAAGTGATAAGAGGATGCAGGATGAGATGATTTCTTGTTAGATGTAATTGAGCATTTACGTTATGAAGTAGATGGAGAAAAAACAGAAACAAAATGCAGTTATTTTGGTTAACCTGATAAAAAAGGAAACAATAAATTGAAGAGAGAATGGTATTTTGGTCAGTTAATTGAAAAAAATGAGTGCTTTAGCCAAAATGGGGATGGAAATAGAGCCGCCCAAAAAGAGTTACGTAATACAAGCATGAGCAAACCCATAAGAACCACTATTTGACATTTTCCACTTACCTCTCCGAGCCGACAAACCACACCATAAAGTCCTCCAAAACAAGTGGAGAATAGGGCAAACCATATTTGAGTATCCATAAAGTAGACCTAAAGAGAAAAGAACTACATCAAAAAGCAGTAGACACATAAGCTGAACCAGAGTTATGATAGTATACCCAAAGGAAAGAAGCAGTATAGCCTATACCAGGATAATAGGAGCCCAAAGAGAAATCACAACACCAATATTGTCATTTGCTGCAAAGTTAAGAAGCATGCATAAAATACAGATTCTTGATTCTTGTTAAGAAGGATTTACACAACATGCTAATATTAAGCTTCATTACCTCGTGCAAAGAATTCATGCAACTGGAATTTAGTCACCTGAACACTCATTATAGCTTTTGTAGGACCAACCAAAGGCTTTATCTGCTTCTCATTTAAGAAGGAAAAAACATGCACTCTTAGGAATCTAAACAAGTAGCAGCCATTAAAATGAGTCACGCATATTTCTTGAGCTCTCAGGGAAAAAAAAATTCAAGAGTCTGCATTACAGCACCTGCAAACCCCACAAAACGCCGTCGACTAACTTCACAGATTTTATCACAGGGTTTCAATTGCAAGAAAACATTTCCTGATTATTTCTTTACCCTAGATATACTTGCTAAGCACCACAGGAAGACTTTAAAGACAGTAAAGTACCCAACATACCTCTATGTAATAGCTGAAAGCCAACTTTGTAATTATTAGAAAAACCCAGAACAATGTGTACCTAACACAAAGGCGCCGTAGAGTAAATGTCAAACTTTGGCCCAAAAATAAAATATTAAAAAGGAGGTATCGAGTGTATGTCTTTCAAGAAAGTAAGTCTTACATGAAGAGAGAGAATGCGCTTTCATGCATTCCCCTTCCAACATAGAGTGGAGGCTGCAATTCACGAGGTAACCATCACAGCCAGTCATCCATAAATAACAACCAGGAATCTACTTAATCCGTCATGCGCACTCTAAATTCTTGTTTCAGCATTTAATCGCAAAATGAAACAAGAAGGATGAACAAATGCATACCTGTGACCACCATATCATTTGCTTCCCAATCTTATAGGGCAACCTCTCCAGGAATCGGCAGATCGAAGGAAAGAGAAATAACCATGCAGCAAGCATATTTGGAAAGAGGTATACCACAACAGCTAAGATAAACAAGGAGGGTGACTTTGAACCATTGCCAAACCAGCTTTTGATGGTTTGAGTGGATCCAGGAGGATTCTCCCAAGGATGAGCAAATGTTACACTGAGAATAATAAACCAAGCAGTAGCTGAAAAGACCTTCAAGTTATATCTTAGCTTTCGATCATAAGACATGCTCCGTCGTGCTTTCCAGGAGAGAATTACATCAAGCACAGCTGCACCCAAAAACAGAAAAAGGATTATTCTTCCATGTTAATATCCTGTAAGAGTTATGAGTATAACAAAACTCCATCCTATAAGCACTTAGTTACAGTTATAGTAGACTTAGGTTAGGACAGCCTGCCTTGACCAACACGATTTTAAAAAAATAAAACAGTAGTTGTCTACTTTAGCAGATGGACTAGTAAAAAACTCTAAGAAAGAAAACAAAGATAGAGGCTCCACCTAAATCCAGTAATGTCTCAATAAGAAAATTGAAACTTGCACAGCAGAAGCAAATTCTTCCCTTCTCATGCCAGCTCACATTTCTTTTCCTCAATTCCACAGGAAATTTCTGTACGTTAATGGACTTAACTAGGCCACAATTTATTGGCACTTATTATCTTAATTTTCTAAAAAGCAGGTGTACTTTATAAATAAGCAGACATTTGATGTTCACATGAGCAGCAAAGCATTGGTTCCCAAAACTCTGGTAATTGCTTCAATATTCGGTGTCAATTAAGCGTTATATGCACTCTAGATCATAAAATGATCTAAACTCACTTATTTGAAATCATAGAAGAGATTACATGCACTTAATACGCTGAACAAAGATCTCCTAAGCACGTAGTTTCACATGTTATTCTATTTGGTAATGCTCATCATTTGCAAAACATGGACCAGATACCATCGCTAGTCTTGTTGTAGAATAGCAGGCACGATGAATAAGATACAGATGATTATGTACAAGCAAAGTACAAGAAGCGTGGGAAAGGGAAAACAAAGGAATTGACCCCAGTAAGGCTGATCTCTAGTACCTTGTCCTAGATTCAGTATAGCAGCTGTTACAAAGATAGACAGCACTTTCTTAAAAACATCAGGCATAAAGAGAGCAGTTGGATCCCCAGAGCCATTCCAAGCGACAATTATCAATGCCTAAAAAAAGATCAGAGTCAAATTCAGTCAAATTTTGCATAGACAATCCTAGTGTCCCAAGCACCAAGAAAGCGTAAACATGAACCTGTAAGCATAGAATAAAGAAGCTCCACATCCGATCATAGCTTCTGAAAATGTGCCAAAAAGACCGTATCTCAACAAAATTCACCTTTCTTACCCATTGCTTGGGATAAGCAGGTTCTGAATCCTACATGTACGGACACAAGAAAATCAAGATTAGCGCATGTATGTCCACTTGATCTTCATAGCTTCATCAAACAAACAAACTAGCAATCCTCACTCCCTCACTAATCATGTGAGTTTTCACCGATACAGAGCGAGAAAGGAGGAGCAAGGGGAAAGATTAAGCATGCAATTCGGCTGACACAGAGAAGAGGGAGGGCTGCAGGCTGCTTCAAACCCCCCTCCCCCAAAAAAGTAATAAAAATAATAAACCAAGGCCTTCAAAAGACAAAATTAACGGGAGGCCAACAACGAGTTTGCCTGGCTGGCGCCCCTTGTAGATCAAGTTGCAAAGGCCCTTAAACTTGTAACTTTTCCTCTCTTTTTTACTACAACAGAAATTCCTCAAAATGATCCTACATTATGTTTCTAGACTTCCTTACTATTAGTAAATACAGAGGACTGACAATAATAAGATTTAGATGTAAATACGCGAGCTATTAAAGTATACATAATTTCATCATCGTGTAAAAAAAATGTATGATTTCTTCATAGCTTTGGACCATCAAACTCAACGTTCCTTGAGAACTATGTTATCCAAATTTGTGGAGGAGGTGCTGATGGCAAATTTTGGTTTGATCATGAAGACGGATGGTGGAGTGCAGGGGGCAGCGGTGGTATCATTTCAAAAGAAAATTTTCCCTTAGTGTGGGCAACGGCGGAACAACCTTACTATGTTCACTTGTTCATTGTACAAACAGACAAGCAAGCTAAGCGGCTGATAGCAAGAAGGCTAGCATGGCAAAATGGTTTAACAGAGTTGACTTTATACGTCAGGCTCAAGACAGGAAGTTAGAAGCTTTATATAATTTCTTTGAGCTGTACATGATGAAGTTAGACATGGGAAAGGATGACCGCCATTGAGATATTGTTCTAGCTCCTGCTTGGATCTCACCTCAGCATAAGTTATGCAACAGAATGCGCATTTCTCATGGAAGTCAATTTGCAAATTATAGGTCATTTGAAGGCTTTATTTTTCTCCTAGAGCACTGCCCGGGGAGTGGACACAATCTAACTTTTGATAACCTTCAGAAGAAAGGAAAACTTTCGGCAAATCAGATGCTTTCTTACGTAAGAAAGATGGAGTGAGCGTGAACCTCCAATTGTTGCATCATAGTCATACCAAACAGCATGGACTATAGTTTTCGCAACTTTAGGATAAAGTGAGGAACTTCAAAATCAGTGCAAGATGAACTTTGGGCTCAGGAGGCTGTCAATTCATGAGCAGGAACGACAAAAAGTTGTCAAGATGATTTGTCTCTTGGTTCATTCGGAAAGAAAGAAAGAAACAGGAGGGCACCTAGATGAGGTGAATCCCAATGGAATTCTTTTAGAGATCAGTGGCTTTACACTTTCATTTTAGGTATGGTGGGAAAATTCAATTTCATACTTATAGCTTGTTGCACAAGACAGAAACCGTTTCTTAATAATTTTATTTAATGGGTGGCTTCCCCTAGGAAGTTGTTTCGTACACAAGACCAAACCCTTGGTGCCTTCTATGATAAAAGCCCAGCCACCCTTCATAATAAGAGCACTTAATGTTCCTTGATTGTGCGTATATGTTGTAATAAACAGTATTTTGTAATATAGAAACATACATGTGGTGAGTGACATAACAAGCATGAGATTCTCTCATTGCTTTAAAGCAACTAAAAGAAAAACTTGCAAGCAAAGAAGAAATATTATGTACCACGGCTTTCTCAAACTGTATCTGCTCAGCAGGAAGGTGAAAAAAATCAGCATCCACACACATTGGCCAACCCAACCGTCCGAAACACTCATCAGACCTGTCAAAAGATAGGAAGTTGACATCCGCCAAAAGTGAAAGGAGAAGCTAGTGAAAAAAGGTGAATTACCAAAAGTATTCGTTTAAATCATCATAGTTCCTCCACTGAGAATGCGCTAATCTTCCACACTTACTCCTTTCCACTTCCTGGTTAGGAATTAAAGTAGCATAAAAAACCCAAAGCGAAAAGAGATAAGACAAATTGTGTATATAAACATATTTTGTGAAGTACCTTTGCAATCACTTCATAAATAGGAGTAACGACTTCTCTCAAGAAGGCCTCTTCTTCACCTTTGTAAGCGCACTTTACACATTCTCCAGTCATGGGATTGACATAACCATTGAGCGAACCAAACACTTCGATAGCCATCTACAAGAAGCACAACCAAATATTAAATAAAGCTTCTTAACAAGGAAAGAAGAGTAATCACAGAATGTAGATGCTCCAATATTGGTATTATACTGGCTTCTGATAAAATTATTTCACTTGAAAGAAAGCTCTTTCTTAGCATGTTAAGTACTACTAACACTATCCATTATCAACATGCCACCACTTACACATAAACTTCATGTGTCATTCCCATATCAAGACAAGTTCAGATCCAGAAGACTGTTTCAGTATGTCTACTGAAGCACTTGGGCTACGTTTGGTAGTGAGCATAAAATTCAAAATAGGTTAAAATTTATCCTTGTAGAAAATTTGCAGAAATTTAGTGCCCGTTTGTTTTGCGAAAATGAGTTTATGATCACTTGTATGTTTAGATATAAATTGTTGTCGGTAATGAACATGTTTTTCATTGACTAATTATTTTAAGTGATACAAGTGATCATTTTTTAGAAAATATTTTTCAAATCATTCATTTTTCCAAGAAACAAACGGAGCCTTAAGGAATGCCAATTTCAGTTCAGCGACAGCCCACGACACAACACAGTTCAGTGCGGCTTCCTTCCTTTAATGTAAGACAAAATCCTCCGCATCACCCCCCTCCCCCTCTTCTTTTTAATGATCTCAGCTTTACAAAATAAGAAGCAGATCAACCATTAGAAGTCAACAAATTTCAGGGGGGGAAAAGAAAACAGGAACAGATAGATCAACAATAACCTTCCAAAGCATGAACAGAATATTAGCAGCATGAATCATTAGAAACATACATGATGGAAAATATAGCAAAGGCACCTCAGATTTGCTGATTCCCCCCAAATAAGAAGATATAGACCCATGTACAGAAGTTTATACTTCTGCACTTCCTGCTGGGTATTCGGTAACCTGCATATTTAGAACAAGGTTGCACATGAAGATAGGCACTCTTCATCAGGAATTGAGATCAGATGCGCACACTATTGGTGCAGATCAAGAACTAAGAAAAGACCATTCCATCAATATAATTGATGACCAGTACATAAGGTGAAATTAATTTATGATAGTGGCTGGCTTCCGCACAATCCACGGAGCCAAGCAAATGTAAGGATGCAATAAGATTTTTCTTCTTTCAGGTCCTGTAACTTGTACCCTTATGTTTCGATTTTGTCAACAGTTTCTACACAATCCGGCTCTCTAACTTCCTCAATTTGTGCGATATGGTCCTATCATGAACACTTTTAAAGTGCAGCTCATGTGGAAATTCAGTAAGCATGTGCTAACATGGTGCATCAGCAATACAACAAAATATCAGAAACAAAAAGGAGAACATAAGAGAGAGAGAAGGGGCTGACATTGCCTCTGCCAGCTGCCAGTGGGGGCTAGAGTGGCGAGATTAAGTGGACTGCTGCAGAACCCAGATTATGGATATCTTTACCCTAATCACCTCAACAATTTGGATCCAATGGCCATCAATCAAATTGCAAAACCTCTTGCCATTGGTCAACGTCCAGTAGAACCCCATTGACCCCTTCCATTTTTCATTTCTGTTGTAGGTTTTTCTTAATCAAACAACTTGAAATAATAATTCCAATCTCAATAGTTGAAACTATACTTGAATAACAATTGAAAATGAATTTTCTCTGCCCCTTTTAACACATTTCCTCTTGCTGAAATTTAGATGGCACAGAATATGGTTTTGATATTGATGATTGTTTTTGGTTTTATTGGTGTACATGTGTGCTGTGTGCATTTGGTAGAGTATGGACAAGGGTAGGATAGGGCACTTCAAGGGATATAGGCAAGGTTTTCATGGGACAAGGATAGTTAGATTAGTTCAACAAAATAGTTGTACAAGTGATGGAGGAGGTACATTCTTTTTCAATAGCATCAACTCAAGTTTTTTTTTTTTTTTTTTTTTTTTTTTTTTTTTTTTTTTGATAACCAAGAACTCCACCACGGGCCCCCCATGCCTGGACGGCACCGAAGGGCTGGGCCCCTATAGCTCGGGGGAGACTAACACAGGACCCCAACACCATGGCCCCCCACTTACAACGCTAGCAACTGCAGATTTCGAACTCTCGACCTCGGCGATGAAGGAGACTCTCAACCAACACAGCTACCCACGGTTGGGTGCATCACCTCAAGTTATGTTCTCTAATTTTGCTTTATTCAAAATACAAACATTTCTCTCGACAGGTTTTCTCTTATTCTCATCAAGGTTGACTTAGGACCTTGCATCTTATCGAAAGTCACCCCAATTTCTTGTTAATATAAGTTTGCATTACACTTTTCATTACTTAAATTTCATGCGATAATTTTACCTAGTAATACAGACGTGGATATCTAAGGTAAGTTTTTTCTGATTTTCTTTTCCTGTCCAGGTAAGCATCCCATGTAGCCCAAATTGCCACATCAGCAGCACCACGTCTGCATAGCCATGCAACAGTTGATTGTCAAACATTAAAGAAGTTACATTTCATTTAAGAGCAAAGAAGTTAGAGGATGAAATTTAAGAAACAGCACAACACGACCAAAGTCGGACTTCATCCTTTAGTATCGTCCCCACAAAATAACTTCTAATCCCATTTTTTCCTAGAAGAAACCTCTAACAAGCACATCCACAGCCTTCTACTAAAGCATTAATAGCTACATAGCTGCCATACTCGCCAGATAAATTAGCAGAAGAAGCATTACCAAAGACTGCTCTTCCTCTTCAAGAACCCGCACCATTTGTTGTAGTTCATGAAAAGTTTCTCTAACACTTCTGTGAGTGCTTGATCGTCCAACTAACCAAGAAGAGAAACAAGCATGTCAGCATACTAAAATTGCAAAGGCCATAATCACAATTATGTACATAAATACTATTAGCCAAAACAAAAAGGACAAAAGACTACCTTGTCTAAGACTCGACAGAAAATAAAAGTTATTACAATTCATGACTCATGCAGCTTAGGCTCTAAGTTACATATTACATAGGTGAGAACTCTGTCCACAGAGGGAGAAAAGGGAAACGTTCCGACAGCCCATGATTGATACAGCTTATACTATTCAGATAACAACAAGATATAAAGTGGAAAATAGATAGGGTATAAAGTGGAAAAAGTTGCAGAACCAAAGAAACAAGGAAAACGGCATCATCAACAGCCTTAGCTTTACTTGTCATATTAGACTAGATCCTTCATTTCATTAGCGCCTATCATCGCTGCAGCTTATGCTCAAAATTGCATAGTTATAGTATAAAGTGGATAAGATATAGCAGAACCAGAATAACAGAGAAAACAACAACAGCCTCAGCTAGCAGTACTCGTCATATTAGACTGAATCCTCAATGAGACAGAATCACAAGCACTGCAATTACATTGCCTTCACTACAGCAAGGAAGGAAAAGATATGGTCGTCCCAAGCACAAGCCATGGAAAAAGGAACGCAGGATGATAAACTCTCGATGCCAAAGACAGTAGAGACGTCTAAATGGTGCTTGCACTCCTTCAACCACAGAATCAAGTGGAACTTTATGAAGGGTGACACAAGAGCTGACTGGGTGGGGTCCCCTTATGACATTAGTCAGAAAAAAAAGGTCAAGGAAGTGTGAGACGCTCAAAACAAGCCAACTCAACAAGAGGGTTTCTCACTAGAAGGATGGGCAGTTAACAGGTATTTGATTGAATTAGTTACATCACTTAATTCTCTAGACAACATAATAGCAGATACGCAAATGATTGAAACCTCCCCCTCAAACCAATACGAAAACAATATAGCAAAAAGACATCTCATACTGTAGAAATTTACTCGCAAAAGGACAAAATAGATGCATCTTCTAGGATTAGTTGCGGGCAAGACACCTGGAGTGGCAGGTCAGGGTTTGGAAATTTCCGATTGTGCACATTTGCAAGTAGTAAAATCAAGTGTTCCCTTTGGTTTGCCACATTATCCTTCTGTAGATGGACAGTCCAAGGACCCAGAATTAGTCTGGAGATAACTGCTTATCAGCTACAAAATATAACGAGAAACGAAAGCAAACTAATAGAAGAGTAAATGGAGGAAGTTGCTTAAGTCCACATACCTGAAATCCAAACATTGCCCAAAGCCAATCAAGAATGTCTCTATCCTGCTTCTTTTCGTGGTCCGCTGGCCATGGAAGGCCCTTTGTGTCACGGAGCGCCACAACAGCAGCTCGGATCTACAAAGCAAGAATATTACTTGCAGCAAGATTTTCATGTATTGCTAAAGAGTAAGGCCATAACATGACATTTCAATGTATGGAAGGGATGGGATGCAACCTCAGGATATTTCATAATCGCCTGATTTGCACTAGCAGGATTCAAAGGGAGAATGTTGTGATCTCCAGCCAAAATCTGTACAAACGTAAATGTGAAGAGATATTACTCGCAGGCATGTTCTATGAAAAAGAGAGAAGAATCCTTTTACTAAGTGGCAATTGGCTATATAGTTCATTGCACCTGCTGTCAGCTAAGAGAAAATTTAGATAATATGACAAACATCTCATTCCTATGAACATAACCTCCCATCAGACAAGATGATATTTATCATGTAGTAAGTTTCAGAAATGTGCAAAGCTAGTCCCAAGGTACAAGGGGTGCGGACACATCTGTTTAGAGAAACAGATCTAGAAAGCCAGGACTCCAAGCAATGCGGCATATCTCGCCCGGCGAGCATCTCTTCCAAAGAATTGAAATGGAGAGAACATTCTCAGTGTTGACTGACGGTATGATGAGACAGCATGGCTGACGGTATGACTGGTAATTTCCGACGCATGGCACTCATATCAATCATGAAGCCAACTATGAAGGCACCACACTCCTATTCTCTCGATCCAAACAACAAGTTGACTAAGCACAGGAGGGCTAATCAAGCATGCTTAACACAAACCGCGGTCCCTCCGAAAATTTCATTCAAATACATACTTAAAAACTTTAAAACCCTGCAGAACAAAGTCTCAACAATATTCATCGAGTAATACGCACATCATACACAGAACGGAAGACCCCAAAACTTCCCCGCCCAGCACCAAGCCCTCACACGGTCCCGCCCCAAACCACCGAGCCGTCCTCACTCCTTCAAGCGGAACTAATGCGGCGTAGCCATTGCCACAACCATATCGACAGCTCGCAATCGCCTCGTCGTCTACAACACTCGAATACACGGAACCCAAAAGGAAAAAAAAAAAAGAGATAGAGAGACGAGACGACGAGACGACGAAAAGAAATTAAGGCAACGCACCTGCACCTGAGACGGAGGCATAGCCGATTCAGTCACCGGAGGCGGAAGCCGGCCGGCTCGAGCGAGCGGAGAGGCGACGGAGAGATTCTGCCGGCGAGATGAATAGGGGAGATTTCAGCGATAATCCGAGCTCCCGCCAATTTCCGACTCCAAATGAAAGATTAGGCCACAATTGATCATCCGGAATTTTAAACAGGATAGAATTAAATAGGAAAGAATATTTTCGATGAACCATAGATTTAAAATAGGATATTCTTATATTCTATCCAATCTACCATTTGATAAATTACGTATTTAAAGTCAGATATCCCCATATCTTATCTAATTTATTGTTCGGTGGATTACAAATTTAAAGTTAGATATTTTAAAAACAATAACATTAGGCAAGTACAAATTTGTAGGTTTAATATTCACAAAATCATCCAAAATACCTTACCAAAAAAAAAAAAACATCCAAAATAATATATATTTTTTTAGATTAACAGATTCTCATCGAATTTCATGATTACGTATTGTAATAATCTTTTTTGTTCCTTTAAAATAATTTTTAGTTACCCCTTGGACATCAAATGTTTTTAGAATAACCTTGGACATCAAATATTTTTAAAATAACCTCAAGTTCAATATATTCACTTTGAAATAGGAATTCTTTTTATCTTTTACAAGTTTTTCATTTGTTTCCATTTTTTCATTCACTTTATTTTTTTCCAACTGTCATAAGGATGCAATGACAGTTAATCACGTTAACGAATGATCTTTGAATAATTCACATTTATAAATTACATTACATTTGTTGAGTATTGGCCAGCTACATCTTAACCAAAGTAAATTCATGTTCACGTCCATATAAAGTAGTAGATGCCAACTGTCTTAACTTAAGGCTCATTTTAAGTTCGTGGCTAGGTTTTCTGCCAAAGAGATAGAGAAACTATCTAGGAAAATAAAAGACAGTAAAAAAAAATAGATAATGGATTTTCTTGGAATCAAGATATAGATAAAATTTTGAGCCATATCCACATCTTTTCAAGTCATAGCTACAATCGAAAGGTTCAAAAAGATAACATTAAAAGCTTAAAGCTAGCCCCAAAAAAACTTTTTAAAAAAAGTGAGAAAAAAGAAAAAGTAAAGAAAAAAAACATATCTCCTACAAACTCAGAAATAACTCAATATAACTAAAATCACAAATACCAAATATAAGACTCTAAGTGTCACGACCCCAACTCCATCTCTAGAGTCACGAGCAATGAGGTTATTTTTGCGACGTTCGAGACACATCGACCCCAACTCCATCTCTAGAGTCACAAGCGATGGGGTTATTTTTGCAATGTTCGAGACACATCACAGTCCCATTTCTTTTTATCTTTTCATTAAGCACATATGAAAGCGTTACAACAACACTCAAACAACAATAAGCAGCCATGAAAACAACCATTTAAAAACATATAATTACATCAGTTACATTTACATATCCTATTATCACGGGCTGTTATATTTACAACCACTACATTTTCTACGCTCCAAAGGCCGAGTAAATCTTAGCTCCTCTAACAAGATTGCAACTCCTAGCACTAGTGAGAGACCTTAATGCCTACAAGACTGAAAGGATAAAGGGTGAGTTTTGGGAAAACTCCGTAAATAAAACCCACTAATTCTAGGTAGGAGGATGCCTCGCCTATCAATAAGCACATAACTCATCCAAAACATTAGTCAATGGCAGATCAATAGCAAAACAAAAACTTTGTCTTGGATGCAACATGATGAATCCTCAATCAACAGTATGCAAGCATAAACCAATATTCACCCACAACATGAAAAACTCACGCCTCACTCAATATTGTACATGCATAAACAAAATACATTTCAAAGTATGAGGAATTCATGCCTCACTCATATGCAAGCATACCGAAATCCATTTCATAATGCAAGGAACTCATGCACACAAGATTCATTAATTAACAGCCGAAATCCATCGACTCTTTCGGAATTCACCTGTCTTCTTCATCCTCAACATAACTTTTATATGTAAGTCGAAGCAGTAGCTCCCCCGAGGATCCCCTTCTAAAAACTCCCCAACCTCCTTGCAAGACCACAACTCTTATATGTGGGTACGGTATCTTGGAGAGAGCCCAAGTCAACCCACAAATGCAGTCTAATTCAGAAAATTCTTCCCGATGAAAATGTGATACACTCGAGGAAAGATACGTATATGAAACTGACTAACTCGATCTTATTAGCAAGTCGATAATTTGCCATCATATGATTCAACTTAAGCTACAAATTCTATGAACAAGAAAATAACTATCTGGTGGATGAGAAAAAGGTCTAACTTGGTTGTCACATCAGAAGATTTTACACATTTGAAGCTTGGTGGTAGCATTTTCACATCACGTACAAAATTTTAATCTCCAAAAACACTGAATGGAACTTGAATTCTTAATGACATTTGGCAAAGCCAAATATGGGTTGCATTGTGGAGGACAGAGTAATAATCAAGCATGATTACCTGTATTACATGTCTAACTTTAAGATCTCGAGTGTTTAGCATTCTGATAAATCCCGGGGTTCAGAAGAAGAAATAGTAGACATATACCCAGCCCAATTTTCAGTCATTTAGAATCTATACAGAGTAAAGATCAGGGATATTTTCTAAAGCAACTTGAACTTCATATCAGAAGGACATTTTTCTCTTCCTGTCTCGTCTGTATGGAGAGCTCATAACAGTGACCTAAGAGCATTCTAAAAAAAAGGTAAACCAAATTTCTGGATTATCCTTAGAGACTAACATATCATTATCCTCGACAAGATTCACAAAGCATTCCACATCCAAATCCATTCTGAAGTTTGAGCTAAAATAGACTCAGGGCAGGATCCGAATCACAGTCGAATCTTTACTTTTTGTGCCCATCAACTGTGCAAATTTGGGACTTTCCAGCTTACTAGGATCGCAGTTTCTACATTTCTATCCAGATTTGGTCAAAATATAGCAATATGGGAATGAAGTCCATATGCTATCGATTAGCTAGTCAACATGAACCAGCTGTTTCTGTTCCAATTCTTTTTCATCGTTTATAGCTAAGAACTTAATACTACAAACAGATGTCAAGCCAGAACGATGATCCGTAGTCATATTCTGAGTCGAAAGGACATGTACGGGGAATCCCCACAACGTGTTTGGATGGAAGGAAGGTGATGGACGGGAAGGGTTGGGATGGATTAGGAAAGACTAGGAGGGATCAGTCCGGTTAATTTAAATCTCTGCGAATCTTTCCAGATTAATTGGAGAGACTTGTGTATTAACAAATAAATTTATTCTCCTTTCTCACTTGTACCCTTCTTTTACATCTATTTATAAGTAGATAAAATGATTGTTTGTCAAGATGCATTCTTTATCTCGCTAGCATCCATATAATATCGTAACATAATTACTCAAAATCCTCTTTTTTTTTAATCAATCCATGCAAATTGAGTGTGAACTAATAAGTAGTGGAGGGAGACTACGTGAACGTAAAATCTATTGAAATCCCATGAATAAGTGAAGCGAGATACTTGGAAATATGTATGCATGCACATGCATGCATGCACATACATATAAAGCTTATAAACCCCACACACGTGCCCAACAGCTCTAGTTTACGCTAGAGTCCAACCTAAAAATTTAAGCTGATGGGGGGAGACTACATGAATATAAGGCCTATCAAAACCTTATAGATAAGCGATACGAGACACTTCAACAATTTAAAAGCAAATCAATTCTGCATGACTTAGGAAGAAAGCGCAATAATAATGCAGCAATTTGTAAACCAATTATTACGAAAAGCAAAGGCACTGTGGGATAAATGTCTAAAACCATAGATGTAGCTAAAAGCTAAGGTGAAGCTTGAGATCGTTAGAAGGATGGAATAACCCAAGAAAAACTAAGCTAAAAAGTATGCATCTGAAAGAAGGCGGACCAAGTTAAGTGTAACCCCAGGGATTTTTTTTCTCAGATGCATACAAAATGAGGACAAAAGAGACCAAACTGCATCATAATAATCACTTTTTCTTGCAAAGTACCATAAATAATGTCCACAACGAACTGCAAACTTATCATAGTGATACTGCTTTTATGGTTACTATACCTCAGCTGTGCCAACAGTAAGATCTGCAAATCCAAGAGTGTCCTTCACTTGAATATGCAGCTTTTGCTTTCTAGGATTTGCAATGAGCATATGAAAATTTTGCCAAATGAAGTGAATATAATGAGACATACCATGCACGTACGGGTATCATGCAAAACTAGCAAACCAGCGCATACAGCTTTACCTGATTCCAGATTGGCTCTCCAGGAGGCCGAATGACAGTGGTCTGGCTGTTCTTTTCGCTTCTAATTATTTGATCCCCCAAGCTTAGGATAACATATGGGTCAGTTTTGCCTGCCACCAGAAGGAGAACAGTGATATTTCCGGTGCGGTAAAGAATGGCTCAAATGACAATGAAGAGGTCCAATCTTGTATAACATACTAACAACTTGAGTTTAATGCACAATTGCAATTAGAAAATTTTTTACTGTCCATGACCAGCAGTTATAGCCGTTACCAATGACAAGTACCAGGAAGTAATTACCATAGAAATAACTAAGTTTCCGAGCATCAACCAGGGTCACAGATAACTCTCCAACATAATCCTTGTTTCCTTCATTCATCTCTCCAGGTCTGAAATCATTGTGACCAGACCAACTGCTTTTCCTTTCTGAAAATCTAAGACAATCTTCTTTGGTCTTACAAATAGCTTAGGCAAATCCTCAGTGAAAAACTTCGTTAAAAACGTAGAACAAGTGCACGCAGATATTATTAGTCCAAAGCTCAACGTATCTTCAAGCACACACAATGGGAACCAAAACAAAGAAGCATATTGAATCAAAGCCAGCATAAACAAAACCCTATGCGTTACTCCTGCTCCTAATCAAGATGGAGGAGTATCATGATTCAGGAACTTTATATAAGTCTTAATTTAGCTTTATGACCATTACTTATTTCTCTAAACCCCACAATACTTCGGTGGAGTATCAACCTTATGACAAATCATCATTTTAGCAAGTCCTGAACTGGCAGATTGACATGCGGTTTATGCAGTCATTGGTTGTTATGACATTCGATAACACGTAAAAAGGTGAAGATGCCAATTTTCGACATTCGACGTTACACATGCTCAACGAACCTTGATCAGCTAATACCAAGAAAAACCCCCCAAGTTCTTAATAATCCCATTTCAACTTGTTCAATACCATATAATCATGCTACGGACATGTGACATCCACCTTGACTCTCAACCCAGTTGATAGACGTTCGGCCAAAAAGGAAAATGACCAGTTGAATGATAAATAAAAAGAAATTCAATCCCTTCACAGATTATACAATAGAATGTGGTGGTTAAAGTCAAGATTCAACTTACATGGAAAAAACAGGAATTAATAAACAAATAAAAAGGTCACGTCAAATTTCTAATCAATCAAACCAGCATTGATATCAAAATGATCGTTTTTCAAATAAATTTACATTTAAATGATCCAAAATAAACATTTTGCACCAAAGTTAGTACCATACACAACTTTTGACTTTTCTAGTATACTTATCCCAGAAACATCCAATGGCCGCATTGTATGTTCCATTTTCTCTCTCTTCCCTTGCTTGGAGCCATGGTTTGCCTTTAGATGCCGCTACCCCTATCGCTACCGCTACCGCCTTGTCACCACCTCCATCGAACCTCCAACTCAGCCGAGATCACAACACTGGCGCCGCCTCCGCACTCGGGCGTTTGCCCGCCTGCACACTAAGGTCGTGACTTTGCTTGAGGTGAACGACCTCAAAACTAATTAAATGCATATGTGCGCGCCTGAGATTGCCCACCCATGTGTCTAAACACATCCCGTGTTATCACGTGCATTATTAATTATGATTATAAGTTCAAAAACTATGGTGAATGTCAATACTTAATTGGTTTGAGATATCAAAAGCTATGATATTGCAAGTATGATGTATTGCATTATTTACATACTAAATCACTACATCATCTAATAGTTTTAACTTTTAGAATAGTCGGTAGAGGTCCAACGTAATATCAAAAAATATTAGAGAAGAAGGTCCAGGTCCATATATTTTTAGGTCCCAAATATGACTCCCAAATATATTTTCACACTTAACTCTTAAGATAAAGACCAAATAAAGCGTGAAGGAAAATGTTAAAATATCTTAATATTATGTTACAGCTTTATTTATATGCTTAAGGGTGCACTTGTTTCATTGAAAACTTCATGATAAAAGAAAATATTCTCCATGGAAATCATTTTTAAGGAAAATTGTTAGTTTTCATTTGTTTGGTAGTAAGGGCACGTAGGTGAATCGGATTGAAAGTGAAAGTCGTCAAAAAATGGCGGAATGCTCTTGAAACCAATTCACTTGAGTGAGACAGAGGAGGGTAAAGTGATTTCCTTCTTGCTAGAAAGGGCAATTGTTTTCCCGTAGTCCAAACTTCTTGTTTTTAGTCAATGAAAACTTTCTTCATTTATCGATTAGTTTTTCATCATTCAAATATAAAAACTTCGGAAAACAATTTTTTGTAAACCATTTTTGCTTCAAACAAATGGACCTTAAACTTTAAATAAAGTTGGTAAGCTCCCACAAAATTTTACGTGATGAGATAACTTTATAACAAATACTCTTTCATATTAGCAACTCAAGCTCTAAGAAAAACCATAAATGAAGAGACTTTTCCTCTAGGGTGAACTGCGTGCATATATTCGCAGGCACACTGATACAAATAATGGCTCAATCAAGCCTGAGAATGCTGAGATGGGGTGGAAACAGGTGAAACGAAGGAATAAGAAGATGAGGAAGAAGCAGGCGGCGAGAGAAGCCGTCGCTGCTGCTGTGGCTGCTCAAAAGGCGGCTAATGCCAAGGCATCTGTCGGTCTATCGCCTATCACGGAAGATGGCCAGGCTTTGAAATGTGGTCCTTCTAATCAGGAAGAAGGCCCTCAGGATGAGTTGCATTCCCCTACAAATGTTCAATCACCTAATGTGGCTGATCCTGGATTGGACTCGTCTATGGTTGTCCAAGAAAGCTCTGAAGATATATGCAACTCAAGTTTTCATGAGGATTCCTCTGATGAGGACCCTCTGGAGGCTGTCCAAAATGCAACTATCAATCCGCCCCTGCAATTGGCTGCAAATTTTCATGAACAGCTTGCTAAACTGTTGGAGGATTCGCCCCTTCCTACTGGTTCGAAGAAGCCTATTAAGGGCTCCAAGACCTCTATGAGGAGGTAAGCTATCTCTGTCCTGTGTTTTTTGATGTTTTTTGGTTTCTGGAATATTAGGGGCATTTGCGATCCGTTAAGGCGTGCTAAAATTAGACGCTTTGTTGCGGTTAATAAGCTTTGTTACATCGGCTTGATCGAGACGAAAGTTCCGGAGGACTTTTTTGATTCTATCTCCTTCTCCCTTATTAAGGGTTGGAATTGGGTCGCGAATTATAACTTCTCCCCTCGTGGGAGGATTTGGGTTGGGTGGAACCCGGAGCTTGTCTCTTTTTGTCCTATTTCTATTTCTGATCAAGCAATCCATGGCTGTCTTAAGTGTAACAAATCTGGTCTTAGTTGCTCTGTCTCTGCCATATATGGAGAACATACTTTTATTCGCCGTAGGCCGCTTTGGGCAGAGCTGCAACACTATAATGAGATCTTCCAAGATGTGCTGTGGGTGGTTGGAGGGGATTTTAATGCAATCAAAGACCCCTCCGATCGTATTGGAAGCTCCACCAACTGGATCCCCTATTTTGATGAATTTGCTCAATGTTTGGCTCAAACGGAGTTGATGGACCTCAGATTTGTTGGCCTTCGTTATACGTGGTCTACTTCGACAGGAAGCTCGAGAAAGATGAGGAAAATCGATCGAGTTTTGGTAAATAACAAGTGGAATATTGATTTTTCCTTCTCTGAGGCGACATTCCTTAGCCCGGGCATCTCCGATCATTCACCGATGGTGGTTAAAGTTCTTCAACCCCCTCGCACAAGTAAGCCCTTCAAGTACTTCGTATACTGGGAGGATTACCCGGATTTCAAAACCATTGTCTGTCAGGTTTGGAATACGTCGGTCAGAGGGGTTCCTATGTTTCAACTAGTATCCAAGCTCAAGATGTTGAAGGCTCGCTCAAACTCCTCAATCGAGAAGCTTTCTCGGAGATCTCAGGAAGAGCATCAAAGGCAAGAGAGGCCCTTAGTGCCATTCAAACTGACCTTCAATCTGACCCAATGAATCTGCATCTTGCCGAAAGTGAGAGGTGTTGTCACCGGGTTTTTGTTGAACTGAGGAATCAAGAGGAGTCTTTCTACCGACAGAAATCGAGAATTCGATGGTTAAAAGAAGGGGATAAAAACACGAAATTCTTTCATCATTCTGTAAAAAGGAGGCAGCTCATAAATAGAATTCTTTCCATCAAAGATCCCTCCGGGGTTGTAATATCTGACCCTTCAGTGCTGCCTCAGGTGTTTATTAATTTCTTCTCCTCCTTGCTATCCTCGCTTGAGGCTTTATCTAAGCCATCTCAAGAAGAGCTGAAACATGTTATCCGACGACCTCTTGATGACGACCAGATTCGTGCCTTTAATGAACCAGTCTCTGATGAAGTGATCAAGTCCACATTATTTTCCCTTGCAAAGGGCAAGGCCCCGGGTCCGGATGGCTTCCCTGTGGAGTTTTTTAAATCTAACTGGGAGATTGTTGGTCCCTCGGTGTTGCTGGCTGTTCGTGACTTCTTCCAATCCGGGAGACTCCTTAAAGAGGTAAACGCGACGATCCTTGCTCTTGTGCCTAAGATTCCTAATGTGAGCGCCGTTTCGGATTTCAGACCGATTGCATGTTGTAATACCATCTATAAAGTTATTACTAAGATTCTAGCTAATCGAATAGCCGTCGTGTTAAATGATGTGGTGAGTCAATCTCAAAATGCATTTGTGAAAGGTAGGAGAATTAGAGACAACATTCTCCTTGCCCAAGAACTTTTTGCGGGTTTCCATCTTCATCCGTATCTTCCTAAGTGTGCGGTTAAGGTAGACTTTCACAAGGCT
Source organism: Eucalyptus polyanthemos subsp. polyanthemos (assembly GCA_017140185.1). Classification (NCBI taxonomy): domain Eukaryota; kingdom Viridiplantae; phylum Streptophyta; class Magnoliopsida; order Myrtales; family Myrtaceae; genus Eucalyptus; species Eucalyptus polyanthemos. The sequence continues at coordinate 19,985,464 of CM029466.1, forward strand.
TATGACACTGTTGATTGGGACTTCTTGGAAAGTGTCCTCTTTGCCTTCCAGTTCCCGGAAGAATTTATCAAATTAGTTATGGCTTGTGTTCGAACGCCGAGATACTCAATAGCCATTAACGGTGACCTCCATGGTTTCTTCCCGGGAGGGCGAGGCCTCAGACAGGGAGATCCCATGTCCCCATACCTATTTACCTTAGTAATGGAAGTTTTCTCCGGAGTGTTGGTATCCCGCACGATGAACAGCGACTTCAAATACTTCTGGAGGTGTAAACCGGTTCGATTGTCTCATTTGTTCTTTGCCGATGACGTCTTCCTTTTCGCGCAAGCGGACTGGTCTTCGGTGTCCATGTTAAAGAGAAGCCTTGACATCTTCTCCTCTTGGAGTGGTCTCTTTCCAAATAAAAGTAAGAGCGAAATCCTTATATCTGGCGGTGATCTCTCCATTCGGAATAGAATTCTCACGACATTCGGATTTCAAGAAGGTAAGCTCCCTGTCCGGTACTTGGGAGTCCCTATTATTTCCTCTAGGCTGAATAAAATTGACTGCATTGTCTTGACGGATCGTATCACTGCTAGAATCCAATCTTGGGCTCATCGATTCTTATCATTTGCGGGTAGATTACAACTTATCCGATCGGTGCTTTATGCCATCCAATCCTTCTGGACAAGTGTATTTACTCTTCCTTCTTCGGTGATATTTAATATTGAACGAATCATGAGACAGTTTCTATGGAAAGGAACGGCCCTTGGCCGAGGTGGAGCTAAGGTTGCATGGGAAGATGTTTGTCTTCCAAAACCCGAAGGTGGTTTGGGTATTCAGAACCTCAAGGATTGCAACAAAGCTTCAATGGTAAAATTTATATGGATCCTCTCCTCCGATAGGGAATCGCTATGGTGTCGATGGATCCATTCCATCTTCTTAGCTAAGAAGAATTTCTGGATTGCGTCTCAACCCAGAACATGCTCCTGGGCTTGGAAAAAAATTCTCCAGCTTAGAAGTAATTTCCAAAGCTCCTTTAGATGGAAGGTTGGAAACGGTTTCTTTGTGTCCTTATGGCATGATTATTGGCTGCCGTGTGGCCCTCTTGATGCATTCGTGCCTCCATCGTTCAGAAGCAGCCTTCATATCCCTGATCAGGCTATTGTTGCTGACTTATTTACTCCGTTGGGCCTGCCCTTCAAGGAGTTCTTGCTGAGATGGGGTATATCTCTTCCAGAGTTGTCTTTGAACATTGATAGATTTACCTGGTGCGGCCATCCATTGGGTTCATTTTCGATATCATTGGCATGGAACCTTATTAGAGCCAGGAAAACTCTGGTTAACTGGGCGCCTTTAATATGGGACAACGCCATAACCCCTCATTACCAGTTCATTCTTTGGCTTATTATGAAGAATAGGCTTCCCACACAGGTCATGCTTCCATCCTATGGTCGTATTGACTTCAATGTGTGTGCATTTTGCAACGAAGTCCCTGATTCGAGAGACCATCTTTTCTTTGGATGTCGCATCTCGGCTTCCTTGGCCTTCTTCTGGGCCGCCAGATGCAACCTTCCTTGGAAAAGTCGATGCTGGAATGAGGTGCTCTCTTGGGCTCGGAAGTTCCTAACCGGTAATGACTTCTATCATAGAATAGTTCGGTTCTCCTTTGGAGCCCTTTGCCATCTCATCTGGAAGAAAAGGAATGCAATCATATTTACAGGTGAATCCTTTGTGGTTCCGACACTCGAAAATTACCTTGTTAAGGTGGTTAGAGACAAAGCCATCATCTTTAAGAATGTCTCTCCTTCTCCGAGGAACAAAAGACTTCAAAAAGGATGGGGTTTCGATCCGATGGTGTTTCTTAGTGGATTTGATCCTTAGACACTACTTGCTGTCTCTCATTTTCGTTCCGCTTTCTGAGGTTGACGTCTAGAGGTTCGGTGGTTCCATCCTTTGCCGTTGCTCCTAGTTGTTCTTCGTGTTTTCCTAGCGGGTTAATGCCCTTGTCCTTTTTCATCGGTTCCCCTTCACTTTTGCCAATCGGCTAAGAGTGTAGGTTTTGGATCCGATCTTTTGTAATTTTGTCCAAGCTCTATAAAATTATTACCTTTACCAAAAAAAATAATAATAATAATGGCTCGATCAAACACCAATGAATATTTTGTTGGGACTTGCCCAATATGATCACATCGACAATGGCTATTATAGCTTTCAGGGTGATGGGTCGGTCGGTAAAAAGAGCCAAAAGCACTAACACATGTTTAGGTTAGTTCGGCACAGTAGTCATAAATGTGATACGCGAAGGTGGTTGAGTGATAGTCTGTCACTCCAAAAGCCCAGCTGTCCTTCCTAAATATGGCGGATGAGGAATCGATGGTGACCAAAAATGTGGCCCCTATTATTCTGTTTGGCAGTTCTAGGTTTCAAAGAACGGATTTCCGAATTATAATGGATCGTAACTCTTCATAGTTTTTTGCAAATCTCACACAGAAAAATGTCATGACATGCGAAAATATAAGAGATTTTATGATTGATGAGCAAGATTTTTCTTTTGTTCAGTGGACGATCATCGAAACATCGAGATCCATTTCTCACGGATACTTAAGATGAATCCCGGTTTGTGCGACACCCTATTTCTCTGGAATGCCAAACATAAGATGCAATGTGGCATGCATCGCAATTCACAGGTCTTAAGTTATTATTTCCACTGTTCAATCTAAGGCCAGAGTCTAAGCTACGGATAAGCAGATGTTAAAAATATAAACATTAAAATAACGCATTCATTTATCAACTTAATCTTTTGAAAAGTTAGTAAGGATCCGAAATAACCTCACACGAAATGCTTTTTTCTTTTTTCGGTACATCAGCAACTTAGGCTCTCAGGGGACCATCATTGGAAGAGCCTTATCTCTTGAGGGAACCACATGCACATGGTGTTAGAAATATAATGGCAGATATCGATTCCATATCAATTATATTGTCAATTAATTGATTCAGTTAATATATGTTTGGCTTGGTAAAGTGGGAATGTGATCGTAATGTAATCTTGTATATTTCCTTTTCTATCTTTCTCTTGTAACATATATAGAGCAATGCTCTTGTACATGAAAATACAGAAAGAATATAGATTACAATTTCTCCCAAATCACTCTCCAATTTTCTTCTTCAATTTCTATCATGGTATCAGAGCGTTGATCCTAGACCTAGCTTCCGCAACCTCAGAATCTGTCTTTCAGAATTGCCCTCGTCTCTTTTTTTTGAGTTTTGTTGTTGCGGTTTTTCTTATATGCAAAACAAACCCAAAGAAAGCCGAGTTGGAATTCAATTTTCTAATCCATGGAAAAAAAAGGGGGATGGTCGAGATTTACCTTTGGAAGAGATGTCTCACGACCAGACTCCAGCTTCATCGGTTCAAACCAACCTGAATGAGCAGGAGGATACATCCATCCCAAAGTCTGGAGATCCTCAAAACACCACCATTCTTCCTTCTGTTTCGGTTCAAGCTTCGGGACCGACTCACTGGCCTCCGTATCCATGGTTTCCTATTCAAGGGTAATGGGGCACAGGTCCAGGATAGGCATGGAGTCAATATGGGCCATACCCGGGAGAGAGCTCACACGTTGTCGGACCACAGCCAAAGGAAGATCCAAACATGCACAAAAACGGAGTTGACCCGAATCAAGGAGCGGATCGGAGGGATTCGAACCAAGGGATCGGGTCCATACCGGGTCAAGGGCCAAATCCCTACCCGGTTTATGGACCCGGTTACCTACCGTATCTGTTCCCCACCGGCAACTACGGCCGACCCGAGGCTGGCGACCTACTATTCACATCACCGGCAGATGGACCTGATTTGAAGCTCATTCAGCTACAGCTCACTAGTCCTGACAACTACAGCACTTGGGCACGCGATTTCCGTCGAGCTCTCATCACCAAAGACAAAGAGGGATTTCTCGACGGATCCGTGCCCTACTCGACAGAAGAACGACTTCAACGTCACTGGCGCTGGTGCAATCAATCGGTACGTACCTGGATTGGAAATTGCCTTGCGCCGGACGTTGCAGCGGGGCTTCCTCCGACAGACGATTCGAAGACCTTCTGGGAATCCATCCGTGAAATGTATGGATGGCTCGATCGGGTGAAATTGTTCACCATAACGTGAGCCCTCTCCGAATTGAAGCAAGGGAACCTCACAGTTACCGCTTGCTTCAATCGGCTTTCTGCCCTTTGGAACAAGCTTGAGGCGGCCGAGGAGCGATTGGACGAACCTGAAGCAACGCTTCGTTAGTATAAGGATATGAAAGAAAGGGAGAAAGTGACACGATTCTTGCTGAGCCTAAACGATTCTTACACTACTTTTAGGTCGTAGATCTTGACAATGGAGCCAACACCCTTGCTCGGATGAATTTATCAGCTGGTTGTTCAAGAAGAAAGCCAGAAGTTGGCGACCACCGAGCACGCGCGAGCAGCTGATGGAGTTGCTCTTGCTGCTGCATTCGCCGGAGGCCCTGATTCGCTCGACCCAACGCACGGCGGCCATGGAGGAAGCAACAGCTTCGGGAGCTTCGGTGGTCTTGTGGCTGCAGCGACGAGGAGAAGCAGTGGGAACCCTAAGAACCCACGGATGGACGGTCAGGATCAAAAGAAGGCATCCAATGGCTCATACCCATCCACCCACTCTTTTGGATCCAACGGTGGGCAGCAAAGGAGATCCGATGGTGGATTTTCTTCCTTCGGTGCGCCAGAATCTGAGGGCTCTAACTTGGCCACGTCGGCTCAGATGTTCGTGGGATCCTACGGCCCACGTCACGCCACGTCATCACAAAGACCAAGTGGGAAAATTTCGAAAAATAGAGGAAAATTTTGTGAATATTGCAAACGTCCACACCATACTATAGAAACTTGCTGGAAATTGCATGGCAAGCCAAGTGATAAAGAAAAAAAGGAAAAGGAATTTTCGCTTATCGTGTCGGCATTAAGGACTCGATGGGGCATACCGGCCAATCAACCAAGACCAATACCGAGGAATATCGTGAGGGCTTTGGGTCGTTTAACCACAAGTGACAAGAGTGCGGGCTTTTCAGGTACTATCCTTGGTGACATGAACTCAATACCAACTGATGCATGGATTATAGATCCGGGTGCAAGTGATCATATAATATGCAATGAGAAATTATTTTCCCATGCTCAGAAAAGTCCATATTTATATTATGTGCGATTTCCGAATGGCAATGTTAGTCATGTCACTAAGGTTGGAACTGTTCACCTTAGCTCCAATATTGTCCTTAGAAATGTCCTCCACATTCCAGAGTTTGAGTTCAACCTGATATCTGTTTCTAAAGCTTGTAAAGACAATTCTTGTGGTGTCGTATTCAACTCCGACAATTGTTTCTTTCAGGACCTTTCGACTGGCAAACCGATGGGCTTGGGTAGTGTTGCACAAGGACTTTACTTTTGGACTAGTTCTTCTGAAGTTTTTGATAAAAGCACTTCTTGTAATGCTATTATCAATAATAAAAGTCTTATTTTCCATCAACGCTTGGGTCATAGTGCACGTTTTCCTAATCCAAAATGTCCTATTTGTCCTTTAGCTAATCAGTCTCGGACACACTTCCCTACTAGCACATCTCGAGCCAACATTGCTTTCTCTTTACTACATATTGATATTTGGGGACTCTATCACACACCACATCGTGATGGGTCACGATTCTTTCTTACCATTGTTGATGATTATAGTCGTGCGACTTGGGTTTTCCTCATGCAGTCAAAGAGCCAAACTTTCCCAACTCTATCAAAGTTTTTCACTCTTATTGAAAATCAATTCAAGAAAACAATTCAAAGAATTCATACTAACAATGGACGCGAGTTCTATACTAGAGAGTATGAATCCTTTCTATCATCTAAGGGAATAATTCATGAAAGCTCTTGCACATATACTCCTCAACAGAATGGGATAGTTGAACGTAAACATCGGCACCTCTTAGAGGTTGCTCGTGCTCTTAAATACCAGGCTTCGATTCCTAAAGATTTTTGGGGAGATTGTGTTGTTATAGCAGCATATTTAATTAATCGCATGCCAACATGGATTCTCAATGGGGGAACACCTTTTCAATTGCTTTATGGGAAGGAAGCAAGAATTGATCACCTCAGAGTATTCTGATGCTTATGTTATGTCACGACAGTAGGGCCTCGAGATAAAATGGACCCTCGTGCTATTCCATGTATTTTTATGGGATATCCCTCTTTGCAAAAAGGTTATAGAGTCATGGAGATCTCTACAGGGCACTTCTTTGTGAGCAGGGATGTGGTTTTTCATGAAGACATATTCCCATTCCGGGAAAGAACCCCATCATCCTCTATCCCAGCTCCCAATCATCGCCTCTTTTTATCAGAAGAAGATCTATGTATGGAACCTCCATATGTAATTGTTGCACAACCTGCAACTGTGACAACCAATTCATCTCATCATGAAGCCGAATTACCCGTTCTTTCAGATGAAGAAAATCAGTCATCTGGTTCTCCAGTCACTTCTTCACAACAGGAGCTACAGGGTTCTTCACAAGACTCACTAAATATCATTACTGAAGAAGAAAGAGTGGCGGAGCCTCGGCGTTCCGGTCGACATACACGACCACCCACCTGGACAAAGGATTACATATGCCCTACGCGAAATTCTCCAAGTACACAATATCCGGTGTCTTCATATGTTTCTTTTGGTCAGTTGTCACTGAAACATATATGCTGTATTAGTCGGATTTCTGAGGAACAGGAGCCGTCTTCCTATCACGAAGCGGTACGTGACCCCAAATGGCAGGATGCAATGGAAGCAGAGCTTAAAGCATTGACTGAAAACCACACGTGGGACATTGTTCCTTTACCTCCACATCGAAGACCCATTGGCTGCAAATGGGTTTACAAGATAAAGTTCAAGGCAGATGGTTCCATCGAAAGATACAAGGCCCGGTTAGTTGTGAAGGGTTTCACGCAACGGGAAGGTTTTGATTATCATGAAACCTTTTCCCCTGTAGCTAAAGAAGTTACTGTTCGTTCCTTCTTATCTATTGCCGCTGTTCGCAATTGGCAACTACATCAGATGGATGTTCATAATGCTTTCTTACATGGGGACTTAGATGAAGAAATTTACATGGAACTTCCGCCGGGTTTACACAGACAGGGGGGGTCTCTGGTGTGTCGTCTACGCAAATCCCTGTATGGACTTAAACAGGCCTCCAAACAATGGTATGCCAAATTCACTACTGCACTTATTGGCGCAGGATTCCAGCATTCCAAGCACGACTATGCCTTGTTTACTTGGACTGAAGGTACTTCATCAATTTATTTGTTGATATATGTTGATGACATTCTTATCATGGGGAACAATGAGTTGGCTATCACAAGATTCAAAAAATATTTGCATTCTACTTTTCATATCAAGGATTTGGGACCTCCCAAATATTTCCTAGGTTTTGAAATAGCTCGCTCTGATAAAGGAATCAGCCTTAGTCAACGAAAGTTTGTTTTGGAGATAGTTTCAGAAGCGGGATTATCAGGATGCAAATCGGCTGCCATACCGATTGAACAAAATGCGAAGCTAACAACGCATGAATATGATATGAGCTTGCTCACATCCACAGTTGATCCATTGCTGGAAGATCCATTGAGATATCAACGTCTTGTTGGAAAGCTAATCTATCTCACCATGACAAGACCCGATATTTGTTATGCAATACAGATACTCAGTCAGTTCATGCACAAGCCGAAGCAATCTCATATGAATGCTGCATTAAAGGTTGTGAAGTACTTGAAGAGATGTCTAGGACTTGGTATTTTCTTATCTCGTGATTGCGATATGAAGATAACAGCTTTTTGCGATACAGATTATGCTACTTGTCCAATGACGAGGAGATCAGTTACTGGTTTTTGTTTCAAACTAGGGAAGTCGCTCATCTCATGGAAAACAAAGAAGCGGTCAATCGTGTCATTATCATCAGCCGAATCAGAATATCGAGCCATGGCAAAGACTGTTTGTGAGATAGTATGGATACATGGGTTACTTCTTGACCTTGGAGTACAAATTGAGGGACCCAGTGAATTATTTTGTGACAATGATGCTGCACTCAAGTTAGCGGCGAATCCAGTTTTTCATGAGATGACTAAACATATAGAAGTTGATTATCATTTCACTCGAGACAAGATTCGAGAAGGGATCATCACAGCAAGAGGAATTGGAACTGTAGAGCAGCCTGCAGATATCTTTACCAAGCCATTATGTCAAAGACAACATACATATCTTTTGAGCAAGCTAGGTGTCCTTGACATATATAGGCCACCAGCTTGAGGGGGAGTGTTGGAAATATAATGGCAGATATCGATTCCATATCAATTATTTTGTCAATTAATTGATTCAGTTAATATATGTTTGGCTTGGTAAAATGGGAATGTGATCGTAATGTAATCTTGTATATTTCCTTTTCTATCTTTCTCTTGTAACATAAATAGAGCAATGCTCTTGTACATGAAAATACAGAAAGAATACAGATTACAATTTCTCCCAAATCACTCTCCAATTTTCTTCTTCAATTTCTGTCACATGGCCCGGTGCACAGAGAAATAAAATCATGCAGGCATTTCTACATCATGAATTGCACGTGTCAATTTTCGAGTCCTTCGGAAACAGCTCCCCGTGCGCCTTCGCGACTCTCCGAAATGGGATGCATCGTACACGCACGCGGCACGCAACGCCGTTCACGTGGGCTTGCCTCCGGTTCGTCCACATCATGCTGCGCCGACCGCCAAGCACTCACCGATCATTTTCATCTGCAAGTGCATTGTGGAGCCCAGCGTCCGGTCCGAATAATTGTTTGATTGAGCCGATAAGATAAATCGAAATGGAGCCACACGTTTGTCACTGGGCCAACGACCTTGGCGGATAAATCCCCATTCATTTTGTGAATTATAGTTGTTCTCTACCGTGACATGGATTTTTATGCGCATGTGATTCGTGAGCCGATCTGATCATTTTTCTGTGGTGGTAGCATTGGTTGGCTTATTTTGTTTTCCAATTTAGGGCTTTAAGGGTGATATTGGGTTGCTTTGATTGTTCAGATTAGAGATCAGAAAAGATAAATAATTGTAGCATCCAGCATTTTGTATGCACTTCAAGCCAAATAAAGTTCAGATTCCAAAATTATGACTTGGCTCAAACGTCGAGTTAAGGAAGAATGTGTTAGAATATGTATGGAGTTTGAGCCTGTAAACAAAACTTTGTTTGAGATAAATTACAAGAAAGCCCAATCTATTAAAGTCAAAAGTTTTGGAAATTTTATGGACATCCAAAATCGAGCAAAGCTAACTTCCTTTGGCGAATTAGAGCCAGTGATGGAAGAAAATATTGAAGGAAATAAAATATAACGATGTCCTAATTAAAATCGTCAAGGAGAATTCAAAAGGGAGACTTGGACTTTGCTGAGGTTGACCGAATTGGCTTCAGCGCATGGATATACACGTTTCCATAATTGGAGTCGATTACTCGATTTTGGGCGACCATATATGATAACATATTATTTGCTGTTGATGTGAGTAGAGCTGTGCTGGGTGTGCAAAGCGGCAACTCTTCTCGTACATTACACTGTGATTCAATTGAAAGCGTTTTAGCGAAGTAAAATCTTCTATTAAGATTTATTAATTCCTTCGTGAAATTAAGAGATTATTTCGTGAGAAATTATAGAGTTAAACACTATGTGAGCTATTAAGTGTAATTGGGACTAGAAAACATTGAGTGTTTGAATAACTCGAACGTGGTTATAACCTTTATTTATTACTTGATCTTAGTAGAATTTGTTACTGATTTCTCCGTGGACATAGGTTATTACGATCAAATAATGTAAATCTAATGTTAAATTTATTTTCTTGTTATGTCACTTACTTTTGCAACAATACTAGTTTGAGATTTTTTATGATACAAAAATAATTTTGAGTAAATGTGACATGAGTATACCAGTTTGAATTTTTGTTGTATTAACTCTAAATATAATAACTCATTAATGACATAAATCAATTAGAGGTGGTAGGAGTTAAATAATTGATTATTTGTTGATTGAAAATAGGCAACGGCAAATTTCTTCAATCTGTTATACGTTGTTTAGGTGACAGCACACTTTGTGGAGAATGCAATAAACCCTATTTCTTGGGATGAAGAGAAGACATCTCTAGCTATTTAGAATTGTGGGGGCCAATTTTTAAGCTAACCCGTATATATATGTCCAAGCGGCCGACGTGCTACCCGTTCTCTGTTGAAGTGCTTGGTATAAATATCATACTTTTGGCTAACTCTATGTAAGACATTTAATAATTGGATTCGATAACTTTTTGTGCTGGTTACAATTAGTTTACTCAGGTGGAAAAATAATGTATGCACATATTTCCATCTCAATTGATGCTGATGGCATGGTGTAACGATAGAGATACAAAACATAACACCAAATTATTGCTTCTGAAAAGACATATCGCCCCAACCAATGAGGTTTGTACAACAAAAGCTCTCGAATCCAATCACTGTGAACAAGTAGCTGATTGTTTCAACTTGCAGTCTCTCAACTTTTCCATATTCTTCTGTATTTCTCATCAAACAAATGGCATCTTCTTTTAGAAATCCTGCCTAATCTTAGTCCAATACTTTGGACTTTGGAACCCTAGCATTATTCAACAACATTTAGCTATGATTGAGGAAAGCAATTTTATCCCTTTTGCTTTACACCCAAACAAGGATAGAAGATTAACCCCCACTTGAATGTTAATAGTGTGATCTAAATCACTCATTAACAAAAAGCCAAAAGATAGACTCTAAATCTTATTCTACTCTCAAATACTTTCATCCAAGAGTACATACATCGCAAGAATTTACCATCAAGCAAGTAAAGTCTTCGTTTATCTGTGAATTTCATAAGACCTTTGCTAGTAGTAGAGCTACTCACAATGCCTCGACCACAATGATGGTCCAAGGTCGAGGCCCAGTAACTATCTACTTATGCAGTACTTTAAGAACATAAGTAGATCATGTAGTCTTGCTCAAATGAGTATTCCAAAGAAGCATTCTACTTGCACTTCCAGATATCCTTTTTCTGCAAACAAAATGATGGCCAAAGTCAGATGAAAATCGTGAAATTACACTCTCAAACACACAAGCGCCCGAACGACACACAATTGCTACTTGACTCAAAAGGTTCTCCTGAAAGTCAAAGATGTATGGTTAGAAGTTACAGTTTTCTTGAGAGACAGAGAGAGAGAGTTCACATGCTTATTTGTATATGCATAGTTGATTACAAACCATGAGGTATTTCACTGAAGGAGAAATAGGAAAAGAGATTGATGGAGCTAAACTTTCTTGCTTCCCATGGACAGAGTAAGTACCAAAGATAAGGGCGACAGATGTGATCTCCCAACCGATTTTTACAAGGTTCAGTGCACAAAACCTCTCAGTCTCGAGTATGTCGGTCCGAACTCAGATTCAAGAACAAGGGGTTACCTGAAGAATTGTCGGCTGAGAAGAGACAGTCTCGGCGACGCCACCATTCCGATCGCTTTCGCCATTTCTTTTGCCCGAGCCAGTGGCGCTGATAAAACTCCCCGTCATCTGAGCAAATTCAAGAGGCTCTTTCACGGGCTAGTGGGATGTCTAAGGATTTCCATTTATAGCTGCTGTGGATAAGGAATCTCACCTCATCAAGGAAAATTCTTACCGATTAGGCGTTATTGGCTTGTTTGGATTTGGGCCCCGGAGGAGTGACAGCCGGAATTGCTACTTTTGGAATCCGGGTATCCACGCTAGTCACCACCCACGCATTTGCTCGATCGACACGTATGAATTATATTTACCAATAATTAAATGTTTTCTAGCTAAGCCCCAAGAAGGCATGACATGTAGCGCGCGAAACATCCAACGGACCCTCAGTATTTTCCATCTTCTCTCTCTTCCCATTCATGGAGTCCATAGTCCGCCTTTTGATGCCGCCGCCGCTACCGCCCTGTCGCCACCTCCATCGAACCTCCAACTCAGCCACGATTACACCCCTTTCCCTAAGGTCGTAACTTTTGCTTGAGGTGAGCGACCTCAAAATTGACTAAGGTCGTAACTTTCGCCCGCATGTGCGCTGGGCTGTGATTGCCCAACCATGGTCTACACATTTTCCATGTTATGATTACATGCTCAAAACCTACGATGAATGTCAATACATAATTGGTTTGAGATATCAAAATTCCAGATATCACAAGTATGATGTATTAAATTATTTAATAACAGATCACTACATCATTTAGTAGTTCTAATTTTTCAACATTTCTATTGTCACTCAAAAATGTCCGATTTTTAGTTATTATCAATATGCAATGATGGTTCGGAAGCAACAAAAATAGACTTGGCAACCTCATATGCAACCGTCAAAGTTAGTGAAGAAAAGGAAAAAGAATGGAGAATATCCTATCCAGGTATGTCTAGTCATTCATGGAGAAAACCAATTGAATGGATTGAAAATTGCTTGATATTATATGTAGTTGATGACTTGGATGAAAGTATTAGCACACGTCAACTAGCGGCAAATGATGGTAGATTATTTTACCAAAGTTGTTGATAGTGTGTCAACTAAGGAGCGGATGATCGATTTAGAGGATTGTATCTAAGGCCAAGGTATGTGTAAATCCATTAAGGAGATCGTGAAGAATAGTTAGGTGAAAATAGAGACTGAGGTTGTTATTTTGAAGGGAATTGACAACGTGGGAAACAAACAACTTCTTGGAGATAAGATTGCTATTTTGAAAGGAGTTGACAATGTGGGAATATGGGATCGTTATTTTCGGAAGCGCCAAACTATAATTTAAACACAAAGAAACTGCTCTCAAACGGTTATGATAGAAGGTTCATATATACCAAGTTCTCATCAATTGGAAAGGATCCCTTAGACAATCAAAATGCAATCTTTTATTATCTTTACTTTCTTGCACTTTATTTTTCCTTAGTTATAGCTTTCCGATTCGCGTCATCAATTAAATCCCGATGCGTATATCTATCTTGGTACCGTGTCGTCGATTAAATTCTGACCTATATCTCTATTATGGATGTTTTGCCATCGATTCAATTAAGGCATTACATATTTGCATGTTTACAAGTTTTGTCATCAATTAAATTCCGATGCGGTTCGTGTACTATGTTGCCAGGGATGTGGTTTTATTTTCAAGCTTTCTTGTTAATTGAATTTCGGCATGGTTTGTATGTATAGTTTGGTTCGAAGTTCAAAATAAAGGTTTGTAATTATTTGTTGTCTGCTAGGATATTTTTGTCTAGAGTTGCCATAGAACACATCTCCTCTCATTAAAAGCTAAACAATGACTTTCGGAAAAGAGTCATAAATTAAATTCTGGCGAAACAATTTCATAAAGGTCCAACAAAATCTTAGAAAATATTAGAGCAGAAGGTCTAGGGTTAAAATATTTTTAGGTCCCAAATATGACTCCCCAGATATATTTCCACACTGAAGCATGAAGGAAAATGTTAGAATATTTGAATATTAAATTACACCTTTATTTATTAGATTAAGGGTACATTTTTTTCACTGAAAACTTCATAATAAAGGAAAATGTTCACCATGGAAATTAATTCTAAACCAATTGTACAAAAATCGTTTTAAATTTTTCATTTGTCCCAATGTAACCGAAAACTTTTGTGTGAAATATCCATGCATTCAATTCGATTAATTGCCACGAAAAATTACTGATGTAGTGTCTAGTCATCACCGATCATCCTACGTAGCATGCTAACATAGACAATTTATGGATCGCCATGTTAGTAATTTCTAGTGGCAATAGTTAGAAGATATTGAAATTTTGTGCAAAAAATTAGAACTAAATTGACAAAATTGAAAAGTTTAGAATTAAAATGACATTCAAACAATAAATTTAGAATTATATTGGTAATTTTCTCCATAATCTTTTCCCCTAAAAATTTGATTGGCGAAGGTCTTTCTTGTCATAATAGAAACGGTATCCTGCTGAAGCGATCAACGTAGCGACATGAAGCTCACGGGGATGGGAAGATGTTTCCTCTAAACAGGCAAGAACCTTTTGATTTATAGCTCTGGCTCATATCTTTGCTAAACAGCAACCTACGCATTGCAATGGGCAATTCTAATGATATTTGAGAGTGTTAATACTGCAATATTACATGAAAAGTTACCAATCAAAGCTGAATATTTTAGATGCACTTATGAAATTTTTTTCGGTCGGTCCCTTATCGAATTTAATTAGCAAGGAATGTTAGAAACAAAGTCCTTGTATATTTTCGATGCATATTGTCATAATGAAAAATGAAAAAGCAGATATGAGCCGCAACTTTATAGGAAAAACTCGAAAGCATAGTCCAAATATCATATCAACTACATGTACGTGCGTAAATCATACACTTAGTAACATTTAGAAAGTTCTTAATTATGATGACTATCGATATAAATCATTTTGAGATGGTGGGAGTTACATAATTGATTTGCCCTTGGTTGAAAATATTTTATGAAAAACTTTTTCAATTGCTTAGGTGACCTCCGGGTGACAACCCTTTTCGTGGAGAATTCTATAAAAACTACTCTTACAATGAAAAGAAGACATCTCTAGCTATTTAGAGTCTTGGATATCGAGTTTTTTAGCGACCTTTAAAAGATAATCTATACTAATGGATTTATTTTTGTTTGTTGAGCTGCTTGGTTTGAACATCATACTTTGGCTAACTCCACAGAAGACATTTTTGGATTGGACAAACTGGTTACAATATGCGTCCTTAGGTTGGAAGAACATGGCATGCACATTTCCATCTCAATTGTCCTTATGACATTATATAGCAATAGAGATACATAATGCTATCAAAATCCCATGTAATAACACCAGGCTATGGTTTCCAAAAAGACACATATCATTGCCCCAAAAGCTGATGTACGTACAACCACGAATCAGCTCTCGAAACCATTTCATTCCTAACGGGGATTTCTCTTATTTTTCTTGTTCTGTTCTTTTCTTTTGCCTTTTGTATCGACAAAACAGTAGAATCTCCATTTTATTATATCAATCGCTATTGATTAATGCGGTTTATGCAGTCATTGGTTGTTATGACATTCGATAACACGTAAAAAGGTGAAGATGCCAATTTTCGACATTCGACGTTACACATGCTCAACGAACCTTGATCAGGTAATACCAAGAAAAACCCCCAAGTTCTTAATAATCCCATTTCAACTTGTTCGATACCATATAATCATGCTACGGACATGTGACATCCACCTTGACTCTCAACCCAGTTGATAGACGTTCGGCCAAAAAGGAAAATGGCCAGTTGAATAATAAATAAAAAGAAATTCAATCCCTTCACAGATTATACAATAGAATGCGGTGGTTAAAGTCAAGATTCAACTTACATGGAAAGAACAGGAATTAATAGGTCACATCGAATTTCTAACCATTTAGACCAGCGTTGGTATTGAAATGATCGTTTTTCCAAAAAATTTGCACTTAAATGATCCAAAATAAACTTTTGGCACCAAAACGAATGTCATACACAACTTTTGACTATTCTAGTATACTTATCCCAGAAACATCCAATGGCCGCATCGTATGTTCCATTTTCTCTCTCTTCCCTTGCTTGGAGCCATGATCCGCCTTTAGATGCCACTCCCCTACCACTATCGCTACCGCCTTGTCACCACCTACATCGAACCTCCAACTCAGCCGCGATCACAACACCGGCGCCGCCTCCACACTTGCGCGTTTGCCCGCCTGCACACTAAGGTCGTGACTTTACTTGAGGTGAACGACCTCAAAATTGATTAATTGCATATGCGCGCGACTGAGATTGCCCACCCATGTGTCTAAACACATCCCGTGTTATCACGTGCATTATAAATTATGATTACAAGCTCAAAAACTATGGTGAATGTCAATACTTAATTGGTTTGAGATATCAAAAGCCATGATATTACAAGTACGATGTATTGCATTATTTACATACTAAATCACTACATCATCTAATAGTTTTAATTTTTAGAATAGTTGGTAAAGGTCCAACGTAATATCAAAAAATATTAGAGCAGAAGGTCCAGGTTCATATATTTTTAGGTCCCAAATATGACTCCCAAATATATTTTCACACTGAAATCTTAAGATAAAGACCAAATAAAGCGTGAAGGAAAATGTTAAAATATCTTAATATTATGTTACACCTTTATTTATCTGCTTAAGGGTGCACTTGTTTCATTTAAAATTTCATGATAAAGGAAAATATTCTCCATGGAAATCATTTTCAAGGAAAATTGTTAGTTTTCATTTGTTTGGTAGTAAGGGCACGCGGACAGTGAATTGGATTGAAAGTGAAAGTCACCAAAACGTGGCGGAATGCTCTTGAAACCAATTCACCTCAGTGAGACAGAGGAGGGTAAAGTGATTTCCTTCTTGCTAGAAAGGGCAACTGTTTTCCCATAGTCCAAACTTGTTGTTTTTAGTCAATGAAAGCGTTCTTTATATATCCATTAGCTTTTTGTCATTCAAATATAAAAACTTCGTAAAACAATTTTTTGTAAACAATTTTTGCTTCAAACAAATGGACACTAAACTTTAAATAAAGTTGGTAAGGTATCACAAAATTTTATGTGATGAGATAACTTTATTCAAAATACTCTTTCATATTAGCAACTCAAGCTCTAAGAAAAACCATAAATGATGAGACTTTTCCTCTAGAGTGAACTGTGTGCATATATATTCACAAGCACACCGATACAAATAATGGCTCAATCAAACACCAATGAACATTTTGTTGGAATGTGGTTTGTACTCTCTATCAACAGGAAAGCATAAGGGGTCCCGCTTTCTAGTGAGCAGGCCAAGGTTGCAAGGGGCAACGCTCCTAGTTCATCAAAGATTTTTTATAGTTTGGCCCCATGTTTTGTTGATAGTTTGGCTGGGGCCATGAGTAGCTATTGAGTGACCTCGGGCTTTCTCTCGCTTTCGCCTATATATTATCTCTCTCTTATAATTGAAAGTTATAACAAAGAAGTGGGGGTGCTAATTATAGTAGAATCATCTAGTGAATATAGCCCTATTTAAGGATGAATCAAAATAAACCTTGTATCTTGATTTCTCATTTTTGCCTTTACTCTCTATTTCATTGTGTCTGTGCACTTAATTCCAATAGACTAGATGATATCTCTTGTGACAATGCTTGAATAAATCATTTAGACTTTCTACATCATGACTTGTCAGTATAAAGTTCGAAACATTAAGTTGATAACTCTTAGAAGGAGATAATCCCTCAAGAATCACATATTACTGTAACTATTCTTTCTTTCCAAGATAGTCCGCATCTTTACAGACATGTCTATTTTACCAAGTTTTTCTTTGAGATAGTGCACAAATTGTTTCGCCTTTCATGTGGGTCGGAACTTACTCAACAAGAAATTTTCCTACAATAGGACCATTATTGTTACAGACACCGTTCACCTGGACTTTGATCACCGGTTCCCCCGTCATTAGGTGACCAACTTTCTTAATCTTTCGGCAGCACTGAGCAAGCGCTAGCCCCCATACAAGGTCTTACGACTTAGCAGAGATCTGTATATTTGGTAAATAATTGCTCCGGCCTAGTCATTGTGAGCCCCTTTGTGAGGAGACATCTTTTCTCTGCAAATTGTGGGGTTATTTTGCCTAGTTCTTTAGAGAGTTTTATCTAGCCCCCTCTAGGCATTTCTCTACTTACCCAATATGATCACATCGACAATGGCTATTATAGCTTTCAAGGTGATGGGTCGGTCGGTAAAAAGAGCCAAAAGCACTAACACGTGTTTAGGTTTGTTCGGCAGAGTAGTCATAAATGTGATCCGCAAAAGTGGTTGAGTGATAGTCTGTCACTCCAAAAGCCCAGCTGTCCTTCCTAAATATGACGGATGAGGAATCAATGGTGACCAAAAATGTCGCCCCTCTTATTCTGTTTGGCAGTTCTAGGTTTTGAAGAACAGATTTCCGGATTATAATGGATCGTAACTCTTCATAGTTTTTCACAATTTTCACACAGAAAAATGTCATGATACGCGAAAATATAAGAGATTTTATGATTGATGAGTGATATTGTGCTTTCGTTTAGTGGACGGTCATCGAAACATCAAGATCCATTTCTCACGAATACTTAAGATGAATCCCAGTTTGTGCGGCACCTTATTTCTTGGAATGCCAAACATAAGATGCAATGTGGCATGCATCGCAATTCACAAGTCTTAAGTTATTATTTCCAATGGTCAATCTAGGGCCAAAGTCTAAGCTACGGATAAGCTGATGTTAAAAATGTAAACATTAAAATGACGCTTTCATTTATCAACTTAATCTTTTGAAAAGTTAGTAAGGATCCGAAATAACCTCACACGAAATGCTTTTTTCTTTTTTTGGGTACATCAGCAGCTTAGGCTCTCAGGGGACCATCATTGAAAGAGGCTTATCTCTTGAGGGAGCAGTGAGCATATGGGCCGGTGCATAGAGACAAATAAAATCATGCAGGCATTTCTACATCATGAATTGCACGTGTCAATTTTCAAGTCCTTCGAAAACAGCTCCCCGTGCGCCTTCGCGACTCTCCGAAATGGGATGCATCGTACACGCACGCGGCACGCAAGGCCGTTCACGTGGGCTTGCCTCTGGTTAGTCCACGTCATGCTGCGCCGACCCCCAGGCACTCACCGATCATTTTCATCTGCAAGTGCATTGTGGGGCTCAGCGTCCGGTCCGAATAATTGTTTGATTGAGCCAACAAGATAAATCGAAATGGAGCCACACGTTTGTCACTGGGCCAACGACCTTGGCGGATAAATCCCCATTCATTTTGTGAATTATAGTATATCAATCTCCATTCTAATTCGAAGCGAAGTACCGAGTTGTTCTCTACCGTGGCATGGATTTTTATGCGCATGTGATTCGTGAGCCGATCTGATCATTTTTCTGTCGGCAATCTGATTGGGAACATTTTGTATGGTCTAAGGTGGAAGAGGAAACCCTCGTGGTAGCATTGGTTGGCTTATTTTGTTTTCCCATTATGGCTTTAAGGGTGATATTGGGTTACTTTGTTCAGATTAGAGATCAGATAAGATAATTAATTGTAGCATCCAGCACTTTTTTTTTTTGGTGGCCTGTAGCATCCAGCATTTTGTATGCACTTCAAGCCAAATAAAGGTCAGATTCCAAAATTATGACTTGGCTTAAATGTCGAGTTAAGGAAGAAATTGTTAGAATATGTATGGAGTTTGAGCCCGTAAACAAAACCTTGTCTGAGATAAATTGCAAGAAAGCCCGATCTATTAAAGTCAAAAGTTTCAGATATTTTATGGATATCCAAAATCGAGCAAAGCTAACTTCCTTTGGTGAATTAGAGCTGGTCATGGAAGAAAATATAAAAGGAAATAAAAGATAATGATGTCCTAATTAAAATCGCCAAGGAGAATTCAAAAGGGAGACTTGGACTTTGCTGAGGTTGACCGAATTTGCTTCAGCGCATGGATATACACGTTTTCATAATTGGAGTCGATTACTCGATTTTGGGCGACCATATATGATAACATATTCTTTGCTTGTGGGTGTGGGCTGTTGTTGATGTGAGCAGAGGTGTGCTGTGTGTGCAAAGCGGCAACTCTTCTCGTACATTACACTGTGATTCAATTGAAGAGCATTCTAGCGAAGTAAAATCTTGTATTAAGATTTATTAATTCCTTCGTGAGATTAAAAGATTATTTCGTGAGAAATTATAGAGTTAAACACTATGTGAGCTATTAAGTGTAATTGGGATTGGGAAACATCGAGTGTTTGAATGACCCAAACATGGTTATAATCTTTATTTATCACTTGATCTTTAGTAGAATTCGTTACTGATTTCTCCGTGGACATAGGTTATTACGATCAAATAATGTATGTTAGATTTATTTTCTCGTTATGTCACTTACTTTTGCAACAAATTTTTTATGATAGAAAAATAATTTTGAGTAAATGTGACATGAGTATATCAGTTTGAATTTTTGTTGTATTAACTCCAAATATAATAACTCATTAATGACATAAATCAATTAGAGGTGGTAGGAGTTAAATAATTGATTATTTGTTGATTGAAAATAGGCAACGGCAAATTTCTTCAATTTGTTATACGTTGTTTAGGTGACAGCACACTTTGTGGAGAAGGCAATAAACCCTATTTCTTGGGATGAAGAGAAGACATCTCTAGCTATTTAGAATTGTGGGGGGCAAGTTTTTAAGCTAACCCGTATATATATGTCCAAGCGGCCGACGTGCTACCCGTTCTCTGTTGAAGTGCTTGGTATAAATATCATACTTTTGGCTAACTCTGTGTATGACATTTAATAATTGGATTGGATAACTTTTGCTGGTTACAATTAGTTTACTCAGGTGGAAAAATAAGGTATGCACATATTTCCATCTCAATCGATGCTGATGGCATGGTGTAACGATAGAGATACAAAACATAACACCAAATTATTGCTTCTGAAAAGACATCGCCCCAACAAATGATGCTTGTACAACGAAGCTCTCGAATCCAATCACTTTAAACAAGTAGCTGATTGTTTCAACTTGCAGTCTCTGGAATTTTCCATATTCTTCTGTATTTCTCATTGAACAAATGGCATCTTCTTTTAGAAATCCTGCCTAATCTTAGTCCAATACTTTTGACTTTGGAACCCTAGCATTATTCAACAACATTTAGCTATGATGAAGGAAAGCAATTTTATCCCTTTTGCCTTACACCAAAACAAGGATAGAAGATTAACCCCACTTGAATTTTAATAGTGTGATCTAAATCACTCATTAACAAAAAGCCGAAAGATAGACTCTAAATCTTATTCTACTCTCAAATACTTTCATCCAAGAGTACATACATCGCAAAATTTACCATCAAGCAAGTAAAGTCTTTGTTTATCTGTGAATTTCATAAGACGCTGCTAGTAGTAGAGCTACTCACAATGCCTCGACCACGATGATGGTCCAAGGTCGAGGCCAAGTGACTATCTACTTATATAGTACTTTAAAAACAAAAGTAGATCATGTAGTCTTGCTCAAATGAGTATTCCAAAGAACCATTCTACTTGCACTTCCAGATATCCTTTTTCTGCAAACAAAATGATGGCCAAAGTCAGATGAAAATCGTGAAATTACACTCTCAAACACATGCGCCCGAAGGACACACAATTGCTACTTGACTCAAAAGGTTCTCCCGAAGGTCAAAGATATATGGTTAGAAGTTACAGTTTTCTTGAGAGAGAGAGGGAGAGAGGGAGAGAGAGAGAGAGAGAGTTCACATGCTTATTTGTATATGCATAGTTGATTACAAACCATGAGGTATTTCACTGAAGGAGAAATAGGAAAAGAGATTGGTGGAGCTAAACTTTCTTTGCTTCCCATGGACGGAGCAAGTACCTAGGATAAAGGAGACAGATGTGATCTCCCAAACGATTATTACCAGGTTCAGTGCACAAAACCTCTCAGTCTCGAGTATGTCGGTACGAACTCAGGTTCAAGAACAAGGGGTTACCTGAAGAATTGTCGACTGAGAAGAGACAGTCTCGGCGTCGCCACCATTCCGATGGCTTTCACCATTTGTTTTGCCCGAGCTACTGGCGCTGATAAAACTCCCCGTCATCTTGAGCAAATTCAAGAGGCTCTTTCACGGGCTAGTGGGATGTCTAAGGCTTTCAATTTATAGCTGCTGTGAATAAGTAATCTCGCCTCATCAAGGAAAAGTCTTACCCATTAGGCGTAATTGGCTTGTTTGGGCTTGGGCCCCGGAATAGTGACAGCCGGAATTGCTATTTTTGGAATCCCGGGTATCCACGCTAATCACTATCCACGCATTTGCTCGATCGACACGTATGAAGGTACGGATTTGTTGGACCTTTCGGCAATTCACGCCAGAATTGGCAGGGAGCTAAGTGAGGATCCGAATCCTCATAATTATATTTACCAATAATTAAATATTTTCTAGCTAAGCCACACGAAGGCATGAGATGTAGCGCGCGAAACATCCAATGGACCCTCAGTATTTTCCATCTTCTCTCTCTTCCCTTGCATGGAGTCCATGGTCCGCCTTTTGATGCCGCCGCCGCTACCGCCCTGTCGCCACCTCCATCGAACCTCCAACTCAGCCATGATTACACCCCCGGCACCGCTTCTGCGCGCGCGCGTTCGCCCGCACTTTCGCTAAGGTCGTAACTTTTGGTTGAGGTGAGCGACCTCAAAATTGACTAAGGTCGTAACTTTCGCCCGCATGTGCGCGGGGCTGTGATTGCCCACCCATGGTCTACACATTTTCCATGTTATGATTACATGCTCAAAACCTACGATGAATGTCAATACATAATTAGTTTGAGATATCAAAAGTCAAGATATCACGAGTGTGATGTATTAAGTTATTTAATAATAGATCACTCAAAAATGTCCGATTTTTAGTTATTATCGATATTCAATGATCATTCGGAAGCAACAAAAATAGAATTGACAACCTCATATGCAACTGTCAAAGTTAGCAAAGAAAAGGAAAAATAAAAGAGAATATCCTATCCAAGTATGTCTAGTCATTCGTGGAGGAAACCAATTGAATGGTTGAAAATTGCTTGATATTATATGCAATTGATGACTTGGATGAAAGTATTAGCACACGTCAACTAGTGGCAAATGATGGTAGATTGTTTTACCAAACTTGTTGATGGTGTGTTAACTAAGGAGTAGATGATCAATTTAGAGGATTGTATATACGGCTCAAGTATGTGTAAATTCATTAAGGAGATCGTGAAGAATAGTTAGGTGAAAATAGCGATTGAGGTTGCTATTTTGAAGGAATTGACAACATGGGAAACGAACAACTTCTTGGAGATAAGATTGCTATTTTGAAAGGAGTTGACAATATGGGAATATGGGATCATTATTTTCGGAAGCGTCAAACCATAATTTAACCACGAAGAAACTACTCTCAAACGATTATGATAGAGGTCCATATATACCAAGTTCTCGTCAATTGGAAAGGATCCCTTGGACAATCAAAATGTAATCTTTTATTATCTTTACTTTCTTGCACTTTATTTTTCCTTAGTTATAGCTTTCCGATTCACGTCATCGATTAAATTCCAATGCATATCTATATGTTGGTACCGCATCGTTGATTAAATTCCGACGCGTATCTCTATCCTAGATGTTTTGCCATCAATTCAATTACGGCGTTACATATTTGCATGTTCACAAGTTTTGTTATCAATTAAATTTTGATGCAGTTCATGTACTGTGTTGCCATGGACGTGTTTACATTTTCAAGCTTTCTTGTTGATTGAATTTCGGCATGGTTTGTATGTATAGTTTGGTCTAAAGTTCAAAATAAAGATTTGTAATTATTTTTTGTCGACCAAGATGTTTTTTGTCTAGAGTCGCCATTGAACACGTCTCCTCTCATTAAAAGCTTAAGAATGACTATCGAAAAATAGTTGTAAATTAAATTCTGGTGAAACAATTTCATAAAGGTCCAACAAAATCTTAGAAAACATTAGAGCAGAAGGTCTAGGGTTTTTAGGTCCCAAATATGACTCCCAAAATATATTTCCACACTGAAGCAAGAAGGAAAATGTTAGAATATGTTAATATTAAATTACACCTTTATTTATTAGATTAAGGGTACATTCGTTTCACTGAAAACTTCATAATAATAAAAAATGTTCACCATGGAAATTATTTTTAAGGAAAATTGTTAGTTAATTTATTTAGTGATTTAAGAAAAGTGATTTCCTTCTTGCTATAGGGGAAATTGTTTTCCATTAATACAAACTTGTTATTTTTAGTTGATGAAAAACATTTTTTTATACATCAAATAGTTTTTCATCATCTAGATATCGAAAAGTTCAAAAAAAAAAATCCAAAAACAGTTTTTACTTCAAACAAATGGACCTAAACTTTAAATAAAGTCGGTAAGGTCTCATAAAGTTTCGTGTGATGAGATAACTTCACACCAAATACTCTATTGTATTAGCAACTTAGGCTCTCAAGAAAACCATAAATGAAGAGACTTTTCTCTAGGATGAACCGCATGCACATATTCGTGGGCATACCGATACAAATAAACGCTCAATCATACACCCCATGAGCATTGTGTTGAGGTGGCACGAGGGTCTCGCTTTTCAGTGAGCGAGCAAGGGTCCGAAGGGGTCTCGAGGGGCAGCACCTCTACACTGTTAGGGTTTTTATAATTTGAATCTATATTTTATTAATAATTTAGGTTTGAGCTCATGAATAGTTATTAAATGAGTTAGGACTTTTCGTTCTCAAAGGTTTTCTTGTGTTGCCTACATATAATCTCTTTCTCGTGTAGTTGAGAGTTGTAATCATGGAATTCATTACTAAATATTTCCCTAATTTAAAGATGAACTAGGATAGAAATTGTGTTTTGATTTCTATTTCTTGCATTTACTCTCTTTTGTTGTATTAACATATAGGATGCCATCTTTCGGGACGATGCTTGGATAAATCGTTTAGACTTTCTGCATCATGAGTTGTGAGTCTGAAGTTCGAATCGTTACGTTGAGAATCGCTGAAGGAGAAACTCTTTCAAGGATCATAGATTATCATAACTATTCATTATGGTCACGTCAAGAATGGCTATTACCGCTGTGGGGTTGATGGGTCGGCTGTAAGGAGCCGAAAACATCACTCAGGCTCTGGTTGGTTTGGTACAGTAGTCATAAATGTGATATTTTACCTAAAAGTGATTGAGGGAAAGTCTGTCCCTTCAAAAGTCCAGCTGTCCTTCCTATATACGGCCGATGAGGAATCAACGGTGCCCAAAAATGCCGCCCCTCTTGTCCTTTTTGGCAGAATTACGGTCCCGAAGAACGGATTTTCAAATCATAACAAATTGTGACTTTTTATAATAATTTTTCGCAATGCTCACACAGAATATCGTGACATGCAAAAATATAAATTTTTTTATGAGTGATATGCAAGATTTTGCTTCTTTTGTTCAGCGAATGATCATCGAATCGAGATCCATTTCCCAAGAATGCTTAAGATGAATCTCAGTTTGTGTGGCTACTTGAGAAAGTGCAAAACATATATTACATATGGCATGCATCAAAATTCAAAGGTCATAAATTACTATTTCCACGCTTTAATCTCAGGCCAAAATCTAAGCTACTAAGGGGTGTTATAAATCTAAATATTAAAATCAGGAATTCATTTATCTACTTAATCTTTTGAAAATTTGGTAAGGATCCGAACAACCTCACAATAGATACTTTATTTTTATGGTACATTAGTGACTTAGCCTCGCAGGGACACTATCATTCAAAGAGACTTATCTCTTGTGGGAACCATGTGCATATTATTAGACAAAATGAGCAATTCTAATCATGTATTGAAGAACGGAATTTTAAGCATCAATTAGATCATATGCAGAAAACAGGATGTAAAATAAATTTGACCTCCAATCATTGTTTGAGTTTGTGTGTGATGGAAATATGAGGAGATTCAACAACAACTCAATAGCAATTATGGGCTCCTTCTACTAACCATCCATTGCTTACTGATAGTGTATTTCCAAAAGAAAGAGTTTGGCTTACACCTTGTCATGCCCTTACGTAAACGAATGATTGTCTTTTATAAACTATCTTTCATCAATGCAATTTCCAATAGGTGGTGTCAATGAAAGGGTATAAACGTGGAAACCATATGTTGGAATAACTGTCACTCAAGAAAGAAAATGTGGGTCAATGTCAAAAAATAAGTTTTTATTTTAAAGGCCATATCCCTAAAAAAATGTGGGATCATATTACAAATAATATTCTCTCACTTGATCCCAACATTTTTATCATATAATTTATCTAACAAAATCCATGAAAATTTTACGCTTAAAGAAAAGAAACAAAATGCATAAATCATGACAACATGTCCTCTAAGAACAAGTAATATTTTTCATGTATCACAATGCATCTTATTTCTTTAATATCAGTATATACTTAACAATGCATCTTAATTGAGTTAACCTTATATTTATTCTAGATCTAAGGATAATTGTTATTCTCATAAAAATAGAAAAGGTACACCAGAAATTGATAATAACATTACAACTGAATACAAGATTCATACAACAAAAGTCGTTTATACAATGACAAATCAGATGATGGGACCAATTCTCATCCTAGCCATATGATTATTGTACTTCATTGGTAGCATGCGTTCAGTTAAAAGATTAGCTATTATCAATTCAATGCCAATGTGTTTATGACTACTTTATTCTCCTTAACACATTCCATTATGGCTAAATACTTGATGTCAATGTGTTTACTTCAATTGCCACCTTTGGCATTCTAAGCCATAAAAATCTTAACTTAATTGTCACAATATATTCTTAATAAGCTTAGAAATAGAATCAACAACTCTAACCTAAGAAATGAAACTCTTCAATCATTTGCCATGCAAGGTAGTCTCAAAAGAAAAAATGAATTTAGCCACCATAATTGAAGTAGCAAGTAAAGTGACTTCACACTCCTCCATGAGACGGCTTTGCCAACTAACATAAAAATGTATTTAGATGTTGATTTTCAAGTATTAACGCAACCAGCGAAGTCTATATTAAAATAATTAGTTATGTCCAGGTTGTTAGTTCATCTAGCATGTGATCTTTGATATCTCGAAAGTATCTCATCACTTTCTTTGCAACTCACTTGAATTACTTTAATATCTCCCAAACATTCCCATAACAAAAGAAATGTCAAGTTGAGTACAAACCTAAGCATACATCACACTTTCAACAATAGAAGCATATTAGATGTTTTGTTCCCTTTCTAGACCATTCTTCGGGAACTTGGTTCAAATTGAACCTATCATCATTCGCAATAGATGCTATATTTGATGAAAAATTTTTCATCCGAAATCTTTCTAAGACTTTGTAGATATAGATTTCTTGAGATGGTCTTGAAATCTCTTAAGGTCTATCTCTATAGATCTTAATGCCAATGAAATAAGATACCTCACCCATATCCAATATATCAAAACTTTTAGAGATGAATTGTTTCATCTCATGTAACAACCATTTATCATTGGTTGCAAGTAGAATATCATTTACATGTGGTACAAGGAAAAAATTATTTCTCTCACTTACCTACCTGGTATATACATTAATTAATGACACTCTTTACAAAACCAACTAAAAAGATAGCATCATAAAACCTTAAGCACCATTGGCGGGACACTTATTTCAAGTCATATATAAATTTCTTAAACTTGTACACCAAATGCTCTTCTTTACTAGAGAATAATCATTTTAGTTGTTTTATGTAAACCTCCTCATTTAATTTCCCATTGAGCAATGCCATTTTCATAGGGAAAGCCATGTGCAATGAAAAATGCAAGCACAGTTTGATGTAATACCCTGTCAAAATGGGTAACCAATGTCAAAACAATACAAATAGAATCTTTCTTAGATTCAAGAGAAAAATCTTCATGTAACCGATTCATTTCTTTGAGTGAATCATTTGGCAATGAGTATAACTTTATATTTCTCAATGTTGCCCAATGAGTCCTTAGTTTTGAAGACCTATTTATAATCAATGGACTTTGCATCATTAGGCAATTTAACCAAATCCCAGACTTCATTAGATATCATAAAACTTATCTCATCATTCACAATATTGTACCACATATTGAATTCATCATTACTCATGGTTTGTAAATATGTTTCAAGATCATTTTTCAACTCCAATATTATAGTCAAAATCTTGTAAATATACAATATAATCACTAGAAATTGTTAGTTTCTTCATTCTATAGATTTTCTTAATATTACATCAACATTCTCTTGAGAAGTGTGTTGTTCAACTAGTTGTTTAATATTTTTTGGTAATTGATGAACAACTAGATCTACCGAATCAATATAAGTAGTTTGCGAAAATTTAATGATTAATTGTTCAATAACTAGTTGAACTAGAGGAGGTTATGAACAATAATCAACCTAATACTTGAGGTGAAAGGTTGAGTATCTAAATAATCTTTCTTAAAAATAAGGTTTTGGAATTAATTGCTCCCACTAATAAAGTCATTTTCAAGAAATTTATTATTGTTTGATTCCACAATCCTAGTAATGTGAGATGAACAATAAAATTTATATCCCTTGAACATTTCAATACATCTAATGAAATATCCACTTATAGTCATTGGGTTTAATTTATTTTATAATGGACTATAGACTCTTACTTCAAATGGGCATTCACAAACGTGTACATGTTGCAAATTCGATATCTAACCTTTGAATAACTCAAAATGTGTCTTTAGGATAGCCTTGGTCAAAACTCAATTTAATATATATACTACTATCTTAATAGCTTCAATCCACAAGGACTTAAAAAATTTAGAACTACGTTAAGCATACTCTACACTATATCCAATAAAGTTTGATTTTTTTCTTTCTATCACACCATTTTGGTCTAGAGAACTAAGCATGGTGTATTAAGCTATTATCTCATGCTCTTGAAGAAACTTCGCACATGGACTAGATGCTTGTCCATCTTTAGTGTATCTACCATAGAATTTTTCTGATATAACTGATCTCATGATCTTAATTTACTTACTATGTTATTTCTCTACTTTTGTTTAAAATGCTTTAAAGACATCTAATCATGCTTACTATGAAGCAAGTAAAGGTACATGAAATGTGAGTAATCATATATGATAGAGATGAATCATTTCTAATTGTATGAGTTCATATCTAGATTACAAATATCTATATATATATTATTTCTAATATTTATGTACTCATCTTAACACATTTCTTTATCTTATTAGTTGCTTTTTTTTATGCAATCCATGCAAGTGTCTTGAGCCGACAGTTCCTTGGTTGCGGAATAGCCCGTATGATGCCTAGTGAGCAAACAACACTAGGTCAACCATCATTTAATAGTTATTCTAGAGAATATGACAAATAATGTTTTTATATGAGATTATACCACGCCTAACTTAACTCGAGTGTCTAGTCCACACCCAACTTAACTCGGGCATTTAGTCCATTGAGTGAGATAGTTGATCACTTTAGGCTCATTGGTTTCGACCTACCATGGTCTTATTAGGAAAGCGGTATCAGCTCCTGATTAGTTTGTGCATGAGAGGTCAACCCCACCTTCAAAGCTCCTAATTAATATAATATTTTTATCCTAGAATTCCTAGCACTAACCATCCCAATGCCACTCTCACGGATCAATTGTATTCGTTCCTTCTACATCACTCACTCTTCACCCGATAATCCTAAGCTCCATGCACAAGGGTTTACGAGTATGGGAGAATCACATATCATGACACAAGTACCATAATCAATAAAATCAAAAGTACTGAGTACTCCATCATTTATTAATTACTTAATTATATCTATGGAGATATGTCCTGATCTTCGGTGTCATAACATAGAAGAATCTTCATTCATATCACATCATTTTATACTAGCATTATCATAAACATGTATCACATTACAAAAGGTATTGTCTTGTAAATTGATTCAAAAAAGACAATCTATCAAAATACCACTCCTAATAATTTCATATTTAGATAATAAACTAAATTTTGAATTTGAAAAGTTAAAGGGATAACCCAATGGCACAATTCTTGAAACTAAAATGAAATTTCTAGAGAAATTAGGAACATAAAAGATCTTTTTCCAAATTCAAAACAAAACCATTATCAAGAACTAATATATATGTCTCAATAGCTTCCACATGCGAACGTATCTTATTTACTAGATATATGATTTGTTCACTTCCCACCGGTTTTAAGTTTCATAATTATGACTCACATTTGGATTCCTTCTTAATATCAGCTCGGGGAGGTATTTTACCTTTTCCCTTCTACTTGCCTTGCCCCTTATATTTTCCTTGTGTTGCCAAACATGCACTTTCGCCTAATTCAGCAGCCTTTCTTCCTCTTGAACATGTATGATCATGAGTTATTTATTCTTATGTGTGTTATAAGAGATCTTGCATGGTGCTTACTATTGTGGGAGAGTGTTCAAAATATAATATACAAGAAATGATTCAAATATCTCAACCTCAAAGTTTTTCAAGTGAGCTGCAATGTCCTTCATCTTCATAATGTGCTCACACACATCTAACACTAGCGAGCTT
This sequence comes from Eucalyptus polyanthemos subsp. polyanthemos, assembly GCA_017140185.1. Lineage (NCBI taxonomy): Eukaryota > Viridiplantae > Streptophyta > Magnoliopsida > Myrtales > Myrtaceae > Eucalyptus > Eucalyptus polyanthemos. The sequence goes on from CM029466.1 coordinate 20,015,655, forward strand.
CAATAGTAAAAACTCCATAATTATGATTATGACATGCACATTTTCAGAAATCTCAAACTACGCATCAATGACCTCCAACAAAGCCTTAGCATTACTATACTTAGCGACGAACCACAAATAAGGAGAAATTTTAGTCCTTATGAACATCATACTAAGATGGTTGAACCATTCCCATTGTTCATAAAAGGTTATCTTAGCTACAATACTCATATTAGTGGGAGCAGGTGATCTATCTTTGTTTATAGTATAGTCAATGTTCATGCACCCCAATTAAAGAAGGATTAACTCCTTCCAAACTTTATAGTTTTTATCATTTAGCACAGGAACATCTTTCTTAAATTCAAAGAAATTCATAGGTTGCAAAACGCATATCAAACAAACATGCTTATGTCACAAAAATATGAGATAAAATTTACATAAATTCATGTTTTCCCAATATAAAACATATCACATGATATGATCTACATAACTTTAAAAAATGCCTAAGGGCTAAGTTTTTAATTTAAATAGATTCATAATTACTTTATGAAGAAATTAATCATATTAAATACATTTTCTTAATCTTTGTGGGTAAATTAAGAAAGCTAATATGATGTGTCATCTTAATCAATTATATCAATATAATAAAAATTCCAATGGGAAAAAGATTTACTATATTGATCTTTCTTCTTATTTTTTATTCTACTATATTCCAATTTTAATTCTCACTTTTTGATTTTTGCCATGCATCCTTGCAGGGTATGGAAGTTGAAACCTCCATATGAAACTAAATCAATAAATACAAGGCAGAGATACTAATCTCACTTTGATACCAAAATATAAGACAAATTGAGCGATTCTAATCATGTATTGAAGAGTGAAATTCAAGCATCAATTAGAATCACATGTGAAAAATAGGATGTAAAATAAATCTAGCCTCGATTGTTGTTCAAGTTTGCATGCAATGGAAATCCATGGAGATTTTATGGCAATTCGACAGCAAATATGAGCGTACTCTACTAACTCAATCCCTTTACGAACTGATGGTGTATTTTCAAAAAAGATGATTTGGTTTAGACCTTGTCATGCCTGTATGTAGACAAATCGTCTTTTATAAATTGCATTCCATCAATTTTCAAAAAAAATGATTTGGTTTAGACCTTGTCATGCCCGTATGTAGACAAATCATCTTTTATAAATTGCCTTTCATCAATGTGGTTTTCAGTGAGCGGTTGTCAATAAAAGTGACGAATGTAAAAAAATCATATAGTGGATTAACCATCACTCAAGAGAAAAAATGCGGGTTAATGTTAAAGGTTAATTTTCAATTTTTTTAAAAGTTATATCCATATACATACTAAGGAATTTGATTGGGAGCACACATAATGTAATTTTTATAGAACTAAAATCAATAAATCAACCAAAATCAAAAACAATTATGATTGGGCTGATGCACGGACAAATAAAATCAGCTCATCAAACTTTTTCTTATTAGACTTTTCATTTTTTATTTTATTTACATCGTGAATTGAACATGACAATTTTCGAATCCTTGAAAAACAATTCCCCGCCGCCCTTTGTGACTTTCTGAAATGGGATGCATCAGGTGCCCATGGCATGCAATGCGGTTCACGTGGCTTGGCCTCCAATTCGTCCACATCAATGCTACGCCGACTGCCAAGTACTCACCGATCATTTTCATCGGCAAGTGCATTATGGAGCTCAGCGTCCGGTCCGAATAGTCGTTTGATTGAGACGACAAGAGAAATCGAAATCGAGCCACGCATTTGCTGCTGGGCCAACGACCTTGGCAGTGATCTCCATTAATTTTGAGAATTCTAAGTATACCAATCTCCATTATAATTCGAAGCTACGGTACCGAGTTGTTCTTGACTGTGACATGGATTTTTATACCTTTGAGACCCATATGGCAATCTGATTGGGGATTTTTTTTGTGTGGCCTTACGTGGGAGTGGAACTCCTCGTGGTAGTGACTAGTCGGCTTACTTTTGTTTTGCTGGTTTTGGATCTCGTAATGAAATATCTTCCACCAAATGTTATATTTTCTTCTTCTTCTTTTTTATTAAAGGATACTCATATTCTATGTTAGCTTCGGACAAAGATGGTCAAATGTGAATGAGACTATATCTATTATATAATTATGAATCTAAAAAAGTCACTTAATACACTTAATATGAGCTTAATACCAACGATAAGCAATGTTGAAATATAATCAAAGTGGTTTATACAATATTAAAAAAAAAAATTTGACAACACAAGATATTAACAAAAGCATCCAAAAAACACAGCCTTCTAATTAGTTCGAGGACACAATGTCAAAATCTAATCAATGACACTGGACGATGAGGATAACACCTAGTAGACACTACTCCTAGATGGATATGAAGACACAACATCATAAAATAATTGACAACGTTGGACGATAGTGACAACACCTAGTAAACAGTGCTCCTAGATAAATATGAGGATACAACATTAGAATCTAATTGATGATGTTGGATAGTGGCAACAACACCTAGTAAACACTACTCCTAGATGATGATGAAGACATAACATCGAAATCTAATCAACAACATAAGATAGTGGGTTAGCACTAAAATCTAATTAACAACATTGCCTAGGATATAGACACTTGCCGGAATTGAATTTACGATTGAAATCTTAAGCTACAACTAAGCTAGATTAAGTAGAGATAAAAGTAGGATAAAGTAATTTTGTGTGTTGTTTGGGGGGCTTCTCTATTGGAATGCCTACAGTATTTATAGGCCAATTTGGTAACCATTGGTGGTCGATTGCTTCCTCATCAATAGTCACTCCATGTTCTATATTGAACCACCTTATCCATATCTAGTTTTTAACTTGTTCGACAATGCTTTCATAACTTATCTAGCAAGAATTAACTGCTCCTCTTGAATTGGTGCATTTTTAACCATTCCCACCTAAATTCACTGTCAATGTTATGTCTTTAACAATGTCTCTTAGCTTCAACACATGGCAACAAACTACTTCATCATAGAATTATGTTTTTGCTTGTATGTCCATCGAAATCTAGCTTAAGGATTCTCGAAATCCTTGGCTATCCTTTGTTTTCATAACCATTATGGGCTGCGCTATTGTAAAAATTACAGCCTACATGTGGCAATGAGGTTGATTTTAGAGTTTTCTGCCTCTCATGACCAGCACATGTTTGTAGGGGTATTTTTGGATGTCAATATCTTTGTTTTCCCATTTAGGGCTTTAAGGGTGATATTGGGTTACTTTGGTTGTTCAGATTAGAGATCAAATAAAGAATGATGTTCCTTCTTGTTTAATGAAAGAGATAGCGATGCCATTGTGGCACAACTAACAACCGTTACGAGGTGGTTGTTGCATCACATCCCAAGCAACCCCCAACATGGCGGTCGCTTGAGGCTCTCTCTCATGCACACACGATGGTATCAAGCGACTAATGCAACGACCATGGGGCAGTCGATATGTGACCCTCGAGTTTGAGGTTGATGAGCTCGTCGCTGCAGCCCACCAAGATGTTAGCAATCAAAAAAATCTCTGCACCGTCTCAAGCCAAATACCTCACACAGGGTCTTCAAATTTAGAAAGTTCTTCCATTCTAGTAGCATAAGGTACGCCATATTTATATAACACAGTGCAAGCCATTCAAATATTACGGCGTGAATGGAACTCCTGACATCATGCAAGACATATGACTAATTTGCCACGATGCCACTGTCATCATGGTCGTTTCTAGCATGGTTTCTGGCATTTGTGTTTGGTTACTCTTTTGTGATTTACTTGGTATCTGAGGGTTTGGTTTCTATTTTACTTACTCTGTTTGTTATTATCAAATCTTATGATAGGCTAACTAAATCTCAATATTGGGCATAGAGATATCCCCTCAACTTATCCAGTATTTTGCCAAATAAGAAATAAGATATCTTATTAGATTCAATCATATGCAATGTTGCTTTATTTCTTAAAGGCAGAAGGAGGTATTAGAGTTTACGTCTCCCCGCGATACCAAATTTGGCTTGTGTGCGAGTTCCAAGTATGGCTTCTTGAATTTGTATTTTTCCAATAGGACGTAGGCTGATTCTACACTAGGGCCACTAGGCTGCCTGGAAAAAAAAATGGTGATGTTGGGCCTTCTAAAGCGAACTATTCAATATCCGTTTGGCCTGAAATTTTTACCTATGCTACATCGACATGTTGAATAGCTCCCCTGAAAATTTTCAGCAAAAACGGATGAACGACAAGCGTTCAATCGCCGTTTGTGCGCAATTGCAGAGTCTGCCTTGAGATGCACGCTCTTCCTTCTTATGGTCGGGTTACCACCCTCTAATTGCCTATTTATTCCCACACTTTGAATCATATGCCAAATAAAATAAAATAAAATAAAATAAGCAAATGACACAGAATAGGACACCGCCTATTTAATAATGCATTTGATACTGCCATTATCCACTACGTTCTTGCTAAGGGAGGATAGATCATTGGTCACCAGAATAAACAAGTACGGGGAAAAAGGGTCTCCCTGTCCTAATTTTCTTAAATGACTGAAAGTACTCTAGAGGCTTCCATTAAATTTCACACCAAAATAAACTGTAGTGTACCTCTTCCACTCATTTTTTCATGAAAGCCCATCATTTTCAAACATGCCTCCAAAAAAATCCCATTCAACTCATTCATAGGCTTTTTGCTTATTGAACTTTAGTATAGCCTAGAATTGGAGTAACAACAGCAGAAATGTCATAAATTTCATATGCCATAACATTTTTTTCGCTCAATTAAGAGCCACATCAAAATAAAATTGATCATTTGAGTGTCAATTTTAGCAAATCATCCTATGTGGATTTTATTTTAATTTTTTTATTAATTTCACATGCCAACAAGAATTTATTAAAAAATTTTGAATTTTCTTATTAATTATCCACATTAGTACTAGTGATGCCACGTAGAACAACCAACATTCACATGGATTTTCCGGCAAGGAAAATCACCAATGGTACTTAAGTGATCAATTTTTCAAATTTGTTGCACTCAAGTGAGTGCTGCTCAAAAGTTATGACACTTTTAGTATACTTATCCCAAAAATGTTTTTACATGTGTCCATTGAAGGAGTGATTAATTAAATATTTGGAAAAATTATCAATTTATTCTTATACTTATAGTATAGATGTCAATTCAGTTTTAATTTTCTAATTTTGTCAATACAGTCCTACACATTTGTGCAATATTTAAATGTAATCTTTCTTGTCAATTATCCTCACAAATTATTGATGTGGAAATCAACAAATTGCCCCCATTAGCATGCTACTTAGGAAGGTTGGCAATGACTAGACACCACATTAGCGATTTTTATGGCAATTGATAGGAAAGAGTACATTGAAATATGGCCTAAAATTTTAGGATTACACTGAAAAAACTAAAAAGTATGGCTAATTAAGTGGAATAATTAGTTGTTGACAAGAAAATTATGACTATTTTAATTACATTATAAGACAATCCAATTAAACCTTTGGCAAATACATATTTTTTTGTTAATTCTAAATGCATCATAATTTCAAAAGAAAGAGAAGAAGAAAAGGTAAAAAGAAATAATTTTAAACATAGGACCTGTAAGAGATATTATGGCCTATTTAAGGTTAAGGGGGTGTCGAAAGTCAAAATATGGATGGAAAGGCTTGAGCATTTATACGTCTATCCTTTTTACATAATTGCTCATTTAAATGTTAAATCTAACTTACTTATTTATATTTTAGTTTATGCAAGTAAAATAAGGAGTGAATATGATGGATTTCTTGAGTTAAGGGCCGTACGGTGGCTGGAAAAAGGAGAGGCAAAAGAGGTAATCTATAATTAATACCACTTATGTAATAATACACTATAATTGTTTTGATTATATTTTAATTTCGATCTTTGTTGGAAATTAATTTAAAATATTTTATATTTTATATGCAATGAGCCTCATTCATGAAAAGTACCTAATTTTATGTATATGGTACCACCTTCTATTAATATGTCTTATAAAGAACTAACTGATGTAAAATATTTGTCTAAGTGGGACCCTTATGATAAAGTTCATAGGAATAGCTGCATTGGGTCTCTCCAACCATTTCACTTATAATAAAAATACTGAGATAAGGACAGTAAGATAGCCATAACTTTTGTATAGAACTCATGTGAATACCGTAACTTTTTTTTTCTCACTAAAGTGCCACATCAAAGTAAAATTATCCTCACAAATTATGATGTGGAAATCTTTCTTGTCAATTATCCTCACAAATTATGATGTGGAAATCAACAAATTGCACCCATTAGCATGCTACTTAGGAAGGTTGGCAATGACTAGACACCACATTAGCGATTTTAATGGCAATTGATAGGAAAGAGTACATTGAAATATGGCCTAAAAGTTTAGGATTACACTGAAAAAACTAAAAGTATGGCTAATTAAGTGGAATAATTAGTTGTTGACAAGAAAATTATGACTATTTTAATTACATTATAAGACAATCCAATTAAACCTTTGACAAATACATATTTTTTTGTTAATTCTAAATGCATCATAGTTTCAAAAGAAAGTGAAGAAGAAAAGGTAAAAAGAAATAATTTTAAACATAGGACCCGTAAGAGATATTATGGCCTATTTAAGGTTAAGGGGGTGTCGAAAGTCAAAATATGGATGGAAAGGCTTGAGCATTTATACGTCTATCCTTTTTACATAATTGCTCATTTAAATGTTAAATCTAACTTACTTATTTATATTTTAGTTTATGCAAGTAAAATAAGGAGTGAATATGATGGATTTCTTGAGTTAAGGGCCGTACGGTGGCTGGAAAAAGGAGAGGCAAAAGAGGTAATCTATAATTAATACTACTTATGTAATAATACACTATAATTGTTTTGATTATATTTTAATTTCGATCTTTGTTGGAAATTAATTTAAAATATTTTATATTTTATATGCAATGAGCCTCATTCATGAAAAGTACCTAATTTTATGTATATGGTACCACCTTCTATTAATATGTCTTATAAAGAACTAACTGATGTAAAATATTTGTCTAAGTGGGACCCTTATGATAAAGTTCATAGGAATAGCTGCATTGGGTCTCTCCAACCATTTCACTTATAATAAAAATACTAAGATAAGGACAGTAAGATAGCCATAACTTTTGTATAGAACTCATGTAAATACTGTAACTTTTTTTTGCTCACTCAAGTGCCACATCAAAGTAAAATTGATTATTTGAGTGTGATTCCCGACAAATCGTCCTACTTGGATCTTTTTATTAATTTTCCATTTTGAAGTGGATTTTTTAAATTTTAAATTTTTTATTAATTGTCCATGTGAGTGACAACGATGCCACATAGGATGACTGGCTCGCACATTGGATTTTCTGGTGAGACAATTCGCTAATTGCATTTAAATGATCGCTTCTTCAAATTTATGCTACTCATGTGAGCCAAAAAAAGTTATGGCATATAATTAAGCACCTTACAAAATTTATAGCACTTTTAGTGTACTTACCCCACTTAAATTTCTTCCTCCTTCTAGTTCTAGAAAGGATAGTGACTTGACTTAAACACTTCAGTAGCATAACCATTACTTGATGCATAGTCCTACACAATCAATTCTAAACCAATTGTACAAAAATTGTTTTAAATTTTTCATTTGTTCCAATGTAGCCGTAAACTTTTGTGTGAAATATTCATGTAGTCAATTTGGTCAATTGCCACCAAAAATTACTGATATAGTGTATAGTCATCAATGATCGTCCTACGTAGCATGCTAGCTAACATAGATAATTTATGGATCGCCATGTTAGTAATTTCTAATGGCAATAGTTAGAAGACATTGAAATTTTGCGCAAAAATTTAGAACTATATTAATAAAATTGAAAAATTTAAAATTAAAATGACATTCGAACAATAAATTTAGAATTATATTGGTAATTTTCTCCATAATCTTTTCCCCTAAAAATTTGATTGGTGAAGGACTTTCTTTGTCATAATAGAAACGGTATCCTGCTGAAGCGATCAACGGAGCGACGTGAAGCTCACTGGGATGGGAAGATTTTTCCTCTAAACAGACAAGAACCTTTTGATTTATAACTCTGGCTCATATCATTACTAAACAGCAACCTACGCATTGCACTGGGCAATTGTAATATTAAATGAAAAGTTACCAATCAAAGCTGAATATTTTAGATGCACTTATGAAATTATTTTTTTGGTCGGTCCCTTATCGAATTTTTTTTTTTGTCGGTCCTACTATAATCCTACTCTAACACTCACTCTTAGATTTTTGCCCCGCCTCCTTGCAGAGCTTGGAAGTTGAAATCCACTCCTGAAATAAAATCGTCCTCACCCCAATCCCCCCCTCGGAGAATGTGGGGATTTAAACCCTCCACCTCCTCTTTCCAAGTTGGAAAGGTGGCCACTGGGGCAAACCCCAGTGGTTGTCCCTTATCGAATTTAATTAGCAAGGAATGTTAGAAACAAAGTCCTTTTAAATTTTTGACGCATATGGTCATAATGAAAATGAAAAAGCAGAATATGAGCTGCAACTTTACAAGAAAAACTCGAAAGCATAGTCAAAATATCATATCAAATACAGGGAGAATTACCAAAAAAGTCCTAAACTTATTGCAATTGTACCAATTCAGTCCTAAACTTTTTTTTTTAGCCAATTTAGTCATAAACCTTTTATAATTATGCCAGTTTAGTCCATCCGGTCAAAATTGGCCGGCCGACGCTAATGTGGACACCAACTATCTGGCGAAAGCTGACATGACAAACTTTTTTTATTTTTTATTTATTTTTTCGAATTTTTAAATATTTTTTTGAATTTTTGAATTTTTTTTTTATAACCTTCTCCTTCCTCTAGCCAACTAGCGCCGGCCAGAGGCGAGGGTCGGCCAGGCCAACCTCGCCGGCCAATGGCGAGGCCTTGCCAGATCAAGCGAGGGCCGACCTCGCCAGCACTGGTGAGATCGACCCTCACCATGGCTGGGTGGGGCCAAGCCTCGCCAGATCCAAGGTAATGGTCCCGCCCGCTGCTCCGCGTTTCCGACAACTTCGACTTCCGCGGTTCATTACTGTGGAAGCCGAGTTGGGTCGTCATCTTCTCCAATCCACCCTATGCAAAACGAGTCGAAAAACTCTTGGGTCCTCGGCAAGCTCTGACAATGGAGGCAACAAACAGGGCGCTAGCCGCGCTCACGAAAGTCGCTGGCGAGGCCGACCTCGCCGTCGTTGGGCAAGGCCCCGCTAGATCTGGTGAGGCTTGGCCTCGCCCAGCCATGGCGAGGGCCAAGCCTCGCCAGATCCAAGGCGAGGGTCGGCCTCGCCCAGTCAAGGCAATAGTCGACCTTGCCGTCCATGGGCGAGGCCGGCCTTGCCGGCCCTTGCCTATGGCGGCGCCGGCCGGCCAGAGGGAGGAGAAGCTGAAAAAAAAAAATCAAAAATTCAAAAAATATTTAAAAATTCGAAAAAAAAAAAGTTAAAAAGTTAAAAAAATTGCCGTGTCAACTTTCGCCGGACGGCCGATATCCACGTCAGTGCCGACCGGCCAATTTTGGCCGGATGGACTAAACTGGCACAATTGTAAAAGATTTAGGACTAAATTGACTAAAAAAAAAGATTTATGACTGAATTGGCACATTTGTAATAGGTTTATGACTTTTGTGGTAATTCTCCCATCAACTACATGTACGTCCGTAAATCATACACTTAATGACATTTAGAAAGTTCTTAATTATGATGACTATCGATATAAATCATTTCGAGATGGTGGGAGTTACATTATTGATTCGCCCTTGGTTGAAAATATTTTATGAAGAACTTTTTCAATTGCTTAGGTGACGTCTGGGTGACAACCCATTTCGTGGAGAATTCTATAAAAACTACTCTTACAATGAAAAAAGACATCTCTAGCTATTTAGAGTCTTGGATATCGAGTTTTTTGGCAACCTTTAAAAGATAATCTATACTAATAGATTTATTTCTGTTTGTTGAGCTGCTTGGTTTTTTTTTTTTTTTTTTTTTTTTTTTTTTTGGTCGAAAAAGGAGGATATATTGCTATTCACATAGAGAAAAAAGAACAACCCTTAACTAGAACTTCAGTACAAAGCATGTCTAATATAATTTGAGGAGGAGAATTGACCCAGTTTGGTGAAAGGGATCCTCGTCCGTGGGCCTTCGCGACCCAGTCAATTAGAGCGTTGGCTTCACAGCGACAATGCTGCACCTTTAGGTTTGGGAAACAGAGCAACAACGCTTCGCTTTCGGCAAACAGGTTTGAACATCATACTTTAGCTAACTCCACAAAAGACATTTTTGGATTGGACAAACTGGTTACAATAGGCGTCCTTAGGTTGGAAGAACATGGCATGCACATTTCCATCTCAATTGTGCTAATGACATTATATAGCAATAGAGATACATAATGCTATCGAAATCCCATGTAATAACACCAGGCTATGGTTTCCAAAAAGACACATCATTGCCCCAAAAGCTGATGTACGTACAACCACGAATCAGCTCTCGAAACCATTTCATTCCTAACGGGGATTTCTCTTTTTTTTTTTCTTTTTTTTTTTTTTTCTTTTGCCTTTTGCATCGACAAAACAGTAGAACCTCCATTTTATTATATCAGTCAGTATTGATTAATGGGATAGATACATACGTGGATTGCGGCAATCATTGGAAGTATCCTAATTAGTTTAGGATTTCAAGAGATAATCGTTGCGAACAAGTTGTTAGCTATTTCAGCTTGCAGTCACTCCAATTTTCATTTTTTCTTTTTTTATTTCTCATGGCATATTTTTCTACAATCATACCTAATCTTAACACGATACTTGAGACTTTGGAACCCTAGTATTATTCAACGATATTTAGCTATCATCAAGGAGAGGGATTTTATCTTTTTTTCGCTTCACATCGAAAAGAGGAAGAGAAGATTGACCCCTCTTGAAACTCCATGACGTGATCTTTATTCAAATATTCAGACTATACAATCTATCCTACCTCTAAATGTTTTCATCGGAGAGTACATATATAAAGGAGTTTTACAATTTGACAAATCAAGTCCTTATTTCTGTATAAAATGAATTTATAAAACAATGCTAATAAAAAAGCTACTGCTAATTTCTCAACCATGACGAATGTCCGAGGTTGAGGCACAGCAGCCATCTACTTTTATAGCCCTCTAAGAACATAAGCAGATTTTGTTATCTTGCTCAAATGAGTGTTCCAAAGCAGCATGCTACTTGCCAATCCATATTTCCTTTTCCTGCAAACAAAATGGCCAGAGTCGGAAGAAAATTGTGAAAATTACACTCTCAAACGCGCATAATCTTCCTAAAGATCAAAGATACCTGGTTACAAGCTTTCTTAGAGAGAGAGAGAGAGAGAGAGAGAGAGAGAGAGAGGACGCACATGCTTATTTCTATGTACATAGGTTTTTCATTGAATGAGAATTAGGAAAAGAAACTATACAGCAAGTACTAAAGATTAAGGAGACAGATGTGATCTTCCAACGGATTGTTACGAGGTTCGGTGCATAAAACGTCTCGGTCTTGAGTAGACGAATGCTGTACGAAAGTGTCGGCTTTCATTTACGGTGGTCCGAAACTCAGATTCAAGAACAAGGGGTTACCTGAAGAATCGTCAGTTGAGAAGAGACGATCTCGGTGTTGCCATCACTGCGGTCGCTCTCGCCTGGGAAAGGTTTGGCCGAGCCAGTGGCGCTGATAAAACTGCCCACCATCCGAGCAATTCAAGAGGCTTTTTCACGGGCTAGCGGGGTGTCCAAGTCTTCCAATTTATAGCTGCTGTGGACAGGGAATGCCGCTTCTCACCAGATCTTTAAATAGGGAGCAATTCAAGAGGCTCTGATACAAAAGAGTGTTTCTCAATGATTTTTTTTCTTGCATAAGTAAAAAAAAAAAAATTATGCATGTAAAATTAGTAAAAATGACGGGATACTTATACACGTCCAAATGGTATCACCAATCCACACATCTTGCATGTTGTTTATTATGTTATCACATGCATTATCAGTTATGAACACATGCTCAAAACTACAATGAATATCAGTACATAATTGGTTTGAGAAATCAAAAGCCAAGATTTTGTAAGCATGATGTATCAAATATTAAATCATGACTACATCTTATAGTTTTAACTTTCATATTAATTCATGGAGGTTCCATGAAATGCAGTAAGATATTCCTCAGGAGGATTAGAGTATCAATTTTTCCATATCCCCAATTTTTTCTCTCCAAATGTATTTTCACGATTTAGGGTCCGTTTATTTCATTGAAATGAATAATTTAAAAAATATGTTCCTAAAAATAATCCCTTGTATAGCTCGAAATAATTTGTTGATATAAAAAAAAATTCATTGTCAATAACAATTTATGTTTAAATACTTTCATAGGAAAAGAATACCAGAAGTTAGGGGTGTCAAAAACCAAACTGACCCGGACATAACTTTTTTTGATTTTTTTCGGTTCAGTTCAGTTTTCATTAAAAAAAAAAAAAACAAAACTTTTTTAACTAGTTTGATTTTTATTAATTCAGTTAACCTTACCAAATTGATAAAATCTAAAAAAATTTTATTTTATATTTTTATTTTATTTTTAAAAATTTTGTGATTTTTGCTTTTCTTTTTTTCTTTTCTTTTTTTTCTCATCTTCTTCATTGGCTGGTCATCGGCCACAGTGGAGCCAACGACCAGCTAGAGGCGAGCTGGAGCCTCACCACAGGCCAGCGAGGCTCAAGCTCAAATAGTTGGAGACTGTCAAAGGGAAAGGTGTGACAATGACTGCCAGTTGAACATGATGGAAAGAAAGGGATCATTTTTTTGTTAAGCCATGGAACAGCGTCGTTTCGCTACTACTGATGCAACATCGTTTTTTGTTGACCCACGAAACGGGGTCGTTTTGGGACCATGGTGCCATGTTGGATGAAGCAGCATCATTTTGCAAGTCCGCGTGGATGAGATTTTTCATATAATGCCAACTCATATAAAAAAAATTAATTAAAAAAGCCACATTGCACTTAAATAATCATTTTTTATCCAATTTAGCATTTAAAAACTTTTGGTACTAAAATGAGCTATGTACACAACTTTTGACACTTCTACTATCCTTCTCTCCGCTTTTGCAAATGATGAAAATATTTTTATTTAATTTATTTTTGGAGGCGATACAATTGATCATTTTAGGAAAAAAAATTCTAAATCACTCATTTTTCGCAAAATAAACACGCTCGTTATGTCAAAAGTTCAGATTATGCATGAAAAGGAGGATTAGAATATTTAGGTATCAAATCATGTAAGAAGACTTATAAAGGCGAAATACCTTCTTTAACATCGGCATAGCTCCGAGGGACACCGCCAGTGAGAAGACTTTGTCTCAAGGATGCCTCCTGATCTCACACGGGACGATGCTTTGATAAATTATTTTCACTTTACACATCATAAATATAGGAAAGTCCGAAGTTGGAATCACTACATGGATTATTCTTAGATGGAAATACTCCGTTCTCTGTAACTTTTACATAAAAATACCGTGGCACATAAAATTATAAAAAAATTGCAATTAACAGATGAGATTTTTTTTTCCCCTTGTCGAACGGTTATCGAAAGGTTGGACATCCATTTTCCAAAATCATTGAAAACCAACTCCTAGTTATGTGGCCATCATGACTCTCTGAAACATCATCTTATGATGATATCTATTTGTGTGGCTGTCATGATTCTGAAATGTGAAACGTAAGATGTAGAATGACCTCAACTTGCATGACCATCGTGGCTTTGAATGTGACTTTGAAATGTGAAACTTGAAACGTACGATGATACCTATTTGTGCGGACGTCGTGACTCTTTGCAATTAGAGATGTCAGACGTATTATGATACTTATTTGTGTGGTCATTGTGACTTTGAAATGTGAAAGATAAGACCTGCGATGAAATTAATTCACGTGACCATTGTAGTTTTAAATGTGACTTTAAAACATGAAACGTAAATTGTACGATGATATTTATTTGTGTGGCCGTCGTGACTCTGAAAAATTGCTGATGCATAGGACTTGTGATGGCGTGGCCTATGATTCGTCCCCATCAACTCAGTATCACCAAGTGAAGTACCCCTTAAGTGCCATTATGGAGCTCACCGTCTGGTCCAACACCTCTTTGGTTGAGATGACAGAAGAAATCGAGATCTCCACATAATTTTCTTCTTTTTCGATTGGAAATGCGAGGCGAGGGGACCGGTGATGGCGATTTTTCTCCTTATAAGAGATATGCCACAATTAGATAGTGCAGCACCAACCGTTTAAAATATCCGCTCAAATCTCGTGATTTCATGGAAAACAGATAATTCATTTATCACCAGACCAATCACGTCAACAGTGAAAATCTCCATTCATTTGGACCCCGTAAATATACCGTCCTCCCTTCGAATTTGAAGCAAAAGTACCCAGTTGATCTCAATTTTTGAATTGGATTCCTACTCCTATGTGATTTGGGACCAGATCCTTGAGAGCCACTAGTGGGCTCAATTTGTTTTCCTGATTTAGGGTTCTGGTCGTTATGAACATTCTCTTTGTAATTTAATTATTCAGGTAAACAAATTGAGACTTTCAAGTGCATCATGGGAGGCTAGGGCTTTAGGGGCATGTTTGGTTACTTTGGTTTTTCAGATTGAAGACTATTCCGCATTTTGTGGAGAACTTCAAGCCAAATAAGTTTGGATGCCAAATAACTTACTTGAGATCTATGTTTGGGAAAAATTATCAAGCTCTGTCAAAATTAAATACACGAAACATAAAAAGGAATGAATGAACAAAGTTCCTTCTTGTTTAAAGAAAGAAATAGCGATTGCGCAATGGCACGACCGATGACCGTGGCAAGGTGGTTGCTGCAATGCTCCCAAGCATAGTCACTTCAATGTCTCTCTCACACTCAAGCATATGCGCGTGCACACACGAGACAATATCAAGGGACAATCAAGGCCGTAGTCCATATGACATTCGTCTTCTAGTGTCGGTGTTTTCTTTTTTATAAGCTAAAGGGAGAGGAGGGGTGGCCCGCACTAGCAGAACCGACAAGGGCTCTAGTATAAGTGTCCCGCATCCATTATGAAATGCTTAGATTAAGCCATTGCTAATCTACCACCAGCATCCCGTAGATTAAGGTCAGCAAGCAACCCTACCAAGACGTTAGCAATCAGAAAAGCCTCTTGATCATCACCGAGCCAAATATCTGACTACCAATGTCTTCCATATTTAAGAATTCATCCAACTCAGCAGTACAAGGCAGGTCGGAGTTGGGCAAAGTATCGCGAGCCATTCAAAGGTTTGCTCACAATATAAATCGAATACTTGATCACACGAAGGACAAATGACCAATTAGTCATTATGCCAATTCCATCTCTGTGGTTTGTAGCATAAGTGTTTGGTTACCCTCCTGCGGATATGCTTGGTTTTTCAGGGTTTGCTCACTTTTCAATTTAGTTGGTTTTTAATCGTCAAAGCTTATTTATGATGGGCCAACAAGCCAAACCATGGAGCTGTTTGCATTTCCGTGAGATGTATAGATTCGTTTGGACCAATTGGGCCTTTCTTGTATCACTCAGTCACTCCTCGTTTCCAAGCCAATCCCAACTGAAAAAAACAAGTTTCTTTTTCTATTTTTGGGGTCGGGGGAAAAACCAAGTTGTACATAAGATTTGATCTTTTTTCGGGACGAGATCGAGCGAAAATTCCACATCAGTTTACGGCCTGGAATGTGCAAGATCTGCATGGCGAATGTGAGTGCGTCTTGAGTGCGATCTGTACGCGTGTGTAATTGACTGATGACGCGTTATTTAATGATGCATGCATATAGTTTTAAATTGAAGGAGCCAAGTAATCATTTGGACAAGTAAGATAGGAATACTTTTTGCGTTTTAGACTATATATAATATTAGGTTTGAAAGCTTAAAACAATTCTAAAGAAAATATCATAAATATTGAAATATAATATATATATATATATATATATATATATATATATATATATATTTAAATGACATGCACCGGGCCTAGGTTCACGATCAAGCAATCATTTTGGCTGATCGGCTTTAGGTCTACCTAGTTCGATCCGCTTGGTACTTCGACCTCTGGGCTGACTTACATGCAAAAGGTTTCCAGATGCAAATTTTAGAGTAGATAGAGCTACAATCTAGAGAAAGTATAAAAACCTCCTGGATTTTATTTAAGCTTACTTTTATTTTGCATTTTTTTCAGAATCTATTTGAACGTACCAGCGCCCTACCTATTTAAGAAAAGTCTGTTCAAGATCCAGTACAATACCGGCTACATTTATTGAAATCTCTCATTTTTATTTCCAGCGTTATTACGATACTAGTTTTATTTGAAGAAGGTTTAGGACCCTTAAGAAGATTATTAACTTGAAGATAGAGAGAAATGAGAAAGGAGCAAATGAGGAATGAACTTACCTTGGATTTGAAAGGATAAGGGAAATGCCATACTGAACAAGCCCACACAGGAGCCTTACAGAAGAAGGCTTTTCAGGCCTTGCCAAAGGCCGCATTGGTTTCCGCAGTGTAACGGACGATCCCTGGGCCACAATGTCGAAGCCCTTGTGCAACAAAAAGGGGCCGCTGGGCGGCGCCCAGTTGCCGATGTGCAGTGCTGAAAGCGTGTTGGGCTCGTGTTGCCACCGCCTATCACCGGCGTCGATTTCTCTTCTTCGTTTTTTTTTTTTTTTTTTTTTGGTTCGTGGAATTATATATGTATTTCTAAAAGTTGGTCAAAATTTTGATTGAGCATATCTTTTATATTCAATAAAATTAAACCTTTTTTTTTTGGTTCCTAAACTTCCCAAAAATACAATCTAATTTTCTAAATGTGTCAAGTAGCGGATTTTCGAAAATTGACCTGAACAAACAATTGTACTAAAAGTCTATGATGTTTTCTATGTTAAATATTTTATTAATGTGATTCTTGCAAAGTCATAAAGTTTGTTTGGTCTTTCCGATATAATTAAGTTGATCTGGTTAAATCACAAAATTCCCAACTTCTCAAGAATAGAAAACCGTGGTTAAAAGTTACGATATCTTAAAAACTCGTCATTCAATCTGGGTAAACGTGGTTTGTTGGTAATCATTTGATGAGTACAACACTCTTATAACCTTAGATTGAATTGCTGGGGGAGTTCTATTTCCAATAAATGTTGGTCAAATTTTTATTAGACAATAGATAAAAAAAAAAATTATGTGTCTACAATTTTTATAAATAGGATAATTGCATTAAATAGGTGAATTTCGCTCATATAATTTCCTTCTTAAATCATGGACTTGTATATAGGAGCCAAACTCCTTACTCCTAATTTCTAATAACACATTTGGTTGTAGTAATGACTATTGCATTATAGGTTTGATTGGTTGTTTTGTTTGCTTGTAGTAATAGCTATTACAACGTAATTTCAAAGCTGTAATGGTTTTTACATGGACCCCGTGTGATAGTTATTATAGCCACCGAAATACCCTTGTTTTTAATTTTTTTTTTCTTCTACTCACTCTACCACTGTTAGACTGTTCAGATACTACACAAAACACCCTTGAACTTTGGAGGAAGTACTTATTTGTACATAAACTTTTAACGGGGCATATTATCCGTGTATTTTGATACTGTTACGCCCGTTAACTCCCAGTGATATTTCATCTCATTTTTTGATAGAAATCACTTTTTTATCTTTGATTTCTATAAACATAAAAAAATCAAGAAAATCAAGAAAAATAATATTACTAAATATTAGTATCAAAGAAATGGATATCAATAATAACTTAACAGAAATGTTATATTTTGATGAAAATATTAATAGAACTCAGAGATTTCAAGAAAACAAAACACAATTAATTGAAAGGAAAAAAACCTCAACAACAAAAAAGGTTAAGTAATAAAAATTAATAGACCAAAAAAAAAGTAATAAAAATTGGACAATGATCGTGTATTCTTAAATAATTAATCAATGCAAAAAAAGAAAACGAAAAAATAAAAGAAACGGTTGATAAATAGAAAACATTTAAAAATCAACTTGGCTTTCAGTTAATTATTTCCTTTTATGAGTTGAGAAGATCATTTACTTTTATAATTTTGTACATATTTTTACTAATAATCACTTTTTACTTTAATTAACTATAATATACATAATAACTAAGCAATTTTTGCCATTAATTTTTTTAGGGCTTTTCCTTTTTATTTGATTTATGTTTATTTTTTTCTCAGAAAATTGTATTTAGTTCCATTCAAATGACTATATGTATCAAATTTCGTTTAATAAAACCATAGAGTTTTTATTTTATGTATTGTTAGTATCTAGATAATGTAGCATGCTCTTATCTTCTATCTTTTTATTCATTCTTATACAGCAATTAAGAGTAAAAGATATATTTCTTTTAAAAAATGAGATGAAAACATACTTTTGACTCTTAAAAGTTCCATGCGTTCCACATGCTAATAGAAAAAAGAGGAAAATTATCAAAGAAGTCATAAACCTATTGTGATTATGCCAATTTAGTCATAATTTTTTTTTTGTCAATTAAACCCTAAACATTTTGCATTTATATTAATTCAATGCATCTAGTTAAAATTGGCTAGCCGTGCTAACATAAGCATCGACCATCTTACATGGCACCATCGATGTTAATGTGAACAATTTTTAATAAAATTTTCAATTTTTTTCCTTTCTCTTTTTTTTTGTTATTCACTTCCTCTTTTCCTCCAACTGATTATCGGCGACAATTGGCCAAAGGCAGGGCTAAGGAGAGCTTCACCATGGCTGGGTGACCTCACCAAAGGCCGCGCGAGGTTGCACCTTGCCTATGATCGGCAAGGCTTGACCCTTGCCAAATCTAATGAAGGCAAGCTTCGCCAATCCGGTGGGTGGCTTGGGCGAGGCCAGAAGTTGGCCAAGGCATGACCTCATCGGATCTAGCAAGATCGAGCCTCACCTAGCCATAGCCAAGCTTCCTCGAGACCAACAAGACCTTGCCAACCCTACCTCTAACCGACCACGGGTTGGCAACTGGCTGGAGGAAAGGAAGAGAAAATTTTTTTTTAAAAATTAAAATATCATTAAAATTATCAACATTAGCACTAGTGACACCACGTGGATGGCCGGTGTCCATGTCAACATCCGTTGGCCAACTCAAATTAGCTGGATAGACCAAATTGGCACAAATACAAAAAGTTTATGACTTTTTTTTATATATATAATTTCCCTACAAAAAATAATGAAGGGTAGACCTATGTACTAAAAGGAAAGTTCAAGGGGACATTGCTTAACACTTGAAAGTTCAAGGACAAAGGTTACTACCCCAAAAGTTAAGGGGTTTTGTGTAATTTCCTCTAATTTTAATCAAAATTTCTATTAACTATAACTAGTATGATGTATATTATTTATATAAAGCTACCCAAATTATTACTATTTTGACTTAATCAGCTATTATATTATTAATAAATAAACTAATAATTAATAAGTAAATAATTAATATTAAATTAATCATGTTATCTTGATAATACATAAGTACTTATTTTATTGAAAATTAGCATGACATTACTTGTTTACTATTGGGTACAATTATGTAAATTCCTATAGCTTAGTATAACATTATTCACAATAAGATGATTACCTCAAATACTATTATATTAATAAATGCTGGTTAAACAATTATAATCTTAATTATATTCTTAATTACATAATTCGTAATATTCATTCACATAATCAAATTTTATATTTAAGTCCTAATAATAAGTTAATTGTTACAAAATTGATACAAACATATGCATTAAATTGCACTATCTTGATAAGATATATGGGACACTACATTCATAATTGGCTATTAAAGTAATAGTTATTGTTATATATTATCTTAGCAAAATCACATGTTATGTGCTTCATTTTTTATTACTATTATAAATAATTATCAAAATATAAATAAACATCTGACGTAATATGCTGCATATCTACTATTATATGCAAGATATTAAACTTTTATTTTAGGGGTGTATGAGAAATGCAAATCTTATCTCTAATTTATATACCAGTCGGGCCTTTCTTCTATCACTCATATGCTTCTCATCAACAAACCCAAAACCGCAGGCCCACTAAAACTTTAGAAGTCGATGGACAGTGGGCACTTATCAAAGGCTGATGCTTGAGATCGCAAATCATACGGCACTTAGGCTTCTTTTTTGTTCTTGTATGGATGCCTAAGCTTAGCCTTCCTTAATGTATCGCTCACTTGCTCACTAGTCCATTCAGATAGTAAGGAGAAAAAGTGTTTAGAGAGAGAAACTCTAAAAGAGAATGTACATTTATTAGTCAAATGTTAAATGATATAAATGAGAGGGAAAGCACCCCCATTTCTACATGAGGCCTTCCAATTACAACTATTGATTACCTCTTGATCAAACAGTGGAGATCTACTCTCCCCATCTATCACCTATTCTATTAAATATAAGATTACCATTTACCCCATTAAATACAAGAAATTTCTTGAATACAAATATACATCTCACATACCGTCCCTAGGAGTATTCCATAATCCTCATGAGCACACTAGAGCCCTAGACACTTCAAGGCTTGCCAATCATCCAGGCTAACTCTTCGGCTGCTTGGGGAAACCTCCAATTCATGACATTCTCCTCCACCCGTTTGAGCAACGCCCTAGGTGCTCTCAACTCTTTCACTTACCCATTCGCATCTTTCACTTGGATCATTGGTTTCCTTGAATAGGCAATTCTTCCATCTTTGATGCCGCTTGGTCTTTCTCCTCTTGACTTCTCGGCTACATGGCTCTTGAATCCCAACTCGTTCCACAAGCAACTCCTTTTTGGGTTTGGTCATTTCCATGTTACTCGGCAAGTTCTGCACTTCTAGAAGCACATAGAAGGCATCTCACTTTGAGTTAGCATAGATCGCCTCAACTCCACCTTTGGTTCCTCCATGGGTTGTAGTTTTTTTTTTTTTTTTTACTTAACTACGAGCTCCTCAATTTTTGCCCTTCACCCACGTGTCGTATCGTGGAGATGCTCTTGGCCTCCGTCAACCTGAAGATCATAGACACCACTAATGGGCATTTTGAGTTAGTGATAGCAATTTTTTTGTTCTCATATTGATCATGACATCCACGCTATCAAAGAAATCCAAATAAGATCTCATTCATCAAGTGGAATTATCTCGATAGAAAATTTGCCCTTCCAATCACCAATATGTTGTTCCACGTTTTGAGTAATGCCAACAATTAGTACATCAACCAAGTTGAACTCCTTGAACCAATGTTTGGTTGGCTACACTCGAAATCCCAAACATTTTTCCGCTTTACTCGCCAAGAACATGTTTGGTGCTCCCATGTCAACCAAGTCCTAAATAACCTTGGCTTCTACAAATAAAAAACTTGCAATTGGAGGCTTCTTGAGTTGCAATTGAGTCTTCCAAGAGTTGATAAGTTTTATTGCCCCAAGCCACAATTCTCTCTTCTCTTACTTTGGTTCTTCCTCTTCCTCCTCACATCAAATTGCCAAAAGTTTACCCCTCTTTGGGCAAATCTTGAGCAAGGCGTGGCCGTTCGCAAAAGAAGCACTTGATTGGCTTTCCATACACTTTACCTTGTGGCTTTGTTACTTGCCACGCGAAGGCCTTCCTTACTTGTCCCATCGATCATTTATAGCTTCCTCATTTTCAATTCCATCATGATGATGGATCCGCTCCTTGATCTTTTTACTTGGACTTAAGATCTTCAAACAATTGAAAATCAATCAAGGACTAGGTTATGGTAAGAGCTCTCGATAGCTCTTTACTCCCCAACATCCAAATTCCAACCTTCCGCAAGGCTTAAGCCCATCCATGAATGTGAATAGTGCCTTGGACTTAGTCATATCCAGAACCTCCAACAATAGCTCGAAAAACTCTTGCACATACTTGTGAATATCTCCCTCGTGAGAGAGAAGGCAAAGCTTACCCGGGCTTCATTCTTGGCACATTCTAAGAAGAATTGCTTGCAAAAAGTGGCAACAAAGTCGGACCATTGAATGATCGATTTGGCACCTTAGCTTTCATTATTACATTTACTCTGCCACCATAGCAAAGCAACACCGGTGAAGTACATAGTCAAAGTGAGTAACTTAGTCTCGCTACCCTTGATTCCCATGGCATTGAAATATTGCTCCATGTCACATATGAATTTGTCCGCTACCCTTGATTCTCATGGCATTGAAGTATTGCTCCATGTCACATATGAATTTTTCCACCTCTTTGGCAAATCGGTCTCCCTTGAACTCCTTTGATTTAGGAACATCCACCCTTAAACTCCACTAACCACCCCTTGTGCCATGGCCGCTTTTGCAAGCCTCGAGTTCATCCTTGACCACCTCTAGCTCACTTGTAATGACCAACTTGTTAGCTTTGAATTCATCTTTGACAAAATTTTGAGCTTATCTTGCAAGTTATTGCTCAAGGTCTCAAGGGCATCATGATACGGGAGCATCCAACGTAGCTCCATGGACCAACTCAGAACCATTGATGCTTATCCAAGCCAATAAAGAAGTTGGGCATTATGCATTATGTGCTTCGATGGATCACTTTGAATGAATAATGTTAATTAATTTGTAGTATATAAATTGGTATCAATGGGAGGCCATTTTAGATGTCTTGTATAGCCAATTGAAGAAGCTTCAGAAGGATTATTTTCTGGTCAAGGGAGGAGCTCGAATTTTGGGAAGGCTAGAGGTTCAAGAACACGGAAAGCTAACGGTTCAAGAATGTGGAAAGCCGAAGAATAAATGGCATTTAGTTCCTGTGATAGTAAAGGCTTTTTATTATGGCATTTAGTTGCCGTGATAGTAAAGGTTTTTTATTATAGCATTTAGTTCCCGTGATTGTAAATGCTTTTTATTAAGTTCCTAGCCCTTTTTATTTTTATGTAGCTCAAAAGTCGAACGTTTCAATTCCTAGGTCATTAAAGTTTGTTTTTAATATTTCCTAAGGCTAAAATCCTCCTATAAATAGGGGAAAACTATCCAATGTAAGACATACGAATTTCATGAATGAAAATGGTGAGATTTCCTCTGCTTGAGTGAATTCCTTTGGAGAGTAGATAACTCATTTCGGTGTCTTTATCCTTGGAGCGTAGATCACTCCTTTGTGGTGAGCCAAGAAGCCCTTTATCCTTGGCTGGTGGAATCTTTAGGCCTTGGTGGTGAGCTTCTCCTATCCCGAAGTCCTTTATCCTTGGCTGGTGGAAGCCTTAGGCCTTGGTGGTGAACTTCGTAGATCTCGATCCTCATCCTTGGTTGGTGGCGCTGCCTTTATACCTTGGGAGGAGATCGTTTTATCTTTTCTTATTTCTTTTCATTTCTTCCTCATATACACTACTCCATACACTTAACCACAAAAATCCCCTCTCAAAAATCCGTTCTAGAATCACTCACCCCATCACGCATCAAAATATTGGTATCAGAGCTCAAGGTTCAACTCATTTGAGTGATTCATTTCTTCTTTTTTTTACAAATTCCTTATGGATGAACAAGTTCCTAGAGGCTTGACTCTGGAGCAAGCGCACAACAAAAGGCGAGATCGTGCAATCCAAAATCTTCAACAACAAATGAAGCGAGTCCTCAATCTTCTAGAGAATCCAACGAGACAAGGACAACCAGCAAGGCGTCCCAATGAATGGCATCAGCGTGACGATTCTGAATCTCATCAAAATTCTGATGGCGATTCTGAGTCCACTAGAGACAACCGAACGATTTTGCACTCTAGTGATTCTGAATCTCCAATTCGAAGACAAAGACGGAGAGGGAGGCATAAGGAGGATGAAAGAGACATTAAAGTGGAGGTCCCCAAGTTTGACAGTAATCTTAATCCCGACGACTTTCTAGATTGGCTACACAAAACCGAACGAATTTTTGACTTCAAATCATATTCGGATGAGAAGAGATATAAGGTTGCTGTCCTAAAGAACTGAACTCCCTAAGACAACATGGGATGAGCGTTGAAGAATACATTCATGAGTTTAAACAACTCAAAATGAGGAGTGAAGTTCCAGAAGTTCCCGAGCAAACCATCGCTCGTTTTCTTGGCGACATGAATCGAGAAATTGCTGATATGGTTGAACTTCAACCGTATTGGTCCTTTGAAGACGTATGCAAGTTAGCCATAAAAGTTGAAAAACAATTAAAGAGCAAGAGGTTTTCCTCTAGAACCTCAACAAAGGCGACATCCTATTTTAAGGGTGCTTCCTCAAGCAAGGGTGAGAGTTCGTCGACAAAAAACAAAGGCAAGGAAAAGAATGCAGAGCCTTCCAAAGAAGTCCAAAAGAAGTTTGAAGGTGATGCAAGGAAATGTTTTAAGTGCCATGGCTTTAGGCATTTACAAGCAAATTGTCCAAATCGAAAATACTATAAGAACGAGTTTGGTTACCTTGAGCTCATTCCCTTAATTGAGCCATTGGAGCTTGTATGGTTGAGGATGTTTCTTTGTTGGAAGCTTCAACTTGTCGACAAGAGATGTCGAAGCAACATTGGTGCAGCTCCCACCATCGATGATCACCGAACACACCTTTCCATTAATAGTGCAACGCATGTGGTAATGCAAGAAAATGTTTTAAGTGCCATGGCTTTGGGCATTTACAAGCAAATTATCCAAATCGGAGAGTTATGACTCTTCAAGAAATTGAGAAGATCAATTTGGCGCTTCAAGAGGCTAATGACAATGAAGACCAAAATATTTTTGAATCTGATCGGGAAGAAGAAGTTGTGGAGAAAGCCGATGATGGTGAGTTGTTGATCATCCAAAGAGCATTGCATGTTGAAGTTTCTCCTAATAAAGAGCAAAGGGAGAATATATTTTACACGCGTTGCACCATTAATGGAAAGGCATGTTCGGTGATCATCGATGGTGGGAGCTGCACCAATGTTGCTTCGACATCTCTTGTTGACAAGTTGAAGCTTCCAACAACGAAACATCCTCAACCATACAAGCGAACTTCATTCCTCATTTTGAGTTGTTTAAACTCACGAATGTATTCTTCAACGCTCATCCCATGTTGTCTTAAGGAGTTCAGTTTGAGGAAGAGATCTTGCTTATAGTTGTCGGGCAAGAACCTCTTCTTCATCAACTTCTTGAGTTTTTCCTAAGACTTGATTCGGCCTTTCCCTTCCCTTGCTCGTTGATGCTTTAGATTCTCCCACCATAGAGAAGCATATTTGGTCAACCTTAAGATAGCAACCTTACATTTCTTCTCATTCGAATAGGATTAAAGGCTTTACTATCACGGGAACTAAATGCCATTTAATCTTCGGCCTTCCACATTCTCGAACTGTTAGCTTTCCGTGTTCTTGAACCTCTAGCCTTCCCAAAATTCGAGCTCCTCCCTTGACAAGAAAATAATCCTTCTGAAGCTTCTTCAATTGGTCATACAAGACATCTAAAATGGCCTCCCATTGATACCTATTGATATACCACAAATTAATTAACATTATTCATTCAAAGTGATCCATCGAAGCACTTAATGCCCAACTTCTTTATTGGCTTGGATAAGCATCA
Source organism: Eucalyptus polyanthemos subsp. polyanthemos (assembly GCA_017140185.1). NCBI lineage: Eukaryota > Viridiplantae > Streptophyta > Magnoliopsida > Myrtales > Myrtaceae > Eucalyptus > Eucalyptus polyanthemos. The sequence continues at coordinate 20,041,276 of CM029466.1, forward strand.
ATGGTTCTGAGTTGGTCCATGGAGCTACGTTGGATGCTCCCGCACATCCTCCCCGGGTTGTTTGAGATTTGTCCTCAAATCTAGAAGGTTTTCATCATCCAAGTAAAGAGAAAGATCTCCCACGTTGAATGTTGCCAAAACTGCAAACTCTCCTAGAAGGTCAATCTTGTAAGCATTGTCACCAATTCGCTGAATAACTTTAAAGGAACCGTCAGCTCTAGGCATGAGCTTGTTCTTTCGATGAAATGGAAATCTCTCCTTCCTCAAGAGAAGCCATACAAGATCGCCCGGTTGAAATTGAGTCTTCTTGCGGTGTTGATTAACTTTCTTCTTGTAAGATTCATTGGCCTTTTCAATGTTGGATCGAATCTACTCATGGAGCTTCTTCATTGATTCAGCTCTTTTCTTGCCATCAAAGCTCACTTGAGAGTTAGATGGAATTTGGAATCAAATCAATGGGTGAGAGAGGATTAATTCCATACACAACTTCAAATGGCGATCGACCAGTAGTATAACTTGGCGATCGATTGTAAGCAAATTCAACATGCGCAAGCTTTAAATCCCAATCTTTCAACGATTTACTCACTATACCATGAAGAAGAGTGGTTAGAGTACGATTTGTTACCTCCGTTTGGCCATCCGTTTGGGGATGACAAGCCGTGCTAAATAAGAGCCTTGTACTAAGCATTCTCCATAGAATCCTCCAAAAGTGGCTTAAGAACTTGGAATCACGATCCAACACAATGGTCTTTGGTACTCCATGAATGCAGATAATCTCTTTGAAATATAATTCAGCAATATAAGATGCATCATTGATCTCGTGACATGGCACGAAATGAGCCATTTTAGAGAACCGATCAATGACCACCATGATAGCATCTTTTCCTCTTTGAGTTCTTGGTAGAGCCACGATGAAATCCATGCTAACATCTTCCCAAGGCTGCAATGGTACCGAAAGTGGAGCATACAAACCTTGATGGAAATGGTTTTTTGATCTATGACAAGTTGCACACCTTGAGATGATAGCATGCACATCTCCACTCATCTTTGGCCAATAGAAATGCTCTTGAAGAACCTCAAGAGTTTTGTTAATCCTAAAATGACCAGCCAATCCTCCACCATGCGCTTCTCGAATCAGCAATTCGCGAAAAGAACTCTTCGGCACACATAATTGATTTCCTTTAAAAATAAACTCTTCTTGCAAAGAATATATACCTTGAACTCCTTGCTTGCAATTGTTGATGATAGAGGAGAATTCCGCATCTTCAAAATAAAGTTCTTTCATTGATTGAAATCCGAGAATCCTAGAATCCAAAACCATAAGCATAGAATATCTTCTCGATAAAGCATCTGCTACAACATTAGTGTGCCCCGATTTATATTTTGAGACGAAAGAAAATGATTGAAGAAATTCTACCCATTTTGTATGTCTCGAATTAAGCTTGCGTTGGCCACTAATAAACTTAAGCGCCTCATGATCAGAATGAAGGATAAATTGCTTTGGCCTCAAATAATGACTCCAATGATCAAGAGCTCGGACAATGGTATAGAATTCTTTGTCATAAGTTGAATAATTCCTCTTGGAATCAAATAACTTCTTGCTAAAATATGTCAATGGTTTTTGTGCTTGCACCAGAACAGCACCAATACCAACTCCGCTTGCATCACACTCAACTTCAAATACTTTATCAAAATCAGGAAGTGCAAGAATAAGGGACTCACAAAGTTTCTGCTTGATTATGTCAAAGGTGTTTTGAGCAGCCTTTGTCCATTCAAAAGCACCATTCTTCATTCATTCAGTTATAGGAGCCATGATGGTACTAAAGTTTTTAACAAAACGTTGATAGAAAAAAACAAGTCCATGAAAACTTCTTACATTAGAAATGGACGTCGGAACTGGCCAAGTCTTCATAGCTTCCACCTTGGTTTGATCGACAGAGATTCCATCTTTGGAAACCACATAACCAAGAAACACAATGCTCAGAGAGAAGAACTCACATTTCTCAATTTTAGCATACAGTTTTTGATCTCTCAAGACATTGAAGACTTGTTTTAAATGAGAGATATGCTCCTCCTCGTTCCTGCTATAAACAAGAATATCGTTGAAATAAACAATGACAAATCGACCAATAAAGGAACGAAGAACCTCATTCATAAGTCTCATGAAGGTACTTGGAGCATTAGATAATCCGAATGACATAACCAACCACTCATGAAGGCCACCCTTGGTCTTGAAAGCCATCTTCCATTCATCTCCATCTCGCATTCTGATTTGATGATACCCACTTCGCAAATCTATCTTTGAAAACACAGAAGAACCATATAATTCGTCAAGCATATCATCAAGGCTAGGTATAGGATACCTATACTTAATGGTGATGTTGTTGATGGCTTGACTATCAACACACATTCGATATGTACCATCCTTCTTAGGTACAAGTAGAGCTAGATTAGAACAAGAACTCATGTTTTCTCGAACGTATCCTTTGAAGATAAGTTCATCGACTTGTCTTTGCAACTCCTTTGTATCCTCCGGATTGCATCGATAAGCTGGCTTGTTTGGTAGCAAAGCACCGGGGATCAAATCAATTTGATGCTTAATACTTCTTATGGGAGGTAATCCAAGTGGCAAATCCTCTAGAAACACATCTGCAAATTCTTTCAGCAGACAATGCATTTTTGGATGTATGGGTGGCACCATCTCACTCTTTTTCTCGACCAAAAGCAAAGCAAATACATTCTTTTGTTTGCTAATGGCTCTCTCAACCCGTGTCTCACTCAAGAACAGATTTTCCTTACAAGTGTTTCCCTCCCCAGGTTGATTATTATGTATCGAACAAGGACCCAATGGTAAAAGAGTAATGCATTTTTGTTCCTTCTGAAAAGAGTATGTGTTTTTCCGACCATCATGCATAGCATTTATATCAAATTGCCACGGTCTACCCAATAACAAGTGGCATGCCTCCATAGGAATCACATCACATACAACCTCATCTCGATAGTTATACCCAATCGAAAATGCTATAAGAACGCGTTTAGTTACCTTGAGCTCATTCCCTTGATTGAGCCATTGGAGCTTGTATGGTTGAGGATGTTTCGTTATTGGAAACTTGAACTTGTCGACAAGAGATGTCGAAGCAACATTGGTGCAGCTCCCACCATCGATGATCACCGAACACACATTTCCATTAATAGTGCAACGCGTGTAAAATATATTCTTCCTTTGCTCTTTATTAGGAGAAACTTCAACATGCAATGGTCTTCGGATGATCAACAGCTCACCATCATCGGCTTTCTCAACAACTTCTTCTTTCCGATCAGATTCGGAAATATTTTGGTCTTCATTGTCATCAGCCTCTTGAAGCACCGAATTAATCTCCTCAATTTCTTGAAGAGTCATAACTCTCCGATTTGGACAATTTGCTTGTAAATGCCCAAAGCCATGGCACTTAAAGCATTTCCTTGCATCACCTTCAAACTTTTTTTGGACTTCTTTGGAAGGCTCTGCATTATTTCCCTTGCCTCTGTCTTTTGTTAACGAACTCTCGCCCTTGCTTGAGGAAGCACCCTTAAAATAGGATGTCACCTTTGTTGAGGTTCTAGAGGAAAACCTCTTGCTCTTCAATTGTTTTTCGACTTTTATGGCTAACTTGCATACGTCTTCAAAGGACCAATATGGTTGAAGTTCAACCATATCAGCATTTCTCGATTCATACCGCCGAGAAAACGAGCGATGGTTTGCTCAGGAACTTCTGGAACTTCACTCCTTATTTTGAGTTGTTCAAACTCACGAATGTATTCTTCAACACTCATCCCATGTTGTCTTAGGGAGTTCAATTTGAGAAAGAGATCTTGCTTATAGTTGTCGGGCAATAACCTCTTCTTTATCAACTTCTTGAGTTTTTCCCAAGACTTGATTCGGCCTTTTCCTTCTCTTGCTCGTTGATACTTTAGATTCTCCCACCATAGAGAAGCATATTTGGTCAATCTTAGGATAGCAACCTTACATTTCTTCTCATCCGAATAGGATTTGAATTCAAAAATTCGTTCGGTTTTGTGTAGCCAATCTACAAAGTCGTCGAGATTAAGATTATCGTCAAACTTGGGGACCTCCACTTTAATGTCTCTTTCATCCTCTTTATGCCTCCCTCTCCGTCTTCGTCTTCGAATTGGAGATTCAGAATCACTAGAGTGCAGAATCGTTCGGTTGTCTCTAGTGGACTCGGAATCACCATCGGAATTTTGACGAGATTCAGAATCGTCACGCCGATGTCATTCATTGGGACGCCTTGCTGGTTGTCCTTGTCTCGCCAAATTCTCTAGAAGATTGAGGACTCGCTCCATTTGTTGTTGAAGATTTTGAATTGCATGATCTCGCCTTTCGTTGTGCCTTTGCTCCAAAGTCAAGCCTCTAGGAACTTGTTCATCCATAAGGAATTTGTAACAAAAAAAAGAAAGGAATCACTCAAATGAGTTGAACCTTGAGCTTTGATACCAATATTTTGATGCGTGATGGGGTGAGTGATTCTAGAACGGATTTTTCAGATGGGATTTTTGTGGTTAAGTATATAGAGTATTATATACGAGGAAGAAATGAAAAGGAATAAAAAAAGATAAAACAATCTCCTCCCAAGGTATGAAGGCCTTGCCACCAATCGAGGATGAGGATCAAGATCTACAAAGCTCACCACCAAGGCCTAAAGCTTCCACCAGCCAAGGATAAAGAACTTCGGGATAGGAGAAGCTCACCACCAAAGCCTAAAGATTCCACCAGCCAAAGATAAAGGGCTTCTTGGCTCTCCACCAAGGAGTGATCTACGCTCCAAGGATAAAGAAACCGAAAGGAGTCATCCGCTCTCCAAATGAGTTAACTCAAGTTAAGGAAATCTCACCATTCTCATTCATGAAATTCGTATATCTTACATTGGATAGCTTTCCTCTATTTATAGGAAGATTTTAGCCTTACGAAATATTAAAAACAAACTTTAATGACCTAGGAATTGAAACGTTCGACTCTTGAGCTACATAAAAATAAAAACGGCTAGAAACTTAATAAAAAGCCTTCACAATCACGGGAACTAAATGCTATAATAAAGAGCCTTTACTATCACGACAACTAAATGCCATAATAAAAAGCCTTTATTATCACAGGAACTAAATGCCATTTAATCTTCGGCCTTCCATATTCTCGAACCGTTAGCTTTCCGTGTTCTTGAACCTCTAGCCTTCCCAAAATTCGAGCTCCTCTCTTGACTAGAAAATAATCCTTCTGAAGCTTCTTCAATTGGTCATACAAGACATCTAAAATGGCCACCCATTGATACCTATTGATATACCACAAATTAATTAACATTATTCATTCAAAGTGATCCATCGAAGCACATAATGCCCAATTTCTTTATTGGTTTGGATAAGCATCAATGGTTCTAAGTTGGTCCATGGAGTTTCGTGCCCAATTTCTTTATTGGTTTGGATAAGCATCAATGGTTCTAAGTTGGTCCATGGAGTTTCGTTGGATGCTCTCGCATCACATCATCTCTTTTGTTCATCAATCTGACAACTGCTTTCATGGTACCCAAAATTTCTCCATGGAACAACTCTTTAATCTTGTCAATTTGCTTCTTCACCTTCTCGCAGAAATTGTGCATCATTGATTTCATTCGGGTGAGTCTCTCTTCAAAGGAGGACATGACATCCTTCGAGGAAAGCTCTCTTAGCCCTCACGTGAGTGTCCTTCTATTGGACAACCTTTGATCATCCTTTCATCAAACGTAAAAATCCACCCTCCCTAACCATCATTAAGATTATCATCTACCTTATTAAATGCATTATATATATATATATATATATATATATATATATATATATATATATATATTTCTAATACTATCTTGAAGAATTTTTAAAAGAAAACTGATTACGTGACCATTTTTAATATACGGTAAAAATAACAATTTATAATTATAAAAAATTAAATTATAAATTATTATAAATTATTATGAGTTCGGGTGAATACTTACGCTAGCTCTTCGGCGGGTTTTGTCTTGAAACCTCCGGTCCGTGACAAACCGGCCCTCTTCTCCGTGCCGGCCTACACCCCGCCGGAAATTCCGAAATCCAAACCGCTCGAGCTCGCCGGAGAAGAAAGAGAGAGATCTCTCGGCGGTCACCGTGCGACGGCGAGTCTCGCCATCGGGGTTCAGCCGATCGTCGCTCACTTGTCGTGGCCTCCATCTCGCTCCCGAGGGATCGCGTCGGTTCGCATCCCCCAGGGCCATGACGGAGACCAAGTCCAAGAAGCTGCTGATCCTGTACGCGACTCAGACCGGAAACGCCATGGACGCGGCGGAGCGCGTCGGCCGCGAGGCCGACCGCCGGGGCTGCCCCGCTTCGGTCATTTCCGTGGACGAATACGACGCCGTGAGTCTCGAATCGGCCTCTCCCGCTCGCATCGGCTTGTTAGGATGAACGGATTGCGTTGTTTGATATTAGTTCGAGAGTCGGTGATGCTTTTTCAGTCGTCCGTACGTTGATTTTGCGATGGTCGTATCGTTCGGAGGCGATGCGTTGGCTCATGCTGAGTATGTGTTTGCTTTTATGCGTGGCAGAGCTTATTGCCTCTCGAGGACATCATCGTGTTTGTAGTTTCGACCACAGGCCAGGGGGATCCGCCGGATTCCATGAAGGTGGGTTTAGGCCTCATGTTGGGTTTTGAGGCTTTCTGATTTCGAGTTGCTGTGGTGATTGGATTGGTTAGCGTTTGTAGCTCCTGACATTCCCTTGTTTTGTGATAAAACAGGTGTTTTGGAGGTTTCTTTTGCAGAGAAATCTGAACCAGCATTGGTTGGAGGGAGTGCGTTATTCTGTGTTTGGGTTAGGTGATTCTGGTTACCAGAAATACAATGTAATCATGTTTTCGCTGCTTTCTAATGAGATTGGCATATATGCTTTAATGATGGCATCAAACATTCTGGCCCTGATTTCCACTGTCATGCAATTGCTGCTTCTGTGCTTATTCTATGGAAAATAGGAGAATTTATTGAATTTCGTGTAATAGGATTGTGACCTTTTGAAGTCCTAGGATGCATTTATGCCCAGCAAAGCAAATTGCTTTTGATTGAAGTTGATCTTCAAAGCATTTGGTGTCTGATGCTACTTCTGCTCTCAAGGCCCAGCACCATCTTTCTAATAATCATAGTTGCATGACAGCAATTTGATCCTTAGATGTACTTAGATGTAACTGCCAACATTGTTTGTGGGGATCATCTGGCGTCTATAAATTTCACCATTAGGTATTCTGAGTGTGTTAATCCATTATTGTTATATGTTCCTTGTCCCTTGTAGAATTGTAGTTCAAAGGAAGTGCTTAGAGTAGGTTTCTTTTGACTTTTTATGGTGCTATTTGCCGGTATTTTTCTTTCCACAGGAACAAGCAACCATTTTAGTAATTTTCTTTTTGGTGGAATCAAGTAATGTTGCATATGCTTTAAGCATAATTGATAGTGTGTCAAGTTCAATACTGTCATTGTAATTTAGCTTGAATTCTACCCAGACTTTGTCTTTTTTGTTATTCTTTGGTGAAAACGTATCTTGCCAACCATTTCTCTCATCCCATTCCTCTTCTCTTCCTGAATAATTCAGCTTCCTTCAAGTTTAAGTGCCTGGGTGTCTCCTGGATTCATCCTAGCTTTCAGTGCTACTTTGTTAACTCATACCATTTGTTGCAATATTCGTTTCTCCCTCTCATTTACTTCAGCTAGAGGAACTTATCTTCATCTTCATGACTGATGACTGCAGTTTGTTGCCAAAAAACTTGATAAGAGACTTTCTGATCTTGGAGCACAGGCCATTGTTGAAAGAGGTTTAGGGGATGACCAGCATCCTTCAGGGTATGTCATGGTACTATAAACTAAATCCTTAGTAAAAAATTGTTATGCTAGTTCTCACACGATTAAATGGAGAAACTTTGCTTTGCAAACTAGAGTCTTGGTAATCTATCAAATGACATTTTTCCCCTCGGAATGTAGCTTCCAAGTTCTGGCTAGTATTATGGCATGTGACCATGTGACTATGTGAAATCATTGGTATTTTCTGGCTCATGCTTTTGGAGCTCATCTTACCTATTTATTAGGATGGTTAAGTTTGGTGGCATGTAGTTCTTTGTCATGACTGGTTGTATTATATGCTTTCTCATTTCTATGTAAACCTGTCTTTTACGTTACTTGTGTAGTTGTGAACCACTGTTGCTTTTCCAATAATAAAACATCAGAAACACCATCAGAGGAAAGTAAGTATATATTCATGTCTTTCTTTTACTTTTGAACTAACATGGTTGATTAGTTTTTGAAATGTAGTGTCCAGTGTTTATGAGTAGCTTATGCCTCCATGAAATAGGAGCTTTGTCAACTGACTTTAATAGTTTTATTTGGTTTTCTTTTATAATCAATATTTTGTTGTGTTTAAGGAAGTGTGACTTAGAATCCCTTCTTTATTGCACTGTACTTTTATTCACAATTGTTTCTCTGTCACTTCATGGGAGTTTCATGGTAGTTGACTCTTCATGCTAGAGTCTTTCACCTTAAGATAAGGTCAAAATTTGAATAAGCTAAGCAAACAACATATTTATTTGTAATTCAAGGTATGAAGGTGCTCTGGACCCTTGGTTGTCATCCTTGTGGAGAATGTTATATCAGATGAATCCAAATCTATTTCCCGATGGTCCAGATTATGTGATATCAGATAAGAAATTTCTGGATCTGCCAAAGGTTCAGATCAGATACCATGCCGCTGATGAAGTGAATCCGCAATATGCAGTTGGTTCAGGTAATTTGGAATCTGTCTAGCACGTATTGATATAGGGTATACAAGTGGTGTGGATCTAGATTAAAAAATTCAAGCTTAGCCAAAAAACGTACTGGGTGTCAGTCAATCAATCTATTGCTAGAACTAGATGCGCTGTTCTAGCTAAGTTGGGGTATTAGGAGTGTTAGTATGCATGGTTCTTCATTGTCTTACTAAGTAGATATTGCAGGGTGCAAAAGAAGAGATCACTGAGTTGTTTATCCAAATTATTTTTATATATGTGTTCAGGCTGTATTGTCATTTGGACTCTTTTTCTTTCTCAATTATTCAGGCGTGTCATGCACAGAGATTGAAATTGAGAAGGCTCGCTCTATGTCTCCTGCAAGATTCTCTGGTCGCCAAACAAGACCTGATTGCTTTCTTAAATTGGTAATGTCCTACTCATATGATATAGCCAATTTATAATTTGCAATTTCAACCCTTTGCTTTCAAGTTATGGTTGATTTTGTTATCAAACATATGCTATAACTTTGTCTTAACTCCATTGGGGGTGAGTTCAGTACTTCCAGAAGTGAGAAGGATAAGTAATCAAAAGTAAATAATCCAATATTCCGAGTAATCAAAACCAAATAATATAATATACTGACAAGCCAAGTTTCCCTATCAACCATATTCATTTGGCAAATCTGCTAAGGCCCTGTTTGGTAAATTTTATTTTTATTCCCCGGAACAACTATTTCTGTTCTTCTGTTCTAAGAAACGAAAAAAGAATAGAAACTTGTTTGGTAAAATTTTTGTCCCCAGGAACAATATACCTATTTTTTTGTTCTCAAAAATAGATTTGGAACAAAAACAAAATGTAGAAAAAAATAATTTCTTATTCCCGGAAACAATTTTTAGAATCTATTTTTTTTCTCTTCTCTCTTCTTTTCTTTTCTTCTTCTTCTTCTTCCTTTTGGCTACACCGGCGACCTCGCTGGAGAGTCGTTGGCCCCCGGAGACGCCAAGCCTCACCGTGGCTAGGCAAGGCCGAGCCTCGCCGGTGGCTAGGCGAGGTCAGGCTTGGGCCTCACCCTCACCGTGGCCGCAGGAGGCTTGGCCTCACCAGGCCAGGGCAAGGCCCTGAGCCTCGGCCAGCCAGCCACCAGCCACAGTGGTGGGTGACCGGCCAAAGAGAAAAAGAAAAAGGAAAAAGGAAAAGAGACAAAATAAGAAAAAATAATAAAAGAATTAAAATTTAAAAGAAATAAAAAAAAATCTAAGAATCCTACCAAACGTGTTTCTATCCTGGGAATAGAAATTTTGGGAAGTTACCAAATGCGTTATTTTGCTCAAGAATTGTTCCCGAAAATAGAATCGGAAAAAACCATTTCTGATCAAAAATTGTTCCTCGGAACAGAAGCATCACCAAATGCGCCCTAAATCTATTTCTTTTTTGGTCGAAGGTGATGTGCTTAATGAGTGAAAAAGAATATAAAACACTTTAATGCTGCATGCTGTGGAGCTGAATTTGGATTAGGAAAGCACAAGTATATTGATTAATCCTTTTTCTTCTTTTCCTGAGTAGGTAAAAAACCATTGCTTGACCAAGGCAGGCTGTGGAAAGGATGTGCGTCACCTCGAATTTAACTTTGAGTCATCCGTAAGATTTTTAGATGTACTGTTCAAAAATTTTGGAGATTGATTTTCTCTTTCTCATATAACGTGTAATGATGAATTTTCAGGCTATTGAATATGATGTAGGTGATGTTCTGGAAATTCTTCCTGGTCAAGATCCTAAGGCAGTTGATGCTTTCTTGGAGTGTTGTCATTTGGACCCTGAATCATTCATTACGGTAGGGACTGTTGCAGTCAGACTGATTATTTATCATTACTGCCATGATCTCGCTGTAATAATGGGAAATTCTTCTTTAAAATGGACACATTCTTTGCTACAGTCACTGTGTTGTTCACCTCCTTTGCGATTTTACTATGCATTCATCTCCAGCAGATTTTAGCTGTACTCCAATCGCATGCTTATTACGTTTCTGTGCATATACAGCCACATATACATATATAGCTAATGAAGGACCACTATAAAGTATGTCCATTTGGACTAATAATTTGGATGCTAGAGTATATGCTCTATGGCTATTTTCCCAATAGAAGCCAAATAAGTATATTATTCTTTTGACTGGTCATGCTGTCTTTGTGGTATTCTTTTTCTTTCGAATGTTTCACTTTGACATGCATGAGCACTCTTAGACAAAATCTCATTCTGGCACACATACTAAACATCTTGGTAATGGTGTTCAGATAATTCAATTCCTTTTCATATTTTGTCCAACTGAAGAGCAGTGCTACTTGCTGGTTTCTTATCTTTTTATTACAAAATAAATTGCAGGTAGTTATTGTTCCTCATATTAGATTATAAAATCCCATCAATTACTCTCGTGCATAAAATTAGTTAAGCTCATTTTAGAGGGTTGTTCTAGTCTTCAATATCTTCCCTCCACTCCCTATAAAATTTTGGACTTAATTCAAAGATTAGCCAATTAGATTTAGGGTGTGTCTTGATTGACTTTTACTTTGTACTTTTTGCTTAATCAGAATTTCATGATGTACACATTTTGACTTTTATTGTATCCCAAAACACCTGAAACTTACATAGCATATAAATGTGTCCATGTAAGTTTAGCATTTTTTACTAATAACTTTTCTGGTATCAGATAGTATTTTAAGTTTAGGTGGGAAAAACTTTCTGTCTATACTTAAAACTTACATGAACAACCAATTATAATCTAGAGAACACCAAAGCACATAAAAAAATGCTATAATGACTAAATCTCAAATGAATCCTAGCTAATTATAGAAATCAAGGCAGAAAAGTCCCTTTCCCTTGAAGAACTGTTATCTGAGTTTCTCATACACCTCTGTGCATGATTACTAATTGCTGGTTGAAACCATTTTTCTATGCTTCAGATTCATCCAACCAAAAAGGATAATCGAGTTCTAGCCAATGGAACAAAGGCCTCAATAGTCCCCATCAAATTAAGGACCTTCGTTGAGTTGGCAATGGATATTTCATCAGCATCACCACGACGTTTCTTATTTGAGGCAAGAGTCTTTTATGTCTGATGTTAGAATCCCTATGCTTATCAAATTACGATCAACTCCTTTATGCTGGGAAATGCTGGAATAGATAGTTCATGAGCATTAATATAGAGTTGAAATTTGTACCTATTGATCATGGCTTTGGTCTGGTGGTTTTTAACTCAGTATGTCTTGCATATTTTTGCTCTATTTGTACTAATAGCACCATCTATCAGGTAATGAGTTATTTTGCTACAGCCGAACATGAAAAGGAAAGGCTTCAATATTTTGCATCAGCTGAAGGAAGAGATGATCTATACCAATACAACCAAAAAGAACGAAGAACCGTTTTGGAGGTGAGGAAACTAAATTAATTGTACGATATTTTATTATTTGTGAAACATTTGGAAAGAAATCTTACCTTTCATGAATGTATTTGTCCTCAATATGCTCCACAAAAGAAATGGAGATTTTTTAGCTTTGTCAAAATGGTATCAAATCATTCTTTAAAATCATGATATTCCTCCTCTTCGATTACACTATTGACATCATCGCTTGTATATATGAGTGAGATTTATGCTACATTGAGGTATGTATCCTGCTAGAGGTTTTATGTTAATCTTTTCCCTGCATCAGGAGAGGAATTCATTAGTAAATTTTCAATTTTAAATAGGTATTACAAGATTTCCCTTCTGTACAACTGCCACTCGAGTGGTTGGTCCAGTTGGTTCCTCCATTAAAAACAAGGGCTTTCTCCATTTCATCTTCTCCTTCAGCCCATCCCAATCAAGTCCACTTAACTGTGAATGTTGTGTCATGGAAAACGCCTTTTAAGAGGAATCGAGCAGGGCTCTGCTCAATGTGGCTGGCCAATCTTGATCCTAATCAGGGTGAGTTAATAACTAGGCAGACATACTCTACAACAATATGTAGATGGAATTATCAATTGTACATATTGCAACGCTAAATGCTGAATCTGACATGGTAGGTGCTTGTATTCCGGCATGGTTTCAGAAAGGTTCACTTCCTCCCCCACCACAATCACTACCTCTCATCCTCGTTGGACCTGGAACTGGATGTGCACCATTTCGTGGTTTCATCGAGGAAAGAGCCATTCAAAGTCAGTCTATGTGGACTGCTCCAATCATTTTTTTCTTCGGTTGCCGAAATGAGGAAAGTGATTTTTTATACAGAGATTTTTGGTTAGATCATTCACAAAATGACGGGGTTCTCTCCGATGCCAAGGGCGGGGGCCTTTTCGTTGCTTTTTCTAGAGACCAACCTCAGAAGATATATGTGCAACATAAGATACGGGAGCACAGCCAAATGGTCTGGAATTTGTTGAACTCGGGAGCTGCTGTCTACGTTGCAGGTTCTTCAACCAAAATGCCCACTGATGTTTGGTCAGCCTTTGAAGACATTGTATCTAAAGAAGGTGCCGTTTCAAGGGAATCTGCCGGTAGGTGGCTTAGGGCACTGGAGAAGGCTGGTAAGTATCATGTTGAAGCTTGGTCTTAAATTTGTGCCGGCTCGTCCTCAGACAGACATTGGTGGAGGATAATGAGGCTGACCCTGCCTTGCGTGGAAGAGCTGTTTTGGGGTACTTTGAGTTTTTCGACCTTCAAGCAACAATACACATCCTTCTTCTAATCAGAAAGTCGATTTTTTCCTGGTGTTACAAGGCTTGCGAGCTCGAAGTAGGATGGTCTTCACTTAGTTTCCTAGAAACGCTTTACAATATGATCTCTTGTAATTTGGTGCTCGATATGAAGGGCTTATAGAGATGTTGGAATGAATGTTGTGAAAGGAAAAGGTGGACTCCCGTCGAGATATATTGATTTCCAATATAAGATGTCCATGAGACGATTGATTTCTCTGCCTTACGCTGACTTCAGAGGAATGTGAATACCTTGCTTTTCATCCGCTCATCCGGGGACGTTAGCTGGGACTCGGGATGAGTTGAGACGACTCAGTTCGCTGCTTCAATTCGACTCAATTCTTCAGAGCTTAAGTACTAGACGCAATATACTCATCTGTTCATAATGCAGGTCCGTAAGGGGAAAAAAGGAGCCAATTCATGCCAAGTATTTGATATCAATCAAGTACTTAACTGATGCATTGCAACCGTTTTTAGCATGAACCCTGAAAAAGACTAAATTGCAGCTTGTTGAGCAAGTTAATGATCACGGATGGGATAGTAAAATCGCAACATGGTAAAAGGTATTTTTAACCTTCACTTTGAAATTCTTTTAAGTTCATACCCGGAATGTCATTAGCACTTAAAAGTAAATCTCTTGAAAAGCTGTGCCAAACTCTACAGGAACTTCAAAGGTACAATGTCGCACTGGAGCCCTATAAATTTGAGCCCTTGTATTGATATGAGAAAGTCTCAAATATGATGGTACATATGTTCAACGAAAAATATTTTTCTAAAGATAATCATTGGCATTACTTAAAATAAAAGGTCAATGTAATGAAAAAAATATTTATTCATTCTTGTAAGAGATACAAACGATTATTTTTAGGAAAATATTTTACAAATTATTCATTTTCTATCAAAAAAAAAAAAGTATAGTTACTTAATTCAAAAATATTGAAAATAATCAAATTAACTATTTTAGACAACCAGTAGATAAAGTGATTAATTTAAGAATTTTCTGTTTAAAAAGTACAAATAAATCTATCTGTTCAATTCCAAATTAAGCCATAAGAGGGAGTAATGCAATTTTATAAATATGTCCATGTTGGCGTTCCCTAAAGAACAAATAATTTTTCTCCATGAAGAATTTTTGAAGAAAGATTGGAGGTAAACATGCAAATGTTACCCGCAGTGAAAACTGCAAATTGACTCGAATAATTAATTTCAAATTGGGCTGGGCTGAGAATACTTTCTTCATGAGCCCAATCAGTCCATGAGGTGAGGCCTCAACAAAAAGCCCAATTCCTTTCTTCCTGAACATCATCTTATCCTCCCACCATTATATCACCAAAATCCAGAATCTCTCTCTCCCTCTCTACATTTGAGACTTCCCTCGCTCAAAGCTTTGATAAAGTTTCAATTCCGTCCAAGACAATGCTGACCATGGCCGTAGAACCCAAGGTCAGCGCCGCTCTCGTGCAGCGCCCGCCGTTTCTCTGCTCGGACGCTGTCTTGAAGCCGTCCAGAGCTTCGTTCTTCGCCGCAAGGAAGACCGGCCCTTGTGCCGGACTCAAAGTGCGTCGTTGCGGGTCGAGAGGAATCAGAATCTCGGCGGTATCCGCGGCCGCCGAAGCAGTCGCCACAGAGGAGACGCCGGCGGCGGACTCTACCCCGGAGGTCGTGCAGGACAAGGAGGTGGAGCTTTCTTGTTCTTTTTTTTTTTTTTTATACTTTTATTTCAACTCTTTCTTGTGTTCGAAGTGATAGTTTTCTGTGTTTGTGGTTATGCCTATGAGAATTGCGACAGAATGTTCACGTGACTTGCACTCTTTTTCTTGTTATGAGGCTTAGCTTATTTGGGGAATGGAATGATCAGGGAAGAGTAGCTGATAAAATTTAGAGGAAGCATTAGCTCAATCTCAAGTAGGTAGCTAAGTTCTAATACAATTGTGAATTTCCAAGTCGGTTTTCCGAGACACCTGCGTATGGAAACTGAGGAGGGGAGGATCAGTTGGTTGAAGATCATAGCGTAAAGCGAAGAGCAGCCTGTGGAATCAAATCCTGTACTATAGCAATGGCGTTACACCTGAAAATGTTTTACACTTTTGCTCTATTTTGCTCCTAAAGAATCTGTTGATGTTATAACATAGTAATGTCCTAGCGATAGTTGACGCATTTGGTAGATAACAATAAGGAGGGATGAGGAGATTGAACAAGTGTTTAAAGAGGTTTGGCTGTACATGTCTATGTTCTCATTTCCAGCTCTAGGGGCCTCGAACTAAGGCTGAGCTCCACTACTTCAATCAAGCAGTACAACAGTTGCAATATATTTTCCCCTGCAACAGTAGCAGTTGCTTCTGTAATTCCCCCCTGGATACAAAACCACCTCCCTTTCTGAACACCTCCAGTAAGAACACAACCTGATTTGTGTACAACTCAAGTACAGTGAACCCATTCCTTCTCTATTAACACACTGAGTGGCATTATGCTTTTCTTCTCATAAAAAATTTAGTCTCAATTTCACAAGTTTTTGATCCCTCAAAATGTAATCAAGAAATACTCTTCAGAAATTCAGAAGTGTATAAATAAGAATAAATGTGATAATCAGGGTATGCTTCTTTGGGTGCTGTCTTGTCTTAGCCTTTTTCTCTTTTCCTCCATTCCAGCCCTTATAAGCTTCAAATTTGAAGATTTTCCTTATGATCCGCTAGCTGTTGCATCTTATGCTGACTTTCATTAGGATGTGCATTCATGTTTCTAGAATCCTTAGTAGCTTGATTGTCAATCACATAAACAACTCTCCATATATGTGCTTCAATCAAATTTTCAATCACATCTTCAAGCCAACTAGCCTTTTCTCACATTTAGCGATTCCCTAGCCCAAATTTTTTTCAAATAACTGTAAACATTATCAGATATGCGGATCACAAGTCCCATAAACAAATGTAATCGATCTCCAATCACCTTGATCCTCTCCTTAATAAAAAGATATCTATCTTTTGTTTGGTCTATCTTTGATCAATGCAATTTCATCAATCAACTATTGTGTCTCACATTGAGTCCATCCAAATTCAAAATTTGAAAAGTCTTTGGTTCATTAGAGCACCTCATGCTACTAAGCGACAACACTTCCCACTTCTATTTTTCGTAGCACTTCTTTACGTTTTTATTGTGACCTCCTCAATGGAGATTTTGCTTCTCTGTTTTATTGCATTAATAATTGAAGTTTGTTATCAAGCTCCGTGTTAGAATGTATAATCGAAAGACTTGAGTTAGCAGGAGGAGAGGGACTGCATGTATGTGAGGCACATTATAACTATGTATTGAAGCAGTGTGAGAATATGATTGACACTCCCCTCGCATGTAAGCTGATCCTTTACAGTCACACAGCTCAAGCTCTGTTATTGTGAAATGGGCACAACTCTTATTTTCCGTGAGCCAGTTGTTGTGAATCCAACACGAGGAATGAGTTTGAGAGGGGAGTGCTGGGATTCAACCTCTTGACTTGTGCTCTGATGCTATGTAAGAATGCCCAACCCCAAATTTTAAGTCAATAGGTGGAGAGGAAGACTGTGTATAAAAACCACATTATGTATTTATACAATTTAAAATTATACTTAACACTCTAAATCTCCCTCATGTTGAAATTCATTCTTTTGGCATCTGACCTACTCTTTGCTTACCAAGGACACGCAACTGGGAAATTAGACACACAATTTGCACCTTTGTGAGCTTGGGGCACTTGTTTGGTTTGCTAATATTAGTCTGTTTGCATTTTTAGGTTCTTCGGTTTTTTTAAAAGGCATTCTTACTTGGTTAAACAGGTCTGTTTGTTGGAATAATTTGTTTTTATATTTATATTTTTGGATGGTCCAGAAGCTTGGAGTGGTTGTAAAGCCAATGGATAAACCCAGACTTGTCTTGAAGTTTATTTGGATGGAGAAGAACATTGGGATTGCACTAGATCAAATGATACCTGGTCACGGCACAATTCCGTTGAGTTCCTACTACTTTTGGCCAAGGAAAGATGCATGGGAGGAGCTTAAGGTCTTACTCGAAAGCAAACCATGGATTTCACAGAAGCAGATGATTATTCTTCTTAATCAGGCTACTGATATCATTAATTTGTGGCAACAGAGCGGTGGTGATTTATCATAAGCTGTAGCAGTAGCATACTGGAGTCTGTGTTTCTGTGGTCTATTTGATTTTACCGGTTGTTATATCCAAATTAGCCAAGTTTCATGTAATCCGGAACACTTGTAGCTTCTGTTTATGTGTATTCTTCCTGTTGTATTAGCCTATCAGGTTCTGTTTAATTATGTATCTTATTTGAGGTAAAGTTGAGAGAGGAGCATAACGTATTGGGTTCGATACTATACAAAATTCCTGCTGTAATATATCTTCTACCGCAAAGTTCTGGGTGGCTGAATGCATTTTTACCTCTTTGATTGCGGCTGTATTGCATATTATTTTGCTTTTCTGCAGTCCAATGATAATGCTTATGTAACGGGCGTGAAAGGAGAAACTTCTTCTGGAGCCCTAAACACGCAGAAATACCTATGCTACTACAATCTGGGCTCCTTTAAGCAAGTAATTCATTTTGCCCAGCTTTACTAGTTTCTGTACAATCAGTAGGGAATGGAACCTGCGTTCTCCACACCATGCGAGAATTAGCTCGGGATGAAAGCTGGTAGGGGTACATAATAATGCAACAGTAGGTAGGGGTAGACGAATACATGATAAATCAACAAAAGAATAGTTGAACCTAGAAGTGAATACATGATAAATCAACAAAGAATAGTGGAACCTGGGGACAGACTCATCTTTTTATTCCGTGCACTGAACTAGTCCCGCTGTTTCTGTTTTTGTTTAGATATGCTTAATAGCTCTATACTTTGATTCCTATTCAGGAAGCATTCATCTGCAACTTCCATTATGTTTTGCAGGATTAAGGAACTCAGTGATGGTTGATCTAAGCTTTCTATCTCTGCTCCATACCCTACCACCCGCACTTTTTGTTCGATTGGTTGTTATTGGTGTCAAGCCACATTCTATTGTCTGAGGGCTCTGTCTGGCTCCATGGTCTCGAAGATGCAATCATCTCGTTTAGAATGTTCCTATCCTAGTTTAAGCCGACTTTCTCAATGCATTTGCCTTTCGTTCTTCTCCCTCTTTTCAAGATGAATCCAAACAGCTTCCGTTTCTTCTTCTTCCGAGTCCGAGTAATAGACTGGATGGATGTTGTCATAAATTGGCCTGTCAGAAAGGGGATCTGCGTCTACCTCCTCTGAAGTTTCATACAGGTCATTTTTATATGTCGATGGTGATGGTTCGTCAGTCATTGAAGTCACAATGATCATCAGGATCATGGTCCCCTGATCCCGATGCTGATAGCCTCACAGCGGTGACCACATCGTTGTACTCTCTCCACTCCATGGAGTACGAGAAGCTCTCATCCTCGCCTATCTTTTCAGATGCATCACAGGAGTCACCATCTGTGAGTACAGAACTTGTTTAACTGTTTTCAGGTTGCTTGTCCTCATAATCTATGCCTGCGTTTTCCTGCAATATAGGATTTATATATTTCAAAAACTGTCCAACCAATTTCGATTCATCAAGCGGTGCCTGAATCTGCTGCTCTAATTCAATGACCTACCTCATCATCAGCATCCTTGAAGTGCAAAATCATTCCATTTTCGTAGGCGATTTCTTGTAGTGCCTTCATCCTACTTTCCACGCTTGGTTTTCTCGTGGAGAACTTCTCAATAATCTGAATTCATTGAGCTTTGAGTCACTACACATTAAAGAAAGTGGCCAATTTTGATCAAGTGATCAGAGTCAAATCATTTACCCTAGGATTCACTCCAGAGTCTTTGCGCAGTTCAACTGCTCGAGCCACAAACTCTTCCCCGTATATCTTTGTGATGACAGTGCGGATCCCCTGGAGCTCAGGGAAGTCCCCGCACCTTGAAGCTGCAAACGTCAAGCTAGATACTGCCTCTTTGAGCTCCTCGGGACATTCCCTGTTTGTAAAAGTGCAGCGAAAAGCCTCAGGCATCATTTGATTAGTTCTTTAGTGTTCTTACTGAAAATTGCGAAGGCCTTGGCAAACTTACATGTTCTTTTGAATGAGCATTCCCCTCTGCACAAGGATGTGGCAGTAGCATTCCAAGATGCAAAACGCATCCACCAGATGCTGCTCCTTAATTACAAGCTCAACCTGTACAAAGATAATCCATATTAGAACGATTGTGCCTGCACGCAAGCACGAGAGAGAGAGAAAGAGAGAAGAGAGAGGTGAAAACATACGTGGAGGAGAGCGCGTTCTTGGTGTCCAAGGCTCAGTAGCTGAACGACATCTGACCAGGCATGGAACAGCCGGACTTCTCGATGTTTTCTGAGGATGGCGATCCTAGAGATGGCGAGTTTTGAGAGAGTCTCGATCCTGGATTCCTTGCTGTTCCTGCCAAGAAGAACATCTAGCTTCCTCCCCATGATCTCTTGGTCTGCTGTATCAGTTGTTGTAAGCTCTTAACAGCAGAAGAGTTTCTCAAGTGCAGACTCAGGCCGTCTCCGTTTGCAGCCTTCTTCAGACTTTATATACCCCAAGGATATAGGAGACGCGTCTGCCGAATGCGCAATGCTCGGATACATTAAATAAAAGAACATGTTCAACTCGCCGGCGTTATTTAATGTACGCGTAGGTCCATACAAAGCTTTTTTTAGCCAGAGAAGACACAGTCAAAGCTCGGCAACGCTGACGTTCCCTATCAAGACAGTTAAAAAATAAGGGTATAGTTTATAATAAATGCTTTGACGTGAGGGTTTGTGACTTGAAGATGTCCAGGGCGAGTTTCTCACTGTACATACAAAGTCAGCAAGCGAATGCCAACGTACGAAGCTCCTGGAGGAATCATTCCTCCCACCTTCGAAGGGACGAAATGGTCTGGTCAAATGGCGGCGAACTATGTCTAGAAGGGACAAAAGGAATACTGCGGAAATCGTACAGATTGTCCTTCATGCGCTGTACTGCGTTGGAAAAACATTGAGTTCTAGCGCTCTGACTTGGCGGAGGCGATGAAGGCTTTGTCAGCCCTTTCATCGACCATTTCTTCGCACGTCGATACTGATGCACAAATGTAGCGTGGTCATTTAACATGGCACGTGAGTTTAAGAGAGTTTTTGTTACGCAAAAAATGAGTAATTTAAACATTATTTTCATAAAAATAATTTTTATATCATTGCAAAAATGAATCAATAAATAATATTTTCATCATCCACGAAGGTTTTTAAACATAAATTGATGTCTATAATGAAAATATTTTTCAATAACTAATTATTTTAAGTGATAGAAGTGATCATTTTAAGAATTTTTCTTTTTAAATCATTTATATTTCGTGAAATGAGCAAAGCTTAAGGGTTTATATTTTTTCTGAGAAAACCTTCACACTTTAGAAAGGAATTATGGAATAGGAGGAACATCAAACCCAAAAGATCCTGTTAACTTTTGGTCATTGATTAAGTGGTGTGTGAAGAACCTAAAAAATTTTTTTCGGAAATAGAATCTTTTGCTTGCTACCCCGTCTATCTACCAAGCTAACTACCACAAGACGAGCTTTATCAAATTACCTTTTGTTTGAGGAAAATAAGGGGTGTCGATAGCTTTGTATTTGTGATGATTGATCGGGAATATGATGTTATCCAAGAGCATATGAAAAAGATTTCTATCTAAAATACCCGATTTTATATTATATCGGCTAAATATTTGGTACCATTATGACGAAAGTGGCATGGCATGATTTTATATCTTTAGAATCATTTACTCTTCTCAAGTTGTCCAATTGTGTAAAGTTGTCCAATTGTGTAAAAAAGACAAGGCCGCTTGTATAATATTATAAATTTAAATTTAAAATAAAAAAATAGAGAGAGGAAGAAGAAGAAAACGTAGCCCCGTGTGGGAGTGTTCGCGGAAGGAGTCAACTTTGACCCCGACACCTTCCATTTTTATGGCTTTCCTCGGCCAAGCGCCGGCGCCGGCGCCGTGAGGATCCTCTCATGGTCCACACGGTACGGACAATTGGACATGATTTGTGTTTTTTCTCTATCTCTCGATCATATTGGATAAAATTGATTTTGTTATTGATTTAGAGGATTTCCTATCTCTAACAAACACACCATCATAAAAACCTCATCCAAGAGAAATTGGAACAAAAGGCTGTAGTGCTGGAGAAAATTGACGCATAGGTTAATAGTGCATATTTTTTTTACCAAGACAATAAGTGCAAGAAAAATTGAATGGTATATAAGTGTGTTGAGTTTTAAAAAGTATGTGGAGTATTCACCTAATAGGAGAATATTGTGATGTGTTTCATACTTTCCATTGATAAGAAGGCACAAAGGTCCTGAGCGGGGGTCCAAGAGGCCCACTCCGGCGAGGGTTGTGAGTTGCGCTCATAAGCTGCCAAAAGGTTTTTATAGTTTGAGCTCATGTTTTATTAATAGTTTAGGCTTAAGCCAATGAATAACTACTACATAATCCATTTCTCTTGTAATTAAGGAATGTAATAGAGAGGAACAATTTGCTAATTATAGTGGAATTCTCTATTGGATGTGGCTACTTTAAGGGTAAACCAAGATAAAACCTTGTTTGTTGAATTCTTTTGCTTGCTTTAAATTTCTATTTTCTTGTGATTGTGCGTTGAATTCTAGTATTAATTATCTACTTTACCCCCTTGACATAAAATCCAAAAGAGTTTGAAATTGATTATTGTCAAAGCGTGTCAATCATCAAACTTTTAATTCGTGTAAATTCAATCATTTTATCCTCCATCGTTTTAATCATACATGCTGGATGCTGATCACCTTGTTTTCCAAAGAGAAACTTAAGTTTAATGGCCATTTATGATTCGGATTAGAATTTAACATCAGAATAATTAGAAGATAAGAATAATGGAAATGTGATAACTTTCATATAATGTTCTTTTAAATACCATAATTTTTTTGCACTCACTCAAGTGCCACATCTTTTAAAAGTCGCTCACTTGAATGTCATAAGCGGTTTGTTTTGCCGGAGAATCTAATACGAAATTAATTTATTAAATAAGATCCAACATGGCTCGCCAACAAGATAATCAACAAGTAAGAAGTTAAAATGATGTCTTTTAAAGATGTATTCAAAAAGCCATAACTCAATTTAAAGAAATTGGGGCAAAATTTTTCAAAATTGAAAAAGTTGGTGAAGAAGCCTGACGGATAAAATTCTGTCAAATACAAAATTGGGGTTCTTAGACCAAGCGAGGGGGGAGGTGATTTGTGCCATCTTTTGGTGAAGAGCCGTGACTCAAAACGAGATTCTCTCACGCACTCTCTCAGGAGTTGTCATCGCCATTTCTTCTCCACGGAACAGATTTTGGGATAGAGAAGTGAGGACAACAATGGACAATAGAGGAGGAGCAGTATCGAAGTTGTCGGACTATGCTTCCAAAGCTAAAGTAAGAGAAGACAGTGCGCGAGTGACAGGAGAGGGAGAAAGCTTCATAAGTTTTCCTTATGTAGTCAACCATTTTCACACACACAGCGTCTTCCCAAAAGAGTCGTTTTGTTAGCCGTCGCCACTCGGACAATAAAAAATTTCACACCGAACGCCAATTTCTTTTAACAAAATCACGTTAGATACAAAACATAAATTAAAAGCTACGTAGGAAAAGTTGCTAACATAGGCACTCAATGGAACAATTTTACATTTATGTGACACTCAAGTGAGTAAATAAATAAAAAGAGTTATGATACTCAAGTGATCACCATATAAAATTACGATATTTTTAATATTTTTATCCCAAACAATTAGAGTACTTCCAATGATAAATTCGTGTTTCTGTCATCAAGATCATAATACCATAGACATTATTTTCCACAAAAAAAATTACATAATTATAAAAAAGTTTCTCTTGACAATTGTTCGATTATTACTTGGGCAGCAATAAAGATGCAATTATTACTTGGGCGTCCACGACTTGATTTGCTTCTCTTTAGTAGATATACTTGGTAATCCAGCTCCCGAAGCTATTAATAATTAATGATGCAAGAAAGATTGTTATCAAGATAACATCTCAACACCTTAGTTTGTTCTTGTATTTCCAAATCGGTATCTAATATCACTAGAATTCGAAATATTATCATGATTTATCTCTCTTTTCATGTTTACTTTCTTAGATGAATTGTTATCAAAGTTGTATATAAACATAGGCCTAAACATGTATTTCATTAGCATTTTTATTGATGAATTGAGAATTCTAATTATGTGTTAAGCTACTAGATTGGTATTTCCTCTTTCTCAATTGGATTGTGATTTCAATTTCTTTAAATATGTCTTACTCGCTATGCTTTAATGTTCTGCATCAATTAGTGTTAGAATGAGATTTGTAGTTCATCAATTGGTATCAGAGCCAGATTCATTTGTTTTGTCAATTGGTATCGGAACATTGCATATTATTTTGCAGGAAATTATTTGCGCAATCAAATTACTTTTTTAGGCCCCGCCCAATCTCAAACTCTGTAGTGGGCTTAGCTTGGCTCGACTGATGGGCTCTCTCACATAGATATAATAAATGAAGAAAAAGTCAACTAGATTTCAATAGTCCCAGACAAGGGCTTTTCCAAGCCCAATGTTTGGTGAGAAAAATAAGAAAAACAATTATTTTGGACGAGCTATTTCCACCTCCTCTTTAGCCGAATAAATACTTTCTTTTGTTAACAGATCAAAATTATATTCTACATTTTTCGAAATAAGTCAATCCGATCACCGATCATCCTACTTTTTCTCTCTCATCTCACTATTCACCTTTTTTTAGATGCTAACCGATTAAAATGACCTTTTCATGTTTGGAAACCTATTAATTGTTAATTAACCTAATCTTTTCTTTCTCACATTTTGTTTCTCACCACTACTTGTCGCATCTTTTTTTCCGTAATTTATATTATATTAAATTTACTTTTGTATTGTAAAATATTCAATAACAAGAAATGCAATTAAACTTGAAAATTCCTCTTATTAGTTATTCCACCACAGACCTAACAACTCTTTTTTTTTTGTCAAATGGCAATACTCTTATTTATTTTTCAATTTCCAAATGGGTCGTCGTTTTTTCCACTTCTAGTTTCGCTAAAATACCCCCAATAAAAGTATTATGACCATTTCACCCATCATGGGTCCCACCTTTCAGCATTTTACGCATCCCTCTTGATGTCTTTTCCTTTTCCCCTTTTGTTTTCTTCTTTTGCGGGTCCAACTTTCCTTCTTCATCCTTTTTCTTTTACTCTCTCTTGCAGGGAATTATATTTCTCTCTCTCCTGTGGCTCCCACTTCTATGCTTTTTGGTAAAACGTCATCGTCTAGCAAAGTTGAGGACAATGCAAAGCACTAAGAGTCAAAGATAGTCAGGATTGTAAAGCAACCTCCGAGCAAGCGGCAATTTCTTGCCGAAATAGTTATTATCGCACCTGGGATTCGCCTCCGAGATGACATCCATGTAAGAATCAAATATGTTGGTGAGAAGAAGTCTATATAATACAACATAAATCTATGAGCAAGAGAATTGCAACCAATTTGATGTCTAAAAAAACTAAGACAAAAGAGCGCCTCATTTTTTTATGATTTGACCCATCTTTATGAGATTTAAGGTTAAAAGCATATCAACTGAGCAGTTCCATGTGAAGTCTGTATAGTATTGGTTTGATCTGCTTATATGAAATGACCCTAAAAGGAGACAATAAAGTAGGCCATTTGGATTTGAAAAGTAGGCTATTTGAAAAGTAAAAAAAAATATGCATAGATGAAATTGCATATATTTCCTAGCAATTCATTTTTGTAGAGAAAATGCCGCCATAATCACCTCCGTACATGCACAAAACTTGGTCGAATGATGATTTCTGGGGTCTAATTAGTGGTTGTGCCATTCTTTATTTAAAACCTACCCAATATAATAAAGAGGAGGAATCCAACCACCCTTTGCCTCTTCACCAATAAACTTTACCAGCTGATTTGCGAAAATGCATTTAGCATACGCACTAGTTTTTCCACTTTCTCAAGAATCAGAAACAAATCATAAAATGTTTCGATCAACCTACAAAAATGAGAAGAAAACTGAAATTTCTCGGGAAAAAAAAAAAAAAAACCCTTCATTATTTACTAAGTCCGAACCATAATTAGACCAATAGTATGGGAAGATATCAAAATGTGCATCTTGAAATCATTCTTCCAAACAGAATGTAGAAGAGAAAGAGATCAACGAAAACGAGTCCGCGAAAAATTTTCAAGAAAAAGAATACTCAAAAAACCAAATGCATGCTCTATCCCAACAAGCCAAAGAAATCAATAAGTTCTATAGTTGAAAGTTAATGGGATGATAAACCTTTTTTCACTTGGTGAAAGCAAAACTTTTTAAATTCGGACAAGATCCGCTTTTCTTCTGTCCACTCTTGTCCACAAAATTTCGAAAACTTTAAAGTAACAGAGAATTCCTAGAAGGAGAGAGAGACACTCTGGCAATGCCAAAAAGGCCGCACCAAACATCCTCAAAAACATCAACTTTAATCAGATTCAACCG
The DNA here is from genome assembly GCA_017140185.1 of Eucalyptus polyanthemos subsp. polyanthemos. Taxonomy (NCBI): domain Eukaryota; kingdom Viridiplantae; phylum Streptophyta; class Magnoliopsida; order Myrtales; family Myrtaceae; genus Eucalyptus; species Eucalyptus polyanthemos. The sequence goes on from CM029466.1 coordinate 20,067,394, forward strand.
TGAATAAAGAATGTATTAATACTCAATTTTTTTAGATATTGAAAGCGAGAGATGAAAGGAGAAAAAGCGGTAAAGCGACCTTCAGGCTTCATTGACCCGAACCCCATCACAAGGAAAATTACCAACGCCCTAAATTTATTCAATTTATCTAGCACCCGAACATTGAAGAGAATAAAGTAAAAGGAGAGAAAAAAAGGGGGAACGAAGAAGATCGAGGAAAGTGGGACCCAAGATGGCACCCACAATGGGTAAAACGGTCAAGACGCTTTGTTGGGAGTGTTTTAGTCAAATTAAAAATGAAAAAGGCGCAACTCCGAATTGAATGCAATGCATGTTATTATTATAGAAAAAGCTACATTCATAAAGTGATCTGATCAAGTGGGTTCTGACTGAAATTTATTCTTGACCTTTTATTTCTTATCAGGATCAGATTTTATTTTATTTTTTTGAAGGGGGTTGTTGGGACAGGGGTTTGCCCCCTCCCGATGAGAAGTCCACAAAAGGAAAAAAAAAAAATTGCACTAGCTACAATTTCATATAAAATTTTAATTGCGTTTTTTGAAATGTTTTGAATTAAATTGTACTTTGATTCAAATTTCGAGACTTATGTTGTATTTCTATTTAATTAACTTTCTAAATTATACTTTAGGAAAGAGAAAAGAGAAAATTTTCTTTAAATATTTATTATCGTAATATAGCAGCATATTTATATAGAATGACATATTTAGTAAATTAAAAATACTTTTGCGTCAAACTTTAAGCAAAGCATGAGAACCCATGTTTATTATATGACAAATCATAATCTATTCGTGTTAAATTATGGACAAATTGGTACTTCGAAAGCTGTCATTATATTATAAAAAAAAAAAAAAAAAAAAACAAAAGAGGTATCTCTAGATAGTTAAAACATTCGCAGATCTTATAATTGTTAAAGAGATCGAATCTCCAAATAATTACTTGTGAAAATATTTTATTTTCTGAGAAATTGCAAAAAGTGGTCACTGTTGTTATTGCCACTTTCCAATTTTGGTCATTGTCCTTTATCTTTTGACGAATTCGATCCTAGGTTAATCTTTTGTCTCGATTCTAGAATAAATCCCCTTACATTTCCACATTTCATCGGAAATGCTAACTATGCGCCGAAGAAGAACACGTGGCCCTGACATCGAATAAAAAAACTAAAATGGTGGCGAGATTTGGAAAAATCGTCCCAATATTATTGCCTATTTTTTGAAGCTTTCTCAACCTATTTTATTTTGTGACCGGTTTGGTCTCTAAACTAATTTTCGATCCAACTTTCAAGATAAATTTCATATTTTCGTCAAAATTATATATTTCATATCATCATTTAACATCCATGCGTTCATGTTAAGCCATAATTACTTGCTCCATGCGTAGGAGCGCGAGCCCTCATTGCAATATGATCATGACTTTCTTATATCACAAGAATCACATTGCTCCTAACTCTAACAATGCAACTTTCTTGCCTAGTTGCGGGATCACTTGATCGAACCTATCACAATCATTTATATCACGAGCTCGGGTACGGGATCCACATGAGATCCATAAAATGAACGGCCATGATATACTTGATCCGTGGATCTGGGTCCTATGAAGAAATTTCCGCTACCGACTATTCATTTTCTTGAGTAGCAATGAATGAGCAGATGTTCACCCTTTTCTAGTGAACCAATTCTGTCGGCAAAGACTATTCATTTTGTTGAGTAGCATTCTATCGACAAAGACTATTCATTCCTTTTCACATCTAGGAGGACGAGCCCTCACTGCAGTATCACCATAAGTTTGAGAAACCATTCACTTGCACAATAATCAGCACAAGAATCACATTGCTCCTAGTTCCACCGACATAACTTTCTTGCCTGGTTGTGGGCCCACTTGACTGGGCCTATCACAACCATCTATATCACGAGCTTGGATATGGGATCCATGTGAGACCCATAAAATGGATGGTTGTGATATACTTGATCCATTGAATCCGAGTCTTATAAAGAAATTTTCGCTGCCGACTATTTATTTTCTTGAGTAGCAATGAACGTGCAGAGGTTTATCCTTTACAGCAAACCAATTCGGTCAACAAATTCCTTTCCTTTCCACACGTAGGAGCACAAGTCCTCGCCACGGTACCACCATAACATCGACAAACCATTCACTAGCACAAGAATAGCATTGCTCCTAGCTCTACCAATGGAACTTTCTCGCCCTATTGCGGGCCCACTTGACTAGGCCTATCACAACCATCTATATCACGGGCTCAGGTACGGGATCCATATGGGACCCACGCAAAAGGTATGGCCGTGATATACTTGATCTGTCGGATCCAAATCTTACAAAGAATTTTCCGTCTGCCGACCATTCATTTTGTCGAACGGCAATGCATGTTCAGAGGCTCACCTTTTTTTTTCTGGCGGACCAATTCGGTGGATAAAGTCCTTTCTTTTTTTCCACCCGTCTGTCCGCAGACACAACAGGAGGTCGCGGATTCACCATCAGCGGGCGATGAATCATAATGTACCTTTCCGCCATCGATGACAATGCGCAAAAGCTTCACATTCTTTTCCGCAAAAAGCGTCTCTCGAGGAGAAGGAAAAAGGGCCACCTCGGCTGTCCTCTTACAACGTGAATGATGGCGAGGGAGGTTCACGCACCGACGAGAAGTCTCCAACTTTGATCGGTTTTTCCAAATCCTGGCTCCAAGTCCTTCTGCATCGATTCCCTCTTTTTTAGCCCGTGATAAAGACGTTACTTTGTGGGCGTGGACTGGTTCGATGCTCTAGATTGGCCACCTTCAGCTTAAAGCGACCGGCGATGGCGATTCTCAGTCTACACGGGAGCGAGACCTTCGACTCCATTGTCATGGTGCTGGCAAAGGTTCTTTTTATAAAGGGCTTTGAGGAATGATGACATCACGCCCCAATATTTTTCCTTTTTTGCAATTTACCCCTTCCGATCTTTCGGTGTTTGCAATTTCCACCCCGACATTATGAATCCGGTGACGTGCTCTCACGTGGTTAGGTGGTGCTCGTTGTGAAGAGCTACAGTGTCCCGCAAATTCGGAAGTATTTACAGTATGTGCCCGAGGCTTTTTTAGATGGTTACAATTTTGCAATGTGCCCCTTGATTTTCTGGAACTCATTGCTAAGTTCCCACTAACATTAGTTGTAAAGTCAACAGAAAATGAAATTGATACTATTGCTACTTCCAGAGAAGTCGACGGTGGTAGTGGACATCATCACTTATTTGAGTGTCATAAGGTCCCACAAAGCAGTGGGAGGAGATAACTAGAACTCGGTGGTTGAAGAGTGAACCGATGACTCAGAGAGAGTGATTGGTTAAGAGAAATCACCAAAGCCGTCACGAAAGAGAATCTTTATCGTCTAATAACATGAGAGAGAGAGAGAGAGGGAGAGGGAGGATGGGAGATGGGTCTTTGGCTAAAAATAAAGATAAGCAATTCTAGATTCCATCCATATTCCATATAAAACCTGGAACCTACGTTGGAATAGGTTCCCTAATTTTTAGAACCTATAACCTACTCTACATACTTAGGAATCAAGAATCTATCATGTCACAAAGTTCTAGGGTCTATCCAAATGCTATCTATACTCTTGATTAAACGACTACAATGATTATCACTTCTAATGTTTATCATTTATTACAATTCATTAATCACAACTTATATTTAGACACACGAAGATTATGAAATATTAATAAAATAAAAGTCTTGGTCATGGATATTAATGAAAATGAAGGCCCAGACTAGTAGTTTAAGATTATGCACTCATTATTGAATGTTATAAAATACTACAAGATCGAGTGAAGATATAGAACAAATAGATTTGATTTAGGTTTCAAGTCCATGCTGCCTATCGAATAGATTTTCTAATTTTTTTAAATTTGGAATCTATCCTACATATGTTGAAACTTAGAATGGAACCAGTTCTCAAGTCTTGGTTCTACTTTAGAAGCATGCTCCCCTCTCGCTAAAATTATTTTAATTTCAACGACAATGACTGCCATGAATCTCTACGGACGTAGTTAAAGCACACGTTCTCTCGGTCCCTCTCCTATCATTTTCTTATTTATTTTATCCTATTGTTATGTTTAATTTATTTTGACTGTACAATTATGGAGGAAACATAGCAGGAGATTTCAAAAGGGACGGGCACATGGGGGGGAGGGGGGGGGGCGCACTTTATAATAATGTGAAGAATTCGAAATTGACGAATGAAATTCTAATTGTGACAAGATATTTCTTTCATTTACCAATGGCACTCACAACTCACGGGAAAGCATAGAATTGAAGCTCCGACAAGAATTTAATCGGAGTCAAACTTTGGGAGCCCATCGAAATTGATTTATGCAAGTCGCGACTATGACAAACGAAGTGACATAACATAATTACCCCGGACTTAGAAGTGACAAATGTGTATTTCAATGGAGGACAAATTATGCCACATTCAATCCGACAATGCTGCGTCATCCAATCGGATCTAGGATCTATCTTACGCAAATCACAACTGTCATATCTCCTCGGGAGAAATGAAATATAGGTACTCCACGCTCGACTAGGCTAGTGTAGACAGGACCAAACTTTCCTCCGTATCCGGTTGCGAGATTGCGTATTTTGGACCTAGAATCACTCAACCACCCAACTAGATAAGTTTCTTGCTTTGCTTGCAAGATCTTTTCACATGTCACTACTTTTGAACCTACGATCTTGTTTCAATCCTATCTTCGGGATTTGTGCTCCAAAGAAAAGGATTCAAATCTACCTTAAAGATATGGTCTTCCCTTAAAATTCCACAATCTTAGGTCAAAAGTACGTCGGCACTTGGAAAAGTCAACATCACGCCTCCTCCGCTTCCTCGATAAAAAGCAGTCTGTCATGGCTTGGCCAGGCCAATCCCTTCTCTCTTAGTCTTCACGTCAATCGGAAACAATTAGGCCCTGCTTATTTCACAAAAAATAAATAATTTAGAAAATATTTTCTTAAAAATAATCCCTAATAATGCTTACAAAAATTAATAAACAAAAAAACATTTTTATCATCTAAGAAAATATTTAACATAAATTGACATAGACAATGAAAATATTTGTCATTAAATAATTATTTCCATCGATGCAAAAAATCATTTTTCAAGAAAATATTTTTCAAATTTTTTATTTTTTACAAATAGAGGGTGGAGTGCTCTTCATTATTTCGGTTTGCCCCTGTGGGCATGATGGACAATCGAATTTCCTTAATACTTGGTAATTAACGTGATTAGATCAATCGGGGAACTCCTTTAATCATGAGAAAAATAAACAAATAAGGGAAAATCTCATCACGGGCGTGGACTTTCAACCGCATCATCTTTACTCGAAGAGTTCTCGACAGAAGGATCAATAGATTATGAGCGTGGTAGTGGTAGCTAATTAATAATTAGTATAGTCCCAGAATTTTAATTAATTCCAATATCAAATTAACATAAAAATTATGATAATGACGAATGCTGGAAATTTTTTGCGAGTTTTCAATCAAAGAAGAATCAAGACCGAAGTGAAGTAAAGCACCGATTCTCGTTCTAGATTCAAGAACATGATTTAGGATATACCCTAAATTAATTAAAGTGGATCTTGGTGAATAATAAGAATGAGTATTACAGACTTAGTCGCATCAAAAGAGACAGAAAAAATGTACACAAAGTATATGTCCTTTATCACTTCTGATGATACCCCCAAAAGTTTTTTGTTGTTAAAGCAAAGTTTGCATATCCAAAGATGCTCTATGTTGGATCTCGGCACCTCATCTAAGTCGACGGAACGACAGAAATTCAAAATATATGGACCCTTTGTATTCTACGTTTAGCGATGTAATTGCACAAACGGGGTTACGAAATTAACAAAGTTTTATTTTGGCATAACTTTATTCTTTTCTTTTTATTAATAGAATGATATTTCACAACCATTCATATTCGCATTGATAAGTTAATTGGACACGGAACAGAGAGACGGATAAAGATAAGAGGATTTCATGTAACGAAAAAAACATTTGGAGCACTACGCCACGTATCAACATTCCTCACTATTTACAACAATACAAACACACCCGCATTCTAGTATTATGTAAAGGTTTTGCTAGGATAATGATTTTTAGTTATTGTGAAAATAATAGTATGTTGTAAGTCACATATTTTCGAATAAGTAGGATCCATAATAATTTATAATTATTTTTTATTTGATTTTTTATGGTCCAACACATGTTCTCGTCGCGAAGTTTCGCAGAACCCGTCTGTTGAAGACTCTATAAATAGGGCATTCAGGATCGCTTACCCTACATCGCGTATCAATCTCTCCCTCCCGTCTGGTCGAGCTTGTGCAGTGCAGAAGACTCTTAGGTGCCATGGCAACCACCATCGCCATGGCGGTTATGGCAACCCTTCTGCTTCTGCTTCTGTTGCTAATCGTGAGAGCCGTGTATGCGACGTTCTCGTTTTACTTGCTGACTCCGAGACGCATCAAGAAAATAATGGAGAGGCAAGGAGTGCATGGCCCTGAACCGCGGTTTCTCATTGGCAACCTCGGCGATGTGTCTTCTTTTGTTGCTGAATCTACCTCCAAGGACATGGAGTCCATACGCCACGACATCGTGGATCGCCTCTTGCCTCATTACGTCAGATGGACCAAACAATACGGTCTGTCCTTGATTTCTTCCTCGTATGATCCAGTTGCGATGAAATGATCGTTATGATGAGAATTAGCTCGTCTTTTTCAAGTATGTCCTGATGAGAATTTTGTTCACAGGGAAGAGATTCATATATTGGAACGGGGTTGAGCCTCGCCTGTGCTTGACCGAGATCGACCTCATCAAGGAGTTGCTTTCCAAGTACAGCACTCAAACTGGAAAATCATGGCTTCAGCAACAAGGATCAAAGCACTTCATCGGGAGAGGGCTCTTGATGACTAATGGGGACGATTGGATTCACCAGCGCCGTATCGTCGCTCCTGCGTTCATGGGAGACAAACTCAAGGTTTGTCCAAGCATTAGCAATTGGTGTTTTGAGCATATTTCATGAATTCTTCTGCAATATATCAGTGAACTGTCTTCATCTCTTCCGTATTTGTGAAAATCAGAGTTATTCTGGGTTCATGGTGGAGTGCACTAACCAGACGCTGCAATCACTGCAAAAGGCCATAGACTCAGGTCGAACCGAGATTGAGATCGGTGAGTACATGACTAGGCTCACGTCCGACATCATTTCTAGGACAGAATTTGGGAGTAGCTACGAGAAGGGAAATCAAATATTCCATCTTTTGACAGTTTTACAGCATCGATGTGCTCAAGCAAGCCGGCATTTGTGTCTTCCCGGAAGCCGGTGAGTTGCGAAATATGTCTTCTTTGTGATACAATGAATTTTTCAACCATCACTTGTGTTCAACATCAAAATACACAAAATTCTGTCTCTATAACATGTTCAAAATTTGTATGCAGGTTCTTTCCCACCAGATATAATAAGGAGATTAAGACATTGAAGATGGAGGTGGAAAGGCTCCTGATGGAGATAATTGAAAGCCGAAAAAACTGTGCCGAGATTGGACGGAGTTGTACGTATGGCGATGATTTACTCGGCATGCTGTTAAGCGAGATCAAGATGACGGCCGGGAATAAGAGTGCATGTAGTCCTAGCATGCAAGTGATCATGGATGAGTGCAAGACGTTTTTCTTCACCGGGAATGACACAGCTGCGCTTCTGCTCACATGGACCATCATGCTACTGGCAACCAACCGGTCTTGGCAAGATAAGGTCCGCGCTGAGGTGACTCGGGTCTGCGACGGTGAAAATCCTTCAGTCCATCATCTTCCCAAACTCAGCTTGGTAAGCACTAAAGGCACATACTCTATATGAAATATGGTCATTTTTTGATTTGTTATTGGAGCTAACCAATATGAACATCATTCACAAACCGAGTTAAACTAGATATTGGACTCTGACCAAAAAAATAAATAAATAGAAATTGGACGTGTTATGTCTATATTCCTAAGTAGCAAATCAAAATGCCATGTAACATAAATTCACAAGCACAAATAATCTTCAAGAAAAGCAAATTCTGGCGGTGGTGGCACTCAATAAAGCACGATTGACTTCAAAAGAATGTAAAAAACTTTCGGGATGATTTCATGTTCATTTATTTGAAGTGTATTGCAAGAATCTGTGGCGGTTTTTGGTCGTAAATCAGAAGAAATGCTAAAGGAACATTGAAGATGTCCACGTCACAGGAAATTTTTGTAAGTCCCACGAAGTCGAATTTGGACTAGTTCTTTCAACTCATGGGACCATCGAATCTTAGAATTATTTCCTTAATAGGTTCCTCTAAGCAATTTTGTTGTTCTTTTTTGGCGTAATTCATGCACCCTTTCGAGAACTGCCCCAGAAAAACTGATCTCAGAAAATTTACCTGAAGAGATTGTCAAATGGGTGACCAAAGTAGAGAAGACCAACCAGTCAGAGTCAAGAACTGCGTCTTTCTTTACTTTGAAAAATTTGCATGCAAAACGCGAGAGGGAAACCGGGATAATGATCCAAAAGTATCTCAACTTTTACCCGTTTCACAATCAAGTATCAATCTCTTTTCTTCGTCAAATCAAGTATTTCCATTGTTCAAATTTAGCTCAACGTGAGGTCTACTTCGGTCACAGTAAAGAAAAGCATATATTTTTGAGCTAATTACGCCGCAAGCACTCGAACTTGCGACAAGGAGGCCGCAGTTGGGGGAAGGGCGGTGGTGGTCCTATGGCAAGGACTGTAGTGGCCATGGGCGGCGGCTGCATACTGGGAGAGAGAGAGAAGAGAAGAGAAGGGCTAGATGGGGTTAGGGTTTACTTGCATCGACTAACTTTGCATGTTAGGGTTTTTGTGAAAGCATGAAATTATGCTACCTGTCCTGATAGCAACGTTAATATTGCTGCGCGGCGGCAGCAACAGCTTCAAATGGAAAAAGCCCATATTTGAATCGTGAGAATTCTTTTCCCCACTCCAGTCATGCCCTCATCGCATGTTGTATCCTCTTGATCATGACATTCACCAACTTCACAATAGCTTTAATGTTAGAATTCACGTGTGAGTGAGTTGTGTTACTCCACATTAGAGAATTGATGTGGTATAAAGTAGTTAATATATCTTAGTTGATCATAACCCATTGACTTAAACTTTTTGAATAAAAGTGGGTCCAACTTAATATATTGACGGGCTCCAACTTAAGCTCCCTCTTAGCAATCCCTCTAAGTGAAGATTGCATGTTCCCAATATTTAACAATACCATATCAAAACTAGAACCATCCTAACACCAAACACCTCTCTCTCTCTCTCTCGTCGAGATCTTGGCCATGAAGGCAACGTATATCCCTGAGATCCAGAGGCTTACCTCTCTCTCCCCACCTTCCATTGTCGTCGAGATCTTGGCCAAGGAGGCAACGTATACCCCTGAGATCCAGAGGCTTGTCGCCTTTGGCAATGAGAAAATGGATCTCTTCCCCCCTCCCTCGGGCGAAGTCCACTTTCCACTGTCGTCGAGATCTTGGCCATGGAGGCAACGTATACCCCTAAGATCTGAAGGCTTATCACCACTGACAATGAGAAAATGGATCTCTCTCTCTCTCTCTCTCTCTCTCTCTCTTGATTTCCACTTCCCATTGTCGTCGAGATCTTGGCAATGGAGGCAATGTAAACCCCCCGAGATCTGGAGGTTTGATGAGAAAATGGAGCTAAGCATGCAGAATGGGGTCGCCTAGTAGTTCTAATTAGTTTTTTGCTGGATTACATAATCCATTGAATATCAACATATCAATGAAAATTAGAATATAAATGATTGTGTAGTTAAACCTATTAATATTATTCATAGCTAATAAATTGAGTGATGTCCATGTACGTAACTTATCAATCATAAGACCGATTCCTCCGGTAAGAGATGGAGTGAAACATGACCTTATTTGCAGCCATTATATTTTCTTAAAAGAACCTAATACGATATTTAGGGAAAAGTGCCAAAAAAGTCATAAACATTTTGTGTTTGTATCAGTTTAGTCTAAACCTTTTTTTGGTGCCAATTTAGTGATAAACCTTTTTATTTAGTGCCGATTCAGTTTTTTAGCGGATTTTTTTGACTGGGCCGTACGGATTAACGCGGCTGTCGGTCTTGGCGTGGATAATTTTTAATAATATTTTAATATTTTTAAATATTTTTATTCTTTTTCTCTTTTTCTTTTTTCTCTTTTCTCTTTTTTCTTTTTTCTTTTTTTCTTCTCTCCTCCTCCCTCCGGCCGCTGGCCGGACCACGGCGACCGGCCAGAGGCGACGGCCGGCGAGGCTCGCCGGCCACCTCGCCATGGCCGCGAGGGCGGCCTCGCGCTAGGCGGCGAGGCTCGCCCTCGCCGGATCTGGCGAGGGCGAGCCTCGCTGGCGCCACCCAGGCCGCGATTCGGCGAGGTCGAGCCTCGCCGGCCATGGGCGAGGCTCGACCCTCGCCAGATCCGGCGCGAGGCGGCCTCCCGCCGGGCTGGCGAGGCTCGCCTCGCACTGGGCTGGCGAGGGTCGAGCCTCGCCCATGGCCGGCGAGGCTCGACCTCGCCGGCCCCGCCCAGGCAGCGATTCGGCGAGGCTCGACCCTCGCCAGCCCGGCGGGAGGCCGCCTCGCGCCGGATTCGGCGAGGCTCGACCTCGCCGAATCGCGGCCTGGGCGGCGCCGGCGAGGCTCGCCCTCGCCGGATCTGGCGAGGTCGAGCCTTGCCAGCCATGGGCGAGGCTCGACCCTCGCCGCCCAGCGCGAGGCCGCCCTCGCGGCCACTGGCGAGGTGGCCGGCGAGCCTCGCCGGTCGGCCGTCGCCTCTGGCCGGTTGCCGTGGTCCGGCCAGCGGCCGGAGGGAGGAGGAGAGCAGAAAAAAAGAATAAAAGAATAAAGAATAAAAAATTTCAAAAAAATTTCAAAAAAATTAAAATATTATTAAAAATTATCCGTCGCCAAGACCGATTAAAGCGCGTCATCAAAGCGTCTAAGGTCGGTCAAAGAAAATCCGGGCGGAAAATTGGCGGAAAAGGATGACCCAAGTAAAAAAAGATTTAGGACTAAATTAGCACCAAAAAAAGGTTTAGGACTAAACTGGCACAAACACAAAAGGTTTAGGACTTTTTTGGCACTTTTCCCCAATATTTGACATATTCTTTCAGCCATTATGAAAAAACAAATTGTTTCATTTTCATCACTTTAGATTGTCCACTTAAATTTTCAATACTCATTTTTTCAGTTTTATCAAATGAGTATCTTCATGTGGATAGGGAAAATCAATGGCCTATAACATTTACATTTGATGATTAAGGTGTGCAAATCAATGGCCGAAACACCTAATGCGGATATTGATTAATGTCAGCACTACGTTGATTATATCTTGTGACGAGTTGCTGAATAATTCACACTTCATGCAGCTGAATCTGGTTATTAACGAATCCTTAAGACTCTATCCACCGGCATCACTTCTTCCGCGCATGGCCTTCGAAGACATCAAGCTAGGCGACCTTCACGTCCCGAAGGGATTATCAATCTGGATCCCGGTGCTAGCGATTAATCACAGCGAAGAGTTGTGGGGAAAAGATGTCAACGAGTTCAATCCCGAGCGGTTCGCATCAAACCATTCTCATCAGGTCGGTTCATGCCATTCGCGATGGGCCAGCGGAATTGCGTTGGCCAGTCTTTCGCTATGATGGAAGCGAAGATCATATTAGCGATGCTGGTATCGAGGTTTAGCTTCACAATCTCAGACAGTTATCGTCATTCCCCTGTTACTGTCCTCACCGTAAAACCTAAGTGCGGGGTTCAAATATGTTTGAAACCCCTGAATCCATGTGAGAATGGTTGTTCTGATTAGATATGCTTCTTTTTTATATCTTGGTTCATGTTTCGTCAAGAGCGGTATGATGAGTAATGTTCCTCGTCAGGATTGTCGCAAATTTGCTCTTGTAACTGCAGATGGGATTAAACTGGCACATGAGAGCAACATTAGAAATCTGGAAATCGAATGATGATAAATTGCTGCATAAAATGCAGTCATGCAAAGATTCAAGTGAGGCTTCATACGGCCTCTTGTTATTCTTGAATGAAGGGCGTCGTTACAAGGATTGCAGCAAGTTCAGATGAAGCATTTCAGAAGATGCATGGATACTTTGACAATCCTAGGTTGACACCAAAAGCAAGAAATGCATATTTTGGTGAAGTATCTATTGGAGATTTGGAATTTGAGAGGGATTATTACCAATTCCATTATAAATCTTTTAATTTGGCTAATTTAGTCTTAAATATTTTGATATATTTTAACCAGCAATATTGATTTGGACAGTTGGTGTTGATATGGAATATTTTTTGCATATTTTCTGCATTTTTATAAGTTTTTTCTTTTATTTTTCTTTCACCAATTGTAGGGCAATGGCCGATGAAGGAAGAAGGAAAACAAGAGAAAAAAATTCAAAAAATTTATAAAATATCAGAAAAATTAAATAAAAACAATTCTCCACTTCAGCACCACTGATTGTAAAGTGTAGATTTGAATAAAACATTGCCACTAAGGCAGGGTGGATTTCCTCTTTCATTGAAAAAGAATTTGAATTGAAGAGTCTCAAAAAGCTCAAAGAGAAAGATTCCATAATTGTCTAAAAACTCGAAATCTGCAAAGCGGCAAGGAATAATACCTCGATTGTAAAAAGCATGGTTTGCAAGTTCATGTTCTTGAGACAAAAGTAAATCGGACTCAAAAGTTTTATCTTTTTTAAAATCAATAGTAGGTTCGAAATTTTGAAACACCCTATCGACAGTCATCTTCTCGACGCTCATCTCCCGGTGCTTCTACAGATGGTTTCGTTCAAAATTTTAAAATACCCGGTCGTCATCATCTTTTCAACGCTCGTGTCTCGGGGCTTCTGCAGATGGTTTCCTTAACCATAGAGTCTCTTGCTTGGTGCTCCATGCTAGTTATGATTAGCCTAGAAATGCACATTTACATTCGGGAGTTCAGATGGTACGTGCGATTTGGAGTCATCTATGGCTTGGTGGGGAAAGCTGTGATGCTCAATCTCATCTCCTCAATGGTTGTCCAAAAAAAAAAATCTCATCTTCTCAATGAGAGACCACTATCAGCCATGCCACATAGTGGTTGGGGTCCTCTTTAGTATTGCCAGTCAAAATTGGTTAGAGAGATTATATTAGCAAATCATCAAAAGTTCAAGTTCAAGTTCAAATTAGCCAAATTAAAAGAACTAGCATAGATTTAGGTTTTTTTTTTTTTGTAATTTTTCAGACTTTTATGTAACTTGTTCTAAAGAGTTTAGACTTCTCGTAATGTAGAAGTGGATTGGAGTCGAGACATTTTGGTTATTGGTTTTAATGTCCTTCTTTTTCTTTGGGATAAGTGCATTATAAGTCTTAAAATTCATCAAAAAAGTACAATTAAATTTTAAAACTTTAAAAATATATAATTAAATCCTAAAATTTGTCAAATTGGTGCAATCAATTCATTTTGTTAATTCCATCCAATTTGGTTAGCGAAAAATGCTAACATAACTTTTTTTTATTATTTTCTCTATCCTACTACATCATTTGGTTCTAAATCTAATTTACAATTTTACTTTTATTTAAGTTATATTAAAAAATTTAAAGAAATACATTAAAAAAATGCAAATATATAGCCAAAAAAGGAAGAATTATCACTAGCCCTTCCCAACAATCCTCTAACCAAGGGCCACCACTAGCCAAGATTAGCCACCAATGGTAGCCCTCAACTAGACTAGGGCAAGGGCTAGTAGCCCCCGCCAACCATTTCTCCACCATCACCGGCCCTTCCCAACGAGTTTTTCTTTTTCTTTTTTCATTTTCTATGTGTTTTTTTAAGTTTGCTTATTTTTAAGGTAAAAGACTACAAAAAACCCCAACCTTTACCCAAAGTGACAAATTTACTCTAAACTTTTTTTTCTTTTATGACATGAAAAACCCCAAACGTTACAAGCTGTGACACATTTACCCCATTAAGGGTATTTTCATCTTATTATTTCTATAAAAAAAAACGGCGGAAAACGGCGTCGGACGAGGTTCGCCCTCACTTGGGCTGGCTAGGGTTCACTAGCGTCGGGCAAAATAAGGGGTGCCCTCGATCGCAAAAAGGCCGCCCTAAATTTGGGGAATACACTCCCGAGGGCGGCCCTAAATTAGATTAACGAGGGGTGCCCTCAAAAAATCACTTTCCTCTACCGGCTTCGCCATGGCTAGCGGAGGGAAGAAAGAAAAAGCAAAAAATAGAAAAAAAAAAGGAAAAAAAATTTAAAAAGTAAAATGACCAAAATGCTCTATAATTTAGGATAGATGTGTCACATGAAAATTAAAGTTGAGGGTTTTTTGTGTCAAAAGAAAATTTTTGGGTAAATGTGTCACGGTTAGAAAATTTGGGGTTTTTCATGTAATCAAAAAAAAGTTTTTGGTAAATTTGTCACTTTGAGTAAAGTTTGGGGTTTTTTTGTGGTTTTTTCCCTATTTTTAATATAATTTAAGTAAAAGTTGTATAAAAAAATCACATTTTACCCAAAATGACATCATTTCAACCTTATGTTTTATGTTTTAGCCGTCATAACCATGTGAGAGAGAGAAACTAATAATAAAAAGAAAACGACATTAGTATTTTCCGTTAATCAAATCAAATGGAGTAAACAAAATGAATTAATTGCACTAATTTAATAAATTTCAAGATTAAATACAATTTGTAAAAGTGTTAAAAATCAATTGCACTTTCATGATAGAATTTCAGGACTTCTAATATACTTATTCCTTTTCTTTTCTTTTTTCTTTTGTCCCACCAAGAAAGGACCAACATTGGTGGGTCAACACATTCTCTTACTTTCTTTTTTCTTTTTTCTTTTTTATCTTTTTGTCAACACTATTATGCACGGCTGCTCCGTTCTTTTGTTCTCTAGCACGTACACATCGCGCGTGTTTTGGGCAGATCGCCGGTGAGTGGTGACTCGGTCAACAAAGGAAAAGCAATTCGACGGGGACACTCATGATTAGCATTTTCCTCAGTTTAACTTTTGTTTCTCAGCGATTTCCGCGAGGGATAAGAGAGATGGGAACGTTTAGGCTCGAAATTCAAAAAGAGAGAGAGAGAGAGAGAGAGTCCATGATGATGATTTTATGATCCGTCTGTTTTCAAACCTTGCCGGGGGGATTCGCTTTGCTTACTTTTGGTGCTGCATGCAGAACGATGCACTTTATATCTTGCGTGATGAAACACGATTTCCTTATGCATGTCGTCCTAGTCTGCTTTATGTTCAACACGCTGACCAACTTTTTGGGACGCACCTATCGACTTTCAAAGGAGAGACGGAGAATCGAAATACCGCATGTGGCTTGTAGATCCGTGATGGTTCTGCCTTCTTCCGGTGAATAAACTAATGATTGAGACCGACCAAAATATCCTCTGCGATCGTACATTCTCGCTCCGCGGTTGGTTTATGTGGACTGGGTTTATTTATCTTGGTCTTTCTTGGATAGGGTAAATCGCGCGTTAAAGCTACTTCAGCTGAATAGTGTGATAGATCGGATGCAAGAGAACCTGGACACCCGGTCCATGTAACAAGACCGCATGTGTCGGATTATGGCTTAAGTAGAATAAGCATCAAGATTTGAAACTCGGCCAACTTGTTGGGAATGGGCACAGGGCCATACGGCTCGAGTAGAATAAGCATTACAATTGCAGCTCAGCCAACTTGTTGGGCACGTGGCCAGCCAGGGGCGGGGATCACATTCCCAGTCTCCTCATCCCGTGGGGCTCGGGGTACATCCTCGCAAAGGGCAGGATGCCTGCGCTACATGGGGAGAAAAAAATTTCATTAATTTTATTTAAATTATGCAATAAAAATATATGTATCTGTTAAAGTTTGACTATCTAAGCAAAAATACATTCGTCTAAGAAAATGTTTTTGGTATAGAAAGTTTCAAATTTAAGATCTTCCACTACACGGATTTCATGCAAAACAAAGTCATAAGCACGTAGATTCAAAGCCGAACCTACTACTCCAAGAGCACTCATCCAAGAATCGATTACGGGTACAGATAACATGAATAAATGTAACCAACGTGTATAGGAAAAAACAACCCCAAAGATTTGGGACCAGAAGCATTTAGTGGTGACCATTAAATAAGTTTCTTGAGCTTGAGTTGTGTTAAAAGCATGGAATTATTTGCTCCATCGTTATTTCAAATAAAGTATTTTCTACAATAACTCCATGAATAGTGCATACAAGAGCAACATCTAATATTTCGGCAAATCCAATCATATGAAATGGGTTCAATGTTCAATTTTGAAACCCTTGAAGAGAGAAAAAAAAAAAAAAAAAGAAGGAAAAAATCACCAAAAACCCCAAATTTTGCCTAAAGTGATAAATTTACCCCAAATTTTTTTATAACTTAAAAACCCCGAAATTTGCTAATTGACATATTCAATCCTAAAGCTTTTTTTTGTAACACAAAAAACCCTGAATTTTCATTTGTGTGACACATTTACCCTAAATCATATGGGCATTTCGGTTTTTTAACTTAGAAAAAAAAAATTTTTTTTTCTTTTTTTCTTCTTCTTCTTTCTTCCCTCCGCCAACCAGGCGGATCGGGTAGAGGAGCTTACGTCCGGCAAGGGCTGGGGGACCCTCACGAATTGGGATTTCGTGGAGGTGACAGCGGGAAGAGTCGAGAAGAAGAAAAAAATAAAAACATAAAGAATAAGACGAAAATGTCCTAGCGATGGCCACCATTAACGTCGCGGGCGAGGGCTTCGCGGCCCTCACCCGGTGGGGTAATGTGTCGCCAACCACCGTTTGAAGAAGGCGGAAAATAAAAGGATAAGTTTTTCGAAAAAATAATTTAAAAAATGTCACAAAAAAAAAAATTATGGTAAATTTGTCACTTTTGGCAAAGTTTTGAGTTTTTGGTGGTCTTTTCCAAAAAAAAAATGAAGCATAATATAGCAGCTTTGCGAAAACTATTCACAATCATACAAAGAATAACTATCCAACAAGCTAAACTGTACTTATATATATATTTGACTTTAAAAAAAAAATCTACTTATATAGGCAGGAACTTATTTGTATTATTCACTAGGTGCCATATGTTTTAATTTTATCTTAATTTTAAATTAAGTGGATAATAGATTATATTAAGTTAAATGATTTAATAATCTAAATTCTAGTATATCACTTATAACTAAATAATTTTGTTTTAAAACATGTAAGCGGGGGCGGTGGGCGGAGCGGACACCAGCTTTGTCCCGCCCCTCCGATCGCCTCGCCCAGTGTCACTCGAAGGAAATTTTGCCCATTCAATCGTCGTTTGGAACTATGATTAGCAACGTCCGACAAATGAAAATGCCGTCACCTCTTGCTCAACCCAAGCACGGCAAAAACGATTTTTCGTTCCCCTAATGGTTTTGTCTTGGTATGCTGCTGTAGGGTGGATCATGGGAGAAGCGTCAAAAAAAATCTAAATTTATTATATTGATATCAATTCAATATTTTCGACTAATTTTAACTAAATATTGTTAACATAAATTTTGTCCAACCTACGTAACATGGCCAATGCTAACGTGCATAATTTTTAATAATCTTTTTATTTTTCTTTTTCTTTCGTTTATTTTCTTCTTCTCCCTTTTACCAATGGCCAACCATCGGCCATGGTTGGGCTAGCCTCACCTAGGCAACGCTCACCTTTGCCCGCCACAACCGAGGCCTTGCTGGGCAAAGGCAAGCCCCAACGAGTGCTCCCCTTGCCAAATTTGGCATGGGCACCCAAGCGAGGCCCAATGAGAACTCTCTCACCAAATATGGCAAAGCCAATCCTCACCCAGGCTAGGGCAGTCTTGCCAAGCATTGTCCGAGCAAAGGCAATGCCTAGCACAATTGCCTTAGCCTAGGCAAGAGTCAACCTCTCCAAAATGGACCTAGGCAAGGCCTAGCAAGGTCGAACCTCACCAAGCCTCGGCCTCACTCGAGCCAAATTTGGTGAGGCCAGCCCAACCCAACCATGACCCGGTGGCCGGTCATTGATAATTAAGAAGAAAAAGGAAAAAAAATTGAAAATATATTAAATTATTAATAAAAGTTGTTTACATCAACACTAAATACATGCCACATAAGTTACGTCCACATTAACAATATCTAATCAAAATTAGCCAAAATGTCTAAATTGGCTCTATGTCAAAAGATTTAAAACTAAATTGATATTATTAAAAGGTTTTAAATTAAATTAGCATCAATTAAATTATTTTAGAACTTTTCTAATACTTTTCTAAGTAAATCAAGGGCAAAGAAATTCGCATTTCGCGGCCGTGGGTCTCTTAATGGGCAACGAGGCTTGGCGTATGGCGACCAAGTCTGTTTTCGTCGCCAAAATTTTCTTCCACATGGATTGCGTCGCTGGCGCAAGTTGTGAAGTCGCAAGTTGTGAAGTCACTCTCCAATGGCGGAGACATTCTTGGGAGAAGAGGATCAAAACTATTTTCCCCGAAAAAGAAAAAACAAAAGGAAAACAAAAGCCTTCTCCGTTTTCTTGTGACAAGATAGTTCTTGAATTGTTCGTGGGCCTTGGCCCTTCTTTTAGGCCCACTTTGTTCTTCCAGTTTTTAACATTTTGCTAGCCCAAAAAAAAGTGGATGAGTGTCTATCCATTTTCACCAATTAGCGGTGCTGCGATTGTTCTTCAATGTCCAAGGCCTTCTTCATATACCTTTTTGATTGTTCTACACCATCATTTTTTTTTCTTACACCTTAGATTAGAAATGAAATCCAATTTTTTCCACTACTTTTATTTCATATTGATAATTGCTTTTAGTATAATCGCTAAATTGGTCAATCTGTTTTGACAATTCCATCAACGTGCTCCAGTTATTTCGTTATAATTATCTAAACATGGGTGTAAGCAGAGTAGTACGAATGAGTTCTAGATATTTTTCGAGTCAATTTAACCATCTAGAAAGGTACCATAGAGATTTGAAATTTCATTTTCTTCGTTGCGGAATGTACGGTCCATTTTGATTATAAATTTTGGAGCGAGGACGAAAATACATACTGGCATAGTGTGGGAAAACGCGCACCGTGCTCCTCTTGTAGAGGAGTACACTTCTTGTTGTCGTGTTTTGGTTTAAAAAAAGAAAAGAATTGATATTTCTTTCTTTTACACATTTGCATTTCCACAAAGATGGCCTACCCATAGATATTTTCAATTCTTTCATTTACTTTCATTCCTTGAATTCTCTATCCATCAATTTTTCCTTTCTAATTTGTCCTGATAAATATAAAAATCTCGCGCAATCGTGCCGCGTGCACATTTTTCTGGGAAAGAAACAAGTTCGGCTTCCAACTTAGATTTTACAAAAGGCAAGAGGACCCAGTTCGAGAAAAGTAAGAATCCTCCGCCTCCATGGACACTTTTATGCAAGGAACATAAGCACGACATTAGAACATGCACCGATGATTCGAATCCGCCCCATAGGATCCGCACGCGACACAGGTCCCGATTCTCCAGATTCGCCGTATTATAAATCGATATTGATTAACGAGGCAATTTGCCTCATCTACCTGTGGTTTGCACTTTTGCACAACCAATGAAAAGGTATTGTCTCCTCTTTTACTCATCTGAAAGACACTTGCATTTTGTACATCTCATTTCTCAACAGCTAAAATTCACCCCCCAAAAAAAGGGAGGCGAAAATAAAAAGGGAAAAAAGAAAAGGAAAAAGATAAAGAAAAAGAAAGGGAACTCAGTTAATTAACAGAGAGCCGTCCAGAGTCAAAACTGCACGCTGCTGACTTCAAAGGGTTGATTTTGGGCTTCCGCCTAAATGGGCCGAGCAGTCCAGGCCCAACTCCACCTTAGAGCTCGCTCCGCATTCCTCGAACCTCCTCTTCTTCACCGGGACCACGTGATTGGCACGTGCCACCGGCTCAAACCCCAGGGTCAGCTCCAGACCGATCTCCTCGGCCCCGCCCGGCCGGCGATCGGCCAAGTCCGGCTCCCGCTCGGCGGCCCGGAACAGTAGCGGCGGCTCGGCAGTCTCCTCGGACACCGCGCTCAGCGTCTCCTTGCTGTCGCCTTCCGCGCTGGCCGCCGCGGCCGCGGCGATTACCTCGGACTGGTGGCTCAGCGAAGACTCGTGGCTCGTCGACCGGTTGGGCTCGTCGTCGGAGGACTTCGCCGGCTCGTCCTGAACCGGCGCCAACTCCGTCGCCGCCGCCGCCGCCGACGCGGACGACGTCGACGACCTAGCCTTGGCTAAGGATCGCTTGAACCGGCAGCGAGCCCTGACGCGGTGGAGATCGGCCGCGGCGGCGGCGGTCTCGTCCTTGGAGACGTGGCGGATGTCGTAGACCTTGGAGGGCGGGGCGTGGCTGCTGGCCGCCGCCTCGGAGGCGATCGGGGTGATGGGCACGCCCTTGAGCACGGCTTCGACGGCGGCCTGGCAGAGCTGCCAGCTCCCGGACCACAGGAGCCCAACGGAGCCGTATATCGGGTTCACGATCCGGCCGCACGCCTCGTAGAGCAAGGACCTAAAGATCGCTGCAGGAACCAAAGCAAATACAAGAACCCATCAGAAGGGGGAACTCTCTTTTCTCGAAGGGAAGTTTAAAAAAAAACAGTAACTCGAAATGCATGCGGAAAGTGGAGGGGGGACGGAGCACGGACCAGGGCGGAGGTGGTCGGGGCCGGCGTTGAGGAGGTTGAGGAGGCCGGCGCGGCCGTAGAACTTGGCGAGGAAGACGGTGGCGTGGGCCTGGGACTCGGGGCTCTTGATCCACTGGAGGCAGGGCCGGATGCTGCAGCTCTCGCTGCAGCCCTTGCGGAGCACCCTGCACCCGTTACAGCTCATCCGCATTCTGGAACCTCTGTTTTTCTTTGTACACAAGCTATAGAACAGAGAGGAAATCAAGAGGAAGGAAGGAAGGAAGGGAAGAGAGAGAGAGAGAGAGAGAGAGAGAGATTTCCTTGGTGGGATGGATTTTGGAAGATGGGTTTGGAGGCGATGGGCGATGAGGAACTTGGGAGGGAGGGAGAGAGATTGTCGGGGGGTTTATAAACGAGGGGAGGAAGGAGGGAGAAGATGGTACCTGTGGGTATTTCTGGGTGCGGGGGTTGGATTATACAGGGGGAAGGGACTGAGAGAGAGCAGCAAGCTGTTTTTCCACGTTCCAGTGTTCATAACCCAATAAAAAACAAAAAAACAAAAAAACAAAGAAAAACCAGTTTTTTGGATTAGGAAGTAACCACCCTTTTTTTGCGCTCTGATATAATAAGAGCCAGCTGATCGTACAATCCTCCTTACCACCCCCACTCGCGGCTCTTTGGCGCGTGGAGGGAGCCTCCCGCTTGGATTAAGTGTTGCCGCGGTAGAAACTCATCGAAACTGAAGCTGCAGTTTCTGCGAGAGTCTGGACGGCCTTTCTGTTTGACATCCAAGGACAGCGGGTTTTACGGATATGTTTTTTATTTCAACATATTGGTGATCACATCCCTAATTATTCTTATATCTTTTTATTTCTATTAACAGGAAATACCTTCTCATTATTTTAAATTATGATGATCTCAAAATTCGAATGAAGACTAAAATGAAGCCTTTTAAGAACTTAATTAGGTTCAATGATGAATGTTGAGAAAAAATTAATTTGTAGATTATTAAGGGGAGAAGGAAAAAAATTAAATCTTGAATTTTAATCAAATGTGCAGTGTGATTTATGAACTTCTATTTTATTCGATGTTATTCCTCAATTTTAGCCAAATATGTGCAATGTTGCTCCTAAATTTTTTATTTATTCAATATAATCTCTTAAATTTGTGTTTATGTTCAAGCTAATCTTTGCATTGTAGAAAATATTCAATGTTAATCTTCCATTGATTTTAGTTTCGAGAAAATATTAAATATTTTTATATAATTTAAGAATAATTTCAAACGCATATTAAAAATTTAGGGATCACGTTAAATAAATTAAAATTCAATACGCGTAAATAGTTAAGAGTCATATTAAATATATTAAAAATTCATGAATCATATTTATATATTTCGCCAAATCTAAGTATCTTCTATATCATTTTTCCAACGGTGAGATAGGGGTGAGGAAGGAAGGTAGAGTGGGGAGGGTGGGGGGTTAATCACGAGGAACGGGGCGGGGCGGGGGCGACACGTGGAGCTGCGTCGCGAAAATTGAGGAGAGAACAGGGCAGGCGCGTGGCGAGCACGTCATGGGGGTCAGGGTGCGGTCGAATCGCCACATCTGTTACGTGAACGCAGAATGATCCCCCACCCCCCTCCCCCCAATTAAAAAAATCAAAAGCTGTTTGAATTTTCTAGAAAAAGAAAAAAAAAAAAAAAAGGGGGGGGAGGAGCTCCCGGTTTTCGGGAAGTCTATCTCAAGTAAGTTGGAAGAGAGAGAGAGAGAGAGAGAGGGAGAGGGAAAACCAGGAGCTGGTTTTGCTTCGCGGGAACTGTGGGCGCATTATCATCACCGCCTCCCCCGTCTCGCCAACGGATTTGGAGCTTCTCTCTCTTCCCTCCCTCTTTCTCTCTCTACAACCCCCGCCCCCACAAGATTTGATGGGAGTCGTCTTCGACTAGCCTTTCTTTTAAGTTCCATGCTTTCCAATGTACCGTCTCATGGGTTCATACTCCTGGTCCTTATCAATAATAATAATAATAAATTAAATCGGATTTATTTTGTTTTTCTAGAAAACAAAACAAGAAATTATATACGCCCGATTTTGCTACTCCCATTTTCTTTGCCGTCCATTTTCTCTCAGCTCTACCTAGAGATTGAGGCAGTTGTTTGGCGCGACTTCGAATCGACGTGTAGAATACCCATGAATCCAGACATGGTGCCCAAGTCAGACATTGACTTAATTAATTTATGGATTTCCTAGGTATTTTATACGCCGCTCAGATGATCAAATCTTTGCTTCTGCGGTTGTACCTTGGGTGAAAAAAAAAATGACTACATTAATGATTTGATACTTTAATAAGATTTTAGTTTTATTTGTTTCACAAAAAATAGATAATCGAGAAAAAAATTCAGAAAAATAACTGGTTATATTGCTTAGAAAATTTAATTAATAAAAAATTCATTATTATTAATAATTTATATTTAATGATTTTCTTAAATGTACTTTTAAAATTTTAAGTTTTTTCACGAACCAAACGTGTCGAAAAAGTTATCTCTGAGGTGGTGCGGGGGAGGAATCGAGTGATTAGGTAAAAAGTGGAAACATCTTCAAACATTACTTCGGAACTCGTTTCCTTGTCTTGTAATTATGAGATTCACTGTTCTTTTTTCTTTCTTTAATTAATTTTTTTTTTATTTAACAGATATTCAAAACGCTGGGTGGGGGTGGCGGTGGGGTCCATCTTATCCGAGAAGGTTGGACTTAAATTTTCCAACTTGGGATTAGAATTAGATTGAAAGCCTATCAGTGGTGGGGAGGGCGGCCTAGACCAGATCGGGACGCAAACACGACGACGTCGTCGTTTCCTCGCCTTTTCCAATTTCGGGCCGGGTCGGATCGGGCATCGGACCCACCAACCTAAATGCCACCCACGAAAATTCAGCGGATCCTGTCCTGTCCCAACGTGGAGTAGCGACAAAAAACCCAGATTAATTCTCGCAGAACCAATAATGAAAATAAGAGTATTAAAAATTTCCTCACGACAAAACGCAGATTAATTTTGCAGAATAAATAAAGAAAATGAGATTTTTAAATTCCTCTCGTAAAGATGGGAAAAGAAAATTTTAGAAAAAGAAAAGAAGAAAGAAAAAACCTGCGGGGAATTCAACGTGACATATGCGTGGCAGGTGGGGGTCCACGGAGAGCGCATGCAAGTTGGGAAGCCGACCGCGTGGAGCTGCTCTTCTCGGCTGCTTCGAGGTGCTCTTTCTCCTCATTTCTTGGGAATTTCGTTTCCTAACCCAACACCCGTCCCCCCTTTTTTAATTGTAATGGTCCAGAAAATGAGTTTAAAGGTCCGATTATTTGAATGCCCATGAAATTCCGCTCCATAACCCCATTGGTCTCCACAAGTATTTCTTAACTAAAGTGATTCCCCATAATTGATGAGATTCGAATAAGTAATCTTCAAATTTTGGATCAAAAATCTTTAACACACGGTTAATGAAATCCAAATGAATAACCTGTAATTTTTGAACTGAAAATCGGCCGACATTCTAATTAATAGTGGCATGGTGGGGTCAATTTGAGAGTTAAGCATAGGTGCGAAACAAAATCGGGTTTTTAATAGCGATTTTAACTTTTTTCTATTTGAAAATTTTAAAAAAAAAAAAAAGGGTTTGTAAAGATTTTTTAAAACCACATTAACATTATCACGTGAAATCACTTCGAGTCACTCTAAAATTTTATCTATTTATTTTTCTCATTTTTTGGGGAAATACAAGAACTAGTTGCATGTTGAGTAATATAAAGTATAAAACAAAAACCGCACTCTCATTTCATTTTCCCGTTGGAATTTTAATTTAATATCAATATTTATATATTAGTAAGTTTTATAGCTAAATATCTTTAATATGATGAATGACTAGCTCGTGTGAGTTCCCTGGCCAGCGATGTTACCCATATCCCAATGCTTATGTCCATATTTTGTTTTACAATGTAAATAATAGGGAAATAATTTATCATTAATATGAAGAACCCATTTAATGTGGAATCTCGACTTATAGAAAATTAATAAATTTCATAATTATCTCAAATGTGCCCATGTAATGTGGAACTTTTTGATTTATTGAAAATTAGTAAATATTATAATTATCTCGCAATAAACTATGTAAAACGTTGCCTAGATTAATATATCCATATCTTGTCATTTGAAATTTTCTCTTTTCTACAAGCCATTCAACATGAAATTGAGTTCATAACTAATTAAATTTCTCTCGACCTAATTTTTTTTGTTATCATTGTTATTGTTGTTACGAAGTGCAAAAGAAGGAATTGGACTAGCTGTTTAGCAAAGATTTATAGAGAAAGTGACAAAATCATTGAGCATCGAGATAGAGGCGAGGGAGAATAATGAGAAGGTGTGGATGGAGAGAATATTCAACTACTCTAATAATCTTCAACCACATTAGAGTCTAGTTTCTTCTAAAAGAGTAAGATTATATTTCATGAAGAAGCTTTGGAAAAAAAAAAGAATCACTGCCCATTTCTTAAAATATAGTGTAGACGTACTTATAATCTTAACAATTTGCACATGTTTCTCCTCACCTTCTTGCATAATGGTTTGTGAAAATATTAATTACCCTCGTCCTCTTTATCCTTATTTAGTTTCGCATCCTTTAATTGTTTCCGAAGATATAACTTTCCAATTTGGGAAAAAAATGAGTCACCACTAAAATCCCGCAAGAGCAAAATTTTAATTTCCAATTACACCACCATCCGTGACAAAGGACCCCCCGTTGACATGCCGGTAACTTTCATTAAGGTTTTGAATTTTGTGACGGATTATATCATAGGGAAAACTGTCTATGACCAATTTAGCAATTAACCTTTTGAGAATTTGCCAATATAGTCATTTTGGCCAAATTTTGCTTAAAATCATTAATGTGGACATCAGGCGTCTACATGGCATAATCAGTGGCCAATTAATGTTAGCACTATGGTGAGCAGTTTTTGCAATTTTTTTATATTTAATTTTTTTCTCTTTTCTTTCCTTTCCTTTTTCTTTTTTCTATTTTTCTTATATCTCTTCGTCAAACTGAGGTCTCAGCGATGGCCGATGATCCCACCAGCCACAAGTAAGGAAAATGCCAAACTAGTATACTTATGACAAATATACTATAAATTAATTTTTTTACCACAAAAAAAACTCAAATTAGTATAACAGTGATAAATTTATCTCCACAAGTTTTCATTGAATTTTATCACCAAATTTATGAGTTGAATAATACGTAACAATGTGATTTTACAATTTATTTGTGGTGTTTTGTAATATTAATCCAATTTATAGAAATTAATAGATTTTATAATTATCACCAATGTATCAATTTAAAGTTTTTGGTGATTAAAAATGAGTTTAGGGTAAATTTGTTACAAATGTACCAGTTTGAAGTTTTTTGTGATAAAAAACTTAGTTTAAAGTAAATTTGTCACATACATATTAATTTAGAGTTTTTTGCAGCATTATTCATATATTTTATATCTGCCAGTACATATTGTCAAATGGTGTTTTACTATATATTAGGAAAAAGGAAAATTGTGAATGCAAAGCACAAAAATGATAGATGTAAGTTGCTAATTGCTATCTGACACTTGTGTTTTTGAAAATGTATAAAATAAAGTGCAATTAGAGGTGAAATTTAGAAGGGTTAATTGATATCTTCCCTTATAAAATTCTTCCAATCATGTTCGTCCTTTTCCTTCTTTTTTTTTTTTTATTTATGGCTTAATTACATTTGTTTTCTCACATTTCGAACAAAAAAAAAATTGTGGGAGATAGACAATGAGCTTACATCCGATAGGCAGATGGAGAGCATGGGACGAGTACGCCATCGGCGTAGCTCCTCCGTGATGCGGATGCCGCCACCGCCAGAGATAGACAAGTACGTCAAGGGCGTGGCCGTCGCCACCACAAAGGCGAGGCGGATTCATACTGATGACGTGGTAAAATATAAAATTCTAAAAATTTACTTGTCGACGTGTCACAGCATTGGAGTAGGTAACCCTTTCTGGTCAAAAGCGGGGGTAGGACGATAATGTCTATCCATTCCTGAACGGATAGATCCAATCCTTGCAACCCACACGCCCAAGATGCTCGTAATTTAGATATGTATGGCCAATAATCTTCATTCTGATACTTTAATCATTGTCACTAGGTGACAAAGAAATCAGGGTCTCATTTTCGATCTTCGCGCTGTTCATCCATTAGAGCATATAAACGTTCAATCACACATTTGTTTAATAATATATAATTTATAATTAATTTGTGTTAAGATATATGTGTAAGTTGTGTTTTAGAAAAATCTCACACTAAAGAATTAACATGTTGTAAAGCACTTAATATATCATAGTTAACTCATAATTCATTGATTTAAGTTTTTAAGTAAAGATGACAAGCTCGAACTTGAGTTCTCTATTGGCGATCTCATTTATCAGACTTTTGCTATTGACTCTCAACAAATGGTATTCAAAGCCCATGATTGTGGTTTCCAAGTAAGTGGACATTGTGGAAATTGATGCAGAATGATACATGAATTATTGAGCTTACACGTAAGAGGAGATTGTTAAGATATACGCGTGAATTGTACTAGAGAAATCTCATATCGGAAAATGGCGTGGTATAGAGCAATTAGTTAACCCATAACTCATTGATTTAAGTTTTTTAGTGAATATGGATCTAAGTAGATATGTTAATAAATCGGACTTCCTTCTTGGCAATCCCTCCAGGTAAAAGTATCGAACTTCCGCCGCATACTCTCAAAGTGTGCAATGACCTGTAAAATCTCGTATTACATTAGAGCGTGAGAGTATAAGTTCAAATCTTTCTAATTTCTATAACATGGAAGATCCTTGTTTGGGAAGATAATCGGATTAGGGATCCTCTGGGGGAGGTCCAGACAATGCGGAGATGGTCTTTTCACACCTGGACAAACTGATGCTCCTTCTGGTTGGAGTGTTCACGGTAAAAACAGTTGTTTGGCCTCGAATGTTTCCGTGACAGATCAATACCTTCTTCCCAATTCGGTATCAGTCAATTCGAAATGCGGACAAGAAAATAATATTTATGAATAAAAAGATTAAAGATACTTTTCGACTCGCCATTATTCCGGCTCACACGCGGGAGGCCGTGATGGGGGGGGCATGTCGACCAAGCCCACTGTTTTGGGAACCAATCAAATGGGATTCTCCTGTGTTGTATTCCACGAAGTAGTCTCTCGAAATCCAATGTATCATCTTGTCAGCATTTGACTGATCTACATATGTTTAAGCTTAGGTTCATCCCCCCCGACTCTCCTCCCCAAGTTTAGCGAGTTGTCCAAACTAATCAGTGTCGCCGAGGTGGGCCTGGCCGGCCGTCTCTTGCGGCCATCCATGGTTTTGGCGACCTTGTCATTAGATTCACGTGTACCATGATCGTATTTTTTTTGTCAATGACAGGGGCATCATCAACTCAGTCATCTTGATTGATCTTCATATGACAATTTTTCTATAGAGGATGACCAACCGTACCATGAGAGATTCCGAGTAAATCAACGACCGGTGATTGATGTAGCTCTCGCGTCACGATGAACAGATCCATCGCTCTTCGATAGGTCTTTTGAACAGAAACTCCTACGATTGATGCTGCTGGCCGAAGCGCATCTCGCTGTCCTCTCATTGGAACTGAGTCACCGTGGAGAGACACGAGTGGGGCAGGTAAAATCCACATATCTGCTGCCGGAAATTAGAGGTTATGCAAATATTTCCTGCTTCTGGGCTTGTCCCTCTAATTAAGTCAAAAGATCAGTTGATCGACAATCCGATGAAACTGTTTGAATTCTTCTTCTTTTTTGGTTCTTAAGGTTCTGGTTCTTATGTACTTACTAACGTTTGGAAAATCCAAAGGGTTATTTAACATGGTGTCTAGACGGAGAACTGAAGGAATATTCCTCACCAAAATATAAGCAACTTGTCGTGAATAAAAAAGAGACGGGAAAAATACGGACATCATCGGGGTCCGCTTCGATTATTGACTCCTGACTTTCAGGAAATGAAATTGGAAGCGGAACCGCCTTTTTCATTTTATATTCTCTTTCCCTTCCAAAACCAGCGAATGGTTTTGTTTTGTTTGGTGGGGGAGGGGTGGTTTTCCCCACCCCTCCAAGAACCGTGGGCGGCGACACCGCAGCGCGACACCAGCAACCACCGTCGTCGGCATTGGTGGGTCCGAAAGGAGGACGCGGCTTTCACCGCTATTATCCTCAACTCGTCGTTTAATCTAATCCCACATTCGATATGCTTATCTTTCCTGGTTTTTGTCTCCAAGTTGATTTAACGTGCCCTAACAGTGCGGTGGCCTTAGGGAACTTGAAGAGGGTGAGAATATCTTCCTTTTTCTTTTCTAGTTGTTGAATTTTGGAGATTTGTTCGACATTTATCCATCGAGGATCTGTTTGATTGAAGAAAAACTGCTTTCGAAAAATTATTTTCCAACTTTCCATTATCTGGATGCGGAAAATTAATTGATTGAGGGAAAATGACTTTCAATTTTACTAAAGAATGAAATCATTTTCTCTAAACTACCAAACAAATGAAAGCTAACTATTTTTATTGAAAATGATTTTACTAGAAAACTAATAATATATTGAGGGAAAATAACTTCCCCCACGTATCGAGCTTTTCATCACATAAAGATTCCCTCGCCACTCCAATAGTATTTTGTACAATATTCAGGGATTTTCAGCTTAGAAACTAAAAGGTTTTCCACTTCGAATGTTACCAATTGCATGCAAGCTGATCTGAGTCAAGCCTATCTCACATACCAAAAGTCTAAATTTGATTGGTTCATGGGGTAGGCGCATTTCATGGGTGTCCAAACAATTAGATCGTCACGCCATTCATCTGAATTATAAAAAGAAAAAAAAAAAGTTGCTCAAATTCTAGGGATGAACGTCATAAGATATCTAAATTTTTTCTATCACAATCATTCATTCTTAGCTTAGTAAAGATGAAAGTTATTTTAAGTGAATGTTTTATCAATGTTTATTTTTTCCGGAGAATGTATTCATTAACACAAATAGTATGAATAGGATGTTGGACGGGAGAACAACATATGGTCAAATTGAAGGGAAAAGTATTTAAAAGGTTCTAAACATATTTTATATGTATGAATTAAGTCAATTAAGTCCTATATCTTTTGATGATTCTATATAGTTCATCTAGTTAATTTTGGTCGGAATCACTATTATAGATGTTGGTTATCTCACCAAGATCCAAGAGAGGGCCATGACTCTCGCTTGTTGGTCGGTGAAGGCACAACACCCTTGCTGGCCATAAGCAAGGGCATCTTGGCAAGGGTGCAAAGGGCCCTCGCTCAAACCAAGTAAGGGATAGCAACCCTCGCCTATAGCTAGCAATGATCGGCCGATGACCTCGCTAGCCCAAAGTTGTTAAAATAATAAAAAAAAATCAAAAAATTATTAAAAAGTTATAAAATTTGTGTGCATCAATATTAGATGTTCTAGTGGGTCATGTCATGGAAGACATTTGGTGTTCATGTTATAGATTTCGAGTCAAAATTGGCTAGATAAACTATATTGGCAAATTATCTAAAGATTTGGGACTCAATTAGTATAATTGAAATATTTTGAATTGAATTAGCACATATCTATTAGATTTAGGACCTTTTTGTGAAATTGACTATTTGGCTCTTCTAGGGTACTTGGTTTTGGACCCCATCGTTCTGGCAAAGACAGAGGCCTTAAGTGAACACGCTAGCAATGACAAATGAGTCCTTCCAATTATATCAAAATAGCTTTGGTGACAAATTTATGACTCAATTAGACAATCAGACAAATGTTAAAGACTTAATTGACTAAAATAATATGTTAATGACTCAATCGCTTAGTAGTACTGAAAGATGACTTTACATGATTTTTCAAAATAATTGAGAAATTAAGGTGTAATAATTTATTATTAGGTTGGATAATACACAATGCAAAGTGTAATTGGATTATACTCGGATGATGAAGGCAAAATGCAATCTTGAAGATATAATTTTTTTATGCAATTGGCTCAAGAAAATTAATTAAACACTACTAGTTTACTAAATTAATATGAAATGCAAATTTTGCGCAATATACTGAAAGTAACTTTTGGACACTATGTATACTTAGGTTTAATGACATGAGTCTTTTCTCTTATAAATAAAGATCTAAGATTTTTATCAAAAAAACCAAAAAGTTTGGAGGAAAATATCACGATAATAAGTAGTAAACTTCACTTTATTCAGACAAATTTTTTCAAGATATTAACAAAGTTAAAAATATTACATCTTTCCGGTAATATCTAAAGTCACGGATCTGTTCTTAAAAGACGAGTCTGTGATTATTTTTGCCCACCATGCTCTAATGAAATGTCTTGAATTCTAATTTTTGGTTTGTTTTGGAACTCTATGAGATTATCTTGTTATTGTGACTTTTGAGATTTTTATCATGTATCATTTTGATAGTGAATAGAAATTTCTTTTTGATAAAAAAGAAAATTAATTATGTCCATAACTTCACACAAAATTGACTCTATAATGCACTCGCATGTGATGTGACATAGATAAAAGAAAATCTATTGATGCATCTACATAATAATATATATAGAGAGATAGAAGTTGACTTTGTTACCTTATGATACAATACACTTTTGGTTTCATAAAGATCAATACGTAGTAAGAAATGTAACATAAAAAACATGTTAAAGAACAATGGTTATTAAAGAAAGTTCGAACTAAATAGAAATAGTCTGTGATAAATTAAGTATTTATAAGGAGAAAAGCCACACAAAAACATCAAAATATGTCCACTATAACACATTTGTCCTAGCTTTGTTTTGTGATCTAAAAAACTACAAATTATGTCACTGTGACATATTTACCCTAAATTTTTTTGTGATATAAAAAACTCAAAATTGTTATTCATGTGACATATTTACCATCTACTAAGGTTTCATCAAATGATATCCTAGCCACATTTTTATTACACTTAAATCACATGAATGTCATGTCAATATTATTTTTAATGGTACTCAATAGAAGAATTTTAATGGAGGGTAAATGTATTACAATTTAAAAATTTTTATGTCACAATTTTTTTTTTTTGTAAATACACCATAGCATAGGGGGGTTTTTTGTGATTTTTTTCCTTAGAAAATATGACTTAAGAGATGTTATAAATTTTTTTGTGAATTTATTACACAAATGACTTTATAATATTCAATTACCAACGAAGTTATATATATTATATTTCCAAGTAATACTTCCTTCCCTCTAATAAAATTTCATAATCGTCGTCATCCTCTAAAAATACTATATTTTCATAACCCATATGTGCAAGAGACCACAGGCACTTATAATAAACATATGGTTTATATAAATTTGAGAAAGTAATCTCATGCTCAGCACGAGCAAGTATACTAGAGAACAAAGATAGATAGCTTCTGTTTTTTTTTTTTTTTTTTGGGTAAATAGGCATACGGCTCCAGAGGATTTCCTTAACCAAACCACTACCCATGAGTTAAACAACCAGCCATAGGTAGCAAGACCCCTTTTTCAACCCTATGAAGAAGCACCATAAGGATTTTCAATAAGTATCGTTCTAAATGTGTTGCAAGCAAGTAGAATGTTTAAGGTCGACTTTACAAGGTTTTGATGTTTTCTAGGATATTTGGAGAATGAAATGTTGATTTAGCGGCATCTCTCTTTGATGGAAAGGAGAGGTAGGGTTCAAATAGGGTGCAGTAAGGAAAATGTGATTTATATGAAAATCGCATACATCTTCTTTTTCTTAATCAGGCAAAAAAAAAGAGGATCTATAGTCAAGGTCAATCAATATAATTAGTATTTCACTTAACATAGAACAATAATTCTCAAGAAAAACATAGAGATACCCCTCGTACTAATCATAAAAATTAAACTAATCTGAATTATCTGAAAATAATCCTCACAAAAAAGTAGTTGAAATGTTTTTGTAATAGAAAACCAGGTACCATTCTCTTGTCATCTCCACTTTTTTTCTTGAGGATGGTCGTTGGGTTGGGCTTTGGGCCTATCTAAATGCGCCCTGAACCTTACTCTCTCATCAGCACTAGCAAAGCAATACAAAATGAAGCCGTGTTCCGAGATTTTCAGCTCAAAAACTGGAGATGTTCTGTTCGAATGTTACCGACTGCATGCAAACTATTCTAGGTCAAAGCCACTTACACAAAGTGCGTCCAAATAATTGAATCCTCACGCCATTCACCTAGATTAAAAAAGACAAATAACAAAAAGAAAATTGCTCCAATTCTAGGGATGAACGTGATTAGATATCTAGATTTTCTCTATCATAATCATCCGTTCTTAGTCTAGTAAGGGCGCATTTGGTAACGATTTTGTTTCCGGGAAGAGATTCTGACCAGAAATAATTATTTTTTATTCTGTTCCGGAAACTAATTTTGAGTAAAAGAACGCGTTTGGTAATTTTTCAAAATTTCTGATTCTATAATAGAATTACGTTTGGTATCATGCTCATTAATTCTGTTTTAAATCAATTTTTTTTTTAATTTTTAAATAATTTTTTTACTTTTTTCAATTTTTTACTTTTTTCCTTTTTTCTTTTCTTTTTCTCCTATTCTTCTTCTTCTTCTTCTTGTGGTCGGTCGCCGGACCGGCGATTGGCCAAATGAGGGCCAACGACCTCATCGAAGCGTTGCCGGCCCTCGTCGGCTGAGCCTCGTCGGCTAGGGGTGTCAAAAATACCCGACCCAACCCAACCTGACCCGACTCGAACACGAAACATGTATATTATACATGTTTCGTGTTCGGGTAACAAATATAAAACAAGCAAAAGAAATGTGTTTTGGGTTGGGTCAGGGTTCGAACATTGTTTGACCCGAAACAAGTTTTCTAAAGTCCAAACACGCCAAAACCAAAAGCACAAACGCTTTAGGCTTTAGCCACAAACACGAACAGTCGAACACAACTCAAGCACTGAAGGTTGAAGCACATACCTCGTCGGCTCCGCCTTCTTCTCCAACGAGTGCACCTTCTCGTGGAGTCCGCTGCCGCCCTCCGATCGACGCGCCTCCGCCTCGCCGTCGCCGTCACCACCCCTCGCCTCCGCCTCGCCGACGCCGAAACCCTTGCCGCCTCGTGCGGCCGACCATTGTCGACAGCTTGGGGACTGGGTTCGCTCGGCGATCATGGCGCTCGCTTCTCGCCTCGTTTCCAAGCTTAGATGTATATTTGCTTGAGGCTTGAGCTAAGACACCGGATATTGTTCCTTTTCTTTTCGAGCTGCGAGGGTGATTGTTCTTTCGCATTGTGTGCAGACTCTATGTTTGCTTCAATTCCTGAGTGAACTGCGGCGTACAGTTTTTGAGCGATCGTGACACTGAAGTTAGCGGGTTCCCATGTCGGCATATCTCGCGAAGCTTGCTCGCATCTCCGTGAAACCATATTGAAGTGAGGATCATCCACGGGACATGATGGGTTCGGAGGTTGAAACGCTTGAGGAGAGATTGAAGTCTTCCTCGGTCCAGCTCTATGCGGAAGGTGCCATTCTTGAAAGGTGCCATTCTGATTTTTTTTTCTCTCGAATTTGTTTGTCATACTTGTTCTGCTTTGTCCAAAAAATCCTAAGCAATTGACTGTGAAAGATCATTTTTTTTGGCTATGTTTGTTAAACTCGGAAAATCCCAAGTAGTTGACTGACTACACCTTAACTAACCACTGTTGCTAAGGCCTGTGGGTTGCTCGGGGAAGGGAAACTTAGTGAGCAGTTGCAAGGGTTTATTATCAAGTTTGGTCTCCTGGCCAATGCTTATGTGGAAGCAGCTTTGCTTGATATGTGCACTCATTGTGGGAGGATGGTGGCTGCTGGAAAAATGTTCAAACGATGGCCTTTTGAGTGGGATAGCTCTATTATTTGTACTTCTATGATATGTGGGTATGCATGTAATGGGCTGCTGGATGAGGCAATATCACTATTTTGCCGTTGTAAAGTAGAAGGGAGCATAATTCTTGATGAAATTGCATCAATTTCAATACTTGGTGTTTGTGGAACTTTAGGGTCTGATAGGATGGGTGAGCAGATTCACTGCCATGTTCTTAAATTTGGATTATTTTCAGATTTAGAGGTAGCAAACGCATTGATCATTATGTACTCAAAGTGTTGGAATATGGATGCTGCTAAAAAAGTCTTTAACATTATGCCTGCACATGATATAGTTTCATGGAATGGCTTGATTTTGGGGTTCATTATTCACAGGCGGGGAGATGATGCCCTCACTGTCTGGTCAAACTTACACAATGCGGGGATAAGCTAGTTCGTGGATTTGGGTTTCCTTGTGATGTATTAGATTTGTCAGACTGTTCAAATAATTTGCTTCTTTTAGACAAATTATGTGACCATAAGAAACTTTTTGAGGTGATGATAAGAGAGACCTGTTATCTATTGTGAACTGAAGATTTCTGCATACACTAAAGATGATTGTACTAAAGAGTATGATTTTTCCTTTAGCTTCTCATATCACCATCTCTTTTTCTTTTTCCTATTTCTGCAGGGAAGTCTCGGGGACATCAAGTCAAACCTTGTGAGGCCAGTCAAATGGTAAAATGCAGGGACAACCAAATTATAGATGCCCCCATAAAGAACAAGAAAAAAACTAGACAATGCAGATTGATCTAGGTATGACCAGAGTGAGACCTGTAAAGATAAAATTGGAGTGCAAGCTTCCTATCGTTTGGGTAAGAGTGCAAGTCCTTTGAAGCAATGCGTTGTTCGTGTGATTTTGCTAAGACGGGCAAAGTTGCAATCATCCATTTAGATTGCTTTTTACATTGCTTCGGTTGTGTTCCTGCAATTTTAGGATATATAGTGTCCTCTTCCGATTATGCTTAGAACTTGCTATTGGGGCAGGTTTAACATTCAAGTTTTGTTGATGAAGCAATCACATTCTTCCGAGCCAATGTCTTTTTTAGGAACTTCGATATAAAGAGTGCTGCAAATAAGCTCCTCATTTATTTGACATTCTACATCAATGTGGCACTAAATTATGCTTGTGCTCATTTGTAGAAGATACATTCATTGATACATTCATTTGCGGCCCGATGCCCGTTCGACTCTCACCCGAAAAAAGAAGAAGAAGAAGAAGAAGAAGAAGAAGAAGAAGAAGAAAAAAAGATCCGGAAACCCGACCCGACCCGAATTCCTTATGTGAGTTTAACGTGTTTCGGGTCGGGTCGGGTCGGGTCACAGTATGTGACCTGTATGTTTTGGGTCGAGTCGA
The DNA here is from genome assembly GCA_017140185.1 of Eucalyptus polyanthemos subsp. polyanthemos. NCBI lineage: Eukaryota > Viridiplantae > Streptophyta > Magnoliopsida > Myrtales > Myrtaceae > Eucalyptus > Eucalyptus polyanthemos. The sequence continues at coordinate 20,103,472 of CM029466.1, forward strand.
GTAACATCAAGACCCGACCCGTTTACACCCCTATCGCCGGCAGCTGGGCGAGGCCTACCTAGCCACCGACGAGGCTGGGTGAGCCTCGCTGGTGGCTAGGCCAACCTCGCCGAGGCTAGGTGAGGCTCGCCTAGCCACCGGCGGGGCTGGGCGTCGCAAGGCTGGGCGAGGCTCGCCTAGCCACCGGCGGGGCTAGGCAAGCCCCGCCTGGCCACTGGCAAGGCTTGGCCTCGCTAGATCTGGGGAGGCCGAGCCTTGCCGGACCTTGCCTTGGCTTGACGAGCTCATCGGACCGACGGACAGCGACTGGCGTCAACAACGGACGGCAGCGGCAACGGTGGTGGGTGGTAGCAAGCGGGGGGGATGGTGGTCGTGAGATGGACAAAGGGAAGAAGAAGAATAAGAGTTGGTTTTTGATTCTCAAATTTGTTCCTGGAACAAAAATCAACTTTTCTCGGGAACAAAAATTTTACCAAATGCGATTCTCGGCCCAAACTGATTTTGGGAACAAAAAAATTAGAATTTAGCCATGTTTGGATGGTTATCAAACATGGCCTAAAGATGACAGTGATTTTAAGTGAATGTTTTATCAACGTTTACTTTTTCAAGAGAATGTATTCACCATAATCTTCCTTATTGAACACAAACAGCATGAGTAGATGTCGGACAGGAGAGCAACATATGGTCAAAATTGACAGCGAAGTAAAGTTCTAGACCTATTGCATTTTTTGATAAAAAAAACTTTGTATATGTACTAATTAAGTCATGAAACTTTTAATTATACCAATTGAGCATTAAACCCTTTGACGATTTACCAATATCCAATCAATTTCAGAATGGCTAACATAGACACTGGTGTCCCACATAGTGCGGCCTAAGCTAACGTCAATAATTTTTTAAATTTCTTATTAATTTTTTCTTTTCTTTTTTTCCTCAATTGCAGGTCGACGACTGCCACAGGCTCTATGTGAGGGCCTCCACGCCTTTGCCGGCCATGGGTGAGGGCGTCTAGCCCTTGCCTAGATCCAAGAGAGGGCCGCAACTTTTGCCTATTGGCCAATGAGGTCCACAATGATGCCCTTCCTTGGTTTGGGCAAGGGCCACAATACAATTGCGAGTGATGGGCGCCTGGCTCTTCGTGAGGGCATGGATGCCCTCGCCCATGTTTGCAAGGGCCACGACACCCTCACCTATGGCTAATAATGGTCAGCTGATGACCTTGCTATCCTAAAGTTGGTAAATAAAAATTAAAAAAATTAAAATTTTGCCTATGTCAGTGTTGGTTGTGTCATGTAGGTCGGCCGCTCGTCTATGTTAAGGATTTTCGACCAATATAAGTCACATAGACTACATTGGCAACTTGTCAAAAAAAAAATTAGGACTCAATTAGTACAAAATATTTAGAATTGAATTAGCATAAAATTGTTATATTAAGACTTCTCTCCATAATTGACTATATGACTATTTTCGGGTACTTGGTTTTGGACCCCATCTCTTTGGCAAGGACAGAGGCCTTCAGCCAACACGCTAGCAATGGCATATGAGTCTTTCCAGTTAGACTTAATTTACTAAAATAATATTTTAACGACTTGATTGCTCAGCAGTATTGAAATATACTTCATAACCTGGAAATAATCGAGAAAGTACGATTGTAATAATTTATTATTAGGTTGGAATCGTTGGATAATATAAGATGCAAAGTGTAATCATATTGTACTCGATGATTTAGGCAAAAATGCAATCTGGGAGAAAGATATTTTTCACGCAATTGGTTCTGGAAGATTAATTAGCTTTTAGCAATTTATAAGTGTACTAAACACTAGTAGTTTACTAAAATATGAAATGCAAATTTTATGGAATATACTAAAAGTGACTCTTGAACATTATGTGTACTCAGTTTTAATGAAATGAATATTTTCTCTTATAAATAAAAATCTAAGAGTTTTATCAAGAAAAACCAAAAAGTTTGGAGGCAAATATTACGACAATAAGGAGTAAACTTCACTTTTTGAGAGTGAAGATTTTTATACAAAGTTAAAAACATTACATCTTTTCAGTAATATCTAAAGTAACATGTAAAAAATTGACTCTATGTAAATGAGGAAATTAATTATATCTATAACTTCACACAAGATTGACTCTATAATGCGCGCCATGTGATGTGGCATTAGATAGAGGAACAAGAAAGAAGTTGACTTTGTTTAGTAAAATATAACACACTTTTGGTTTTATAAAGAATAATACATCTTATTTTCCTTAATTAGGCAAAAAAGAAAAGGATGTATAGTCAAAGTCGATCAATATTATTAGTATTTCACTTGACATTACATGTACCACTCGCTTGTTATTTAGAAAAAAAAAAAAAGGGTACCATACTCTTGTTATTTTTCCTTTTTTCGTGAGGATGGTCGCGTTTGGTTGGGCTATGGGCCTATCCCTACCCAACTCCACGACATCAAATGCAACCCCTGCAAATTTCTTTCCCCCTCCCTTCCTCGCTTGCCTATATTATTTGCACATGTAATGGAAATATCTCTTTTCCTAAATTTAACACCACATCTTACGTTTCACGAGTCAATTTTTTATTTGAGCTTTTACACCATTTTTTCATTAATGATTTCGGGATATGAGAAGAACCCCTTCTCTAAATTCTCTCCCCCCCCTAAAAAATAAATAATAATAAAATTGGGGACATTTTCTCATGTTAAAGGTCCACAAAAGAGAAATAAAAATAAAATCCGATTGAATACATGATTGAATTATTATAATTCTAGGGTTGATGACTACATGTGATTGAAAATGACGGATGGGGCATCAATGGAATGGCTTAGATCCCTCAATTCCTCAACACCAGTGCTTACAAAGGAGTGGGGATCAGCTTGAGAGACTTCAACTTCACCGGTCACCACCATCACACATTCATTGTCCTCCCTAGGATGAGATAAGATCGCCGAGAGCCCGCCACGTGGCGCTGTCATTGCTCTGGTAACGATAAGGCTAGATCAATACCCTTCCCCCCTTATGTGGCCAGCAAGAGGTAATGTCATCACCTATCAGAACCGACGGCCAGGATCCGCCGCCTGTCAAGGCCGGGGATTTGTGGCCCTAGGATCCGTGAAGGGGGACCTTGTGTTTATATATAGGATGAATCCCACAGTGGAAGTTCCATAAGAGAGCACAGAAGTTCTCACTCACCACAGGAAGAAGAAGAAGAAGAGGGAGAAGATGGCCTCCTCAATGCTCTCCTCGGCTGCTGTCGCCACCGTCAAGAGCACCAGCCCGGTTCAGGCTGCCATGGTGGCTCCGTTCACCGGCCTCAAGTCTGCCTCGGCCTTCCCGGTCACCCGCAAGAGCAATGACATCACCTCTCTCCCCAGCAACGGTGGAAGAGTGCAATGCATGCAGGTATACTCGTCTAGCTTTAGCTTATAGAATCATTTCTCGGCACTCGAAACAATTCAGGCTTAGATCGATTTCTATAACACGTGCCTTTAGATGGAAGTTCTCATGAGTAGCCTTAGTTCCAGCTGACATGGAAGAACGTTCCCATTGCTGGTGTGCATAAAAAAGGTGGGAGTGAATCTGGCCAGCGTCGTGAGCGCGAGTTGTCGGGCTCATTCTTCATTAGAATCAACCGGAAGTTAATTCCATTTTCGTGCTGTTTGTAGAAAATGAACATCTTAGGAGAATTTCCTAACGACGATTCTAGTCAGTGAGATTATTAGCAGCAACAGTGTCCTGAATGTCCTGAATAAGTTGAGACTTACGTCGATGCACATGGGCAGGTGTGGCCACCGATCGGGAAGAAGAAGTTCGAGACGCTGTCCTACCTTCCTCCCCTGACTCCCACCCAATTGGCGAAGGAAGTCGACTACCTGATCCGCAAGGGCTGGGTTCCTTGCTTGGAATTTGAGACTGAGGTCCTTGTCTTCAACACCCATTTTCAATTTCAAGTTCTTGACACAAGTCGCAACGCCATTATGCAATTGCTTTGCCTAGGTATATGATCTTTAACTCGTAGGACATATTGTGATGGAATGGTGGGATTTCGCTTTTTGTTTATGCAGAAGGGCTTCGTCTACCGTGAGCACCACCACTCCCCGGGGTACTACGATGGGAGATACTGGACCATGTGGAAGCTGCCCATGTTCGGGTGCACCGACTCGGCCCAGGTGTTGAAGGAGCTTGAGGAGTGCAAGAAGGCTTACCCCAACGCTTTCGTCAGAATCATCGGATTCGACAACAAGCGTCAAGTGCAGTGCATCAGTTTCATCGCCTCCAAGCCCACGGGCCTCTAAGCAAGCTTATGTCATAGTGGATCGTGGGGTTACCCTCGAAGCGGCATCGTTCCAAACCTTTCAATTGTAGCTAGATGTCGAATGATCCATTTTTCCCTTATTACCCAAGTCCTGTGATATTTGTTTACTTTTGAGTTCGCAGATGCGTTGTATTAAGACCCGATTTATTTTATGAATGAATTCAGCTGCTTGCTTGCTTGCTTACTTTCGTTGTTCATGTCCTCCACTGAGTGCAAATTGCTTGATGATGCCGGGTGTGTCCACGACGAGTACTGTTTCTTTTGGTTATCGAATAATGACTTCGTCAATCCTTCCAAGCTAGATGTTGAAGGAATTGCATGGATGCTAGCCATTCATGAGCTGACATAATGAAGTGATTGAGCCAAGCTTCAAATGGAGGAGAAGAAGGGAAACATCTGAGCGACGGTAGAGTACCTTGAAGAATCTCTAGAGTTAGACGTAAGAGTAAAAGTGATTTCTTAGTTGCGAACTAGAATTTGCCTCGATTCCAACCGAGCATGAGTAGGTTGAGTGTCAGATCTCGTTGAGCTCGACAATCGACTCGAGCAACATCAGCTGCTTTTAAAGCCTTTTCACTTATAAATGAAGCATCATGTGGAGTTTTAAACTACCATTTGCTTCAAGAGTTAGGAAGTAGAGTCAACGCTTGAACTCAAGTATAAGTCATCTTGAACTAAAATTGAGTATTTAGTACTATTACTGCATTCTGAGTGTCAAGCCTTGAATATTCTCACATGTAGTCAAGTGCTGCGACGTACGGACATGAATGGGCTACACCCTCAGTAACTCCAGATACAATAACAACGTTGGCACTCGAGGCAATTATGGATCTACACCAGAAAAAGCACACCCATTCTAGCACCATTGAAGCTTCTGTGGTTGAACTGGTGCCGGCTTGCAACTCGATTCTTCTAAGCATCAATTTATCTTGTAACGCATACATCAAAATGAGAAAGTTTGAGGCACAAATAGAGAGAGAGAGAGAGAGAGAGAGAGAGAGCCATAAGACACTATCTAGGATAAAACATTTTTCAAAGAGGAAAAGTCGCCAGAGAACGTCTCCAGGACTGTCGTCAAGTAAGGGATGGGGTAGACGGAAATTTCTTGCCTTGATCCTCTGTAGATTAAGGTACCCAGAATGGGCTCTCGATCTCTAAAAGGATCTTCTATAGCTACTCAATCTCAATCATAGATCTCTCTCTACTTGAGTACTCATAATGTTCGTAATTTTCAATCAAATTTGGTTGGAATGACTAAATTAACACATTATTATAAGATTTAGAACTCGATTAGTGTAATTAAAATATTTATAACTAAATTATCACAAGCATAATAAATTTATGATTTTTTTTTTTATTTTATCCATGGACTTTCTTAGCTCACTGAGAACAGATCAATGCTCATCCTTACCTCATGTCACTGTCATTTGTACATTTCATCCTCCATTTTTTTTTTCTTTTGTTGAGAAATGAGCCTCACAAACTTGCTCGGCTCATGCAACGAGACTTTAGATCATGTCAGAGGATTTTTGACAGAATAGATAGGTATCTTGAAATTATAAATGGTTTGATATAAGAAGACTTTATCAAAATTGCCCACATACTCCACTTGTCCTATATCATTTCATGTCCATGTCGTGGTGTCAGATGTGGTGCCACACAAGCAAAACAAAAGATTGATAAAAGATAAAAATAAGGAAAAATAACACAAATGATCTATGAATTGAAAGAGAAAAATTGATCGGTGCTACGCTCGGATCGCTCCCCTTGCAATTATATTGGACATTAGTTCCCACGACACATGCCCTCTCGTTGATGCAATCCAAGACTAAAAATTTGCTATCAAGAGCTTCCAATAGCGTATAACTCTCCATCTGAATTGTAACATAAGTTCTTCATCAGGTAACACTATTAAGAAGCCAATACACGATTTCTCTGAAGTCATCTTATCGGTTCATCATGCACAATAATGCAGGATACAGTACAACTTGCCCGAGAATATGACAGGCAATGGTTCAGCGCGTCAAGGACGTTTAAAGTTTCAGGCGGACTGAGTCTCATTTTTTGAGTAGTCAAGGCAAACGGCCTACTTTTCCAGCGGAGATGGGCCGAAGTTCGTCGTCTTCGAAGGCTGATTTCCTGCGCGATATGGGTACGATTAAGGCCACATGTGATCGATACGCGCAATAAACAAATCCCGCTTTGCTGATTTGACAGTCGAATAGTTACGGACATGTCATCGGGTAAAGAACCAAGTCGGCACGTGAGAGAGATTCTCTTGTCATTCTCAGAAGGTACGCAAGGGAGCTCATGGACCGTTTCGGTTACAGAAGTCGAAACAGCAATGACAACTGCTGTTGGCAATCGTCGCAAGAAGCAGATCTCGAGTGGCCTCTTCCTATGAGAAATAGTCATACTTTTTATTGCCGGCATGGACATCGAACTATTGGAAATTTCCTATAATATGGGCTTACATTAATTAATTGATTTTTTATTTTAAATAATCGAGTTAATGGATATTCCAATATTTGTTGAACCCTACAGTGATTTGATTGAATTTGGTATTAGCATCTATTAATAATGGGCCTAGTTGAGCAGCAAAGTGTATCCAATTATGTTTGACTGAAGCCCGTAATGGGAAGCCTATAAAAGGGTAAGTTATACCTATCAGTTGCTTTAATCACATTGAAAGCTGCTATATCGAAATAGATCATAGAGAGGAAGATCTGGTATTCCGATAGATCACTGATTATCAGAGTGATCTATTTTTCTTAAAGTGAAGCGATGGCTCAAAAAGGTACGCTTTAATTCCGTTGTATTTATTGATCTTGGTGTTTTACAATCATATATGGATCTATTTTTCTTAATTGATTAGTTGTATATGTAAATAAATTTTCTACACGAACAGATTACGTGACATCGCATTAACGTAGACAAATTTTAATTACATTTTAATAATTTTTCAATTTCTTTTTATTTTTCCATAAATATTTTTTTCTTTCTTTCGCTTTTTTTTTCTTTCTTTTGCCAGTGACAAATCAACAGCTATAGTAGGGTGATTTGGCCTCACCTGGCTATGGTGAGGTCAAGCTCTAGCGAGGGTCAACCTCTCCAAATTTGGCCAAGGTGAGAGGAGCCCTTGGCAGGGCTACCCTTGCCCAAGCAAGGCCAACCCACTCGGCCATGGTCGGTTGCCAGCCATCACTTGTGGCTAGTGGTCGGTCATTGATAAAAGGAGGAAGAAGGAAGAGAAAAAAAATTATTATTAAAAATGATCTATTTCAATGCCGAAACGGACCACCCAAACTAAAAAACACTCAAACTGGACCAGACTAGTCATTTGGACTAGTTCCCGTGAGTGTCGATTCGGTTTTCATTTTTAAAAGTGGAACGATGTCCGTGCAATCCGATTTGTGATTCTAAGTGGAAACCGTATCGAACCAACTAAATATATTTTTTATTTTTCTATTTCTTCCAAAAAAATTAGTAAAAAATGAACTAAACACTATCTCAATCTGGTTCTAAGTAGCATAAAAAAAGTAGTGGGAAGAAATAAGTGATCAATTCTATTGGATCGGACCGGCACTAACCAGATTGGACCGATGATTTGGTCCATTTCCCAATCTTAGGACCAACCAATCTAATCTTCGGTTCCGATTTTAAGGAATCGGTTGTCCTAGTTTGGTTCGTGGTTCTACCTTGAAGTTGGATCAGACCAGGAACTAATCGCCCCTAAGCAATGTCGCATAAGTTGGCCAGCATTTATGTCAATAATATCCGCCCAAAATTAGCTAAAATAACTGAATTAGCATCATGTCAAAAATTTTAGGAATAAGTTGGCACCATTAAAAGGTTTAGGACTAAATTTGCATAAATGTAATAAGTTTAGAACTTTTTGAATACTTTTCTTTGATGGGTTGGTTCTTGACATAAACCGAGAACTAGAGGTGATTGGTTTTAAGATGAGTGGTTCTCAGCCCAAAACCGGGAATTGACCACTGAAAACCAATTTCGAAAAATTGAAACTGAACTACATGTTGGTTCCATAGATTGGTTGGGTCAATGGAATTGGTCGAAAAGTCCCCCCTTTAGAAGAAGCATGAGACTTGAGAATGAGAGACAAGGTCGGAGGAAGAGGTGACTAAGAGCGAAAGTGGCAGAGGGAGCGACGAGGCTAGAGGCAATCTAGAGCAAGAGTGAGAGAGGGATCAACGAGGTCGAAGGCCACTAAGAGTGAGAGTGAGAGAGGGAGGCAAAGCTGCAAGATGAATGAGGCAAGAGACGGAGAGAGACAAAAAGGAAATTAGCGTTTTGGTCAAAAAATGTTAAAACTTAAAAATTAAATACACACAAGTACAACTCCAGTCTGGATGGGCGATTTCACTCTTAGAATAGGAACGAAACTAGTACTCACTCTTTTAAATTGAAATTGGGAACCGAATCGATTCTCATGGAAACTACCAATTTTAGGCCGGGCAGCTTCCGATTCTTTTGCACATCCCTATTTAGAAACTACTCAGTTATAATCACTTACAAATTTTTGGAATCAGCTGGATTTAAAGTAGACATGAAAACCCAATTGCTTCTTTTTTTCATTTATAAGATATACTGAATGTATTTTTAACACAATTAGTACACTAGCTTTGTCTTTACGAATGGGTTGAAGCACGTCAAAGCTTCTCATGGCACTTAGTTCGAACATCCTTTATTGAACTTTTATATACTTTTTTTCTTTACAAAGTAGAAAAATAGGGTTAAAACATGAGATTTGGAGGGATATCTAGGAATCAAATTGTCCTTGACCAATACTTAAGTTTTCGGGAAATTGCCAAAAAAATCATAAACATATTACAATTTTACTAATTCAATTATAAAAATTTTAATTGAGTTAATTTTTTTGTCAAATTTCAATTGTGCCAATTGAGTTCTAAATCTTTGAATAATTCGTTAATTTGATCATTTAATTTTTGGTTGGAAATTACGACGTTGGCAATTTTTATAATTAAAAAATTCCAAAAAATTTAAATTATTTTATTTTATTTTATTTTATTTTCTTTTTTCATTTTCCCATTTCCTCCACCAACCGTAAACCTTAGCGATGATCGACAACTAACCACAAGTAAGAGTTGACCTTGCCAACCTTGGTGAGGCTCGACCTAGCTAGATTTGGCAAGGTGGAGTCTTGCCCAAAGTTGGCAAGGCTCAAGCTTCCCAAGATTGGACAACGCTTGACCCTGCCAACCTCGGGCTAGCTTGACCTCACCGAGATTTGGCAAACTTGAGCGTTGCCTAAGGCCAACGAGGTCGACTCCCATTGACCCTTTCTTGTGGCTAGTCATTAGCCGTCATCAAGGCTTGGCGACCAACGAAAGAAGAAAGGAAAAAAAGATTTAAAAAATTAAAATTAAAATTTTTAAAATTGTAAAAATTGTCTACATTAACATTAGCCATGTCACATAAGACGGTCAGCATCTACATTTAGGGGTGATCGGGTCTAGGGTAAGTAGAGTCTAGACCTGGACCTTGTACTCGATCCTGTTATAATCGATTTTCCTTTTTTTGACCTTGTACCCGATCCTATTTGTATTGGAACTTGTGCTTGACCCACCCTGTTTTCCAAGCCCGGTTCCAAGGTCAACCATGTTTCCATTAGAACTTTGCAATCTCTCGATGTCCTATATGACTTCGAATTTTATATTAATATACGAGAAAATAACATAATTATCTTGATTTGTATCGAAACATTAAGCATTTGTAATAAATAAATAAATAATTTTTTTACTAAACGAAAAATTAAGAATCCACAAGGCTAATTATAATAAATAAAATCATAAGGCAAAGATTTAGCAACAAACATTGGTACAATATTAGTTTTATTCCTACAACTACTACATGAATCTACTAATTTATGCAAGCATAAATCCTCATACAAAAGAGAAATTAGGTGAGTCAATCTACGCGGTACACAAGAATTTGACGGCGATGAACACCGTCCGTCGTCGGATGGTGCGAGAGGGAGCCAATGAGGGAGAAACAATGAGGAAGAGGAACGGCGAAAGAGGAGTGCCGTGCGTGTTTGAGAGAGCCAAGAGTAAAAATGTCGTGTGATTGGGGGAATAAGAATAGAAATAAGGGGAAAAAATAGAGTTTTTGACCTATGCTTACAAAATCGGTTCCAAAACCGGTCCAAGAACTAGTTCCTAGGTGGGTAATCAATTGGACCCGATTCCTAGACTAGTTTAAACCAGTTCCGAATTTTGGGAACTGGTTCCTAGATTGGTTTCAATGGGAACCGGTTCCCGACCCTATTTTTCAGGTGGGCCCGTCCGGTTCCGGGTATACCCGATCAGGTTGCACACCCCTATCTACATCTATAATTTCCAACCAAATTTGGAAATTGGTAATTGTCAAAATATCGAGAACTAAACCGTTTCAATTAAAAAGTTTAAAACTGAATTATTACAAATGCAATTAGTTTAGATTTTTTTTATTTATTATTTTCTTCAATTTTTTACCCATTAACCTATTTAGCTCACCCGTGAACTAGATCAATGCTCAACCTTACCTCGTGTCATTGTCATTTGAACACTTCATCCTCCATTTTTTTTTTTTTAAATGAGCCTTACAAACTTGCTTGGCTGACTCACCCTGGCTTGTTGTGGGAGATTTCAACGCCATTAAAGATTCGTCTGACCAAGTTGGTTGTTCAAACTCTTGGATTCCTTATTTTGATGAGTTTGCTAATTTTTTAGCGCAAACGGAGCTAGTGGATCTTAGGTATATTGGCTTTCGATACACTTGGTCTACTTCAACGAAAATGAGGAAGATAAACCGGGTTTTGGTGAATTTGAAGTGGAATTTGGAGTTCTCTTTTTCGGAAGCAAATTTTCTTAATCCGAGCATTTCAAATCACTCTCCCATGGTGGTCAGAGTTCTTAACCCTCTCAATACACAAAAGCCTTTTAAATACTTTGATTTCTGGTCCGAACATCCGAATTTTCAATCTATTGTTTACCAAGTTTGGGGTAGCCCTGTTCATGGAGTACCCATGTTCAGACTTGTGACCAAGTTGAAGATCTTGAAGGGCCAGCTGAAACAACTTAACAAGGATGCTTACTCTAATATTTCTTCTAGAACAGCGGAAGCAAGGGAGTTATATCGCACTCAGATGGAATTTCAACAAAACCCGGATAATGTTGCTCTTGCGGACATTGAAAAAATTCAACGTCGTCTGTTTGTGGACCTGCGTAGAGAGGACGAGTCCTTTTATAGACAGAAATTGAGAATCCGATGGTTGAAGGAAGGCGATCGCAATACCAAATTCTTTCATCGCTCAGTTAGTAGGAGGCAACTGGTAAACCGAATACTTTCGGTTAGAGATTCTTCTAGTCTCCTCAATTCAGACCCAAAACAAGTACCGCAAGTCTTTGTTTCTTACTTTTCGGAGCTCCTCAATTCGCAAGCTGCCATTGCTACGCCTTCTATGCAATATTTAAAAGAGTTTATTCGTTGTCCTCTTATGGAAGATCAGGTTGCTTACCTCGCTTCTCCTGTTTCTGATGAAGAAATCTGTAACACATTATTTTCCCTTCCATGTGGAAAAGCCCCGGGGCCGAATGGCTTCACATCTGAATTTTATATAACCAATTGGAATATTGTTGGGCCTTCGGTGTTAGAGGCAGTGTGTGATTTCTTTTCTTCTGGGTAGCTTCTTAGATAGGTAAACAATACTATCCTTGCACTTGTGCCTAAAGTTCCGAATGCTTGTTCAGTGACGGATTTTAGACCTATTGCTTGCTGTAATACCATCTACAAAGTTATCTCCAAAATTCTGGCCAATCGTATAGCTTCTGTATTGACTGACTTGATAAGTCCCTCTCAGAATGCTTTTGTGAAAGGTCGAAGAATTAGGGATAACATACTGTTGGTTTAGGAACTCTTTGCTGGTTCCCATTTGGATCCTTATACGCCGAAGTGTGCAATCAAAGTGGACTTCCAAAAGGCATACGATATAGTAGATTGGGATTTCCTTGAGTTAACCCTATTGGCATTTGGCTTCCCTTAGTGGATGGTCCATCTTATTATGGTATGCGTTCGAACTCCAAAGTATTCCATTTCTATTAATGGTGAGCTACATGGGTTCTTTCCAGAGAGGCGAGGCCTTAGGTAGGGAGACCCTATGTCTCCTTATCTTTTCACCCTTGTGTTGGAGATTTTTTCGGGTATTATTAATGATTGCACTTTTGCGAAGGACTTTAAGTATTATTGGAGATGCAAACGGGTCAGCTTGTCCCACCTCTTCTTCGCTGATGATGTGTTCCTTTTTTGTCAGGCTGACTGGGCCTCAGTTGTGCTACTTAAAAGAGGTCTGGATATATTTTCCTCTTGGAGTGATCTATCACCGAATAGGAATAAAAGTGAAGTGTTTCTCTCAGGTGGATTGCCTTCTCTGAGGAACCGTATCCTTTGGGTGTTTGGTTTTCAGGAAGGTAAGCTTCCGGTTCGTTACTTGGGGGTACCTATTATTTCTTCCAAACTGGGTAAGGCAGACTGTACTACCTTAATTGACCGTATTACTGCCAGGGTTCGATCTTGGACCCACCACTTTCTCTCCTTCGCAGGCAGACCTCAGATGATCAGATCAGTCCTCCATGCTATTCAGGCATTTTGGGCCAGTGTTTTTTCTTTACCAGCCCTGGTTTTGGATGTTATTGAGAGGATATTGAGACAGTTTTTGTGGAAGGGTTCTTCCCTTGGCTCTGGTGGGGCTAAAGTAGCTTGGGAGGACGTCTGTCTCCCCAAGAATGAAGGTGGTATTGGTATTCGGAGACTTAAAGAATGCAATAAGGCTACCATGCTTAAATATATTTAGATCATTTTCACGGATAAGGAATCTCTTTGGTGCAGGTGGATCCATTCGAATTTCTTAAAGAATGAGAACTTTTGGGTTTCACCTACTCCTTCTGTCTGCTCTTGGGCGTGGAAAAAGATCTTGCAATTGAGGAAGGAATTTCGGTTGAATTTTTTTTGGAAAATTGGTAATGGATTGTCGGTGTCTTTATGGTTTGACCACTGGCTTCCTATCGGTCCTCTGGCTGACTTATTCCCACAAAATCTTATTGATGCCTCTGGTCTCCAAGAATACTCAATTGTCGCTGATCTCTTCCTTCTGTTGGGTCGTAGTTTCAGATCCCTTTTGGATTGCTGGGGTATAGCCCTTCTGGCTCTCTCCTTGAGTCGAGATAGGTTTTGTTGGAAAGGTGATTCCTCCGGTGTTTTTTCGGTTGCATCGGCTTGGCAAATTATGAGGAGAAAGAGGAGCCGAGTTCCCTGGGCCTCCTTTGTTTGGAACAACGCTATTGCTCCTAGGTATCAATTCCATCTTTGGCTTATTACTAAAAATCGTTTACCTACCCAAGCTTGCCTCCTGGCTCATGGGAGAATCGACTACACTTGTTGTGTTTTTTGTAAAGATAAGCCTAATTCTATAGATCATTTGTTCTTTGAATGTCATACTTCGACAACTCTTGCGTTTTTTTGGGCTATAAGATGTAACATTCCATGGCGAAATAGATCCTAGATGGACAACCTCCTTTGGCTTATGAAGTACCTCTCAGGAAATGATTTTTTCCATTCCTTGTCTCGGTTTTCTTTTGGGGCTTTGTGCCATATTATTTGGAAGAAAAGGAATGATGTCATTTTCCTTGGGGAAGCTGTGGCAATCTCAGCATTAAAGAACCATCTTATCAAGGTTGTTATGGACAAAGCTCTAACTCACAAGAATGTGCCCAACTCCTACAAGAATAGAAGACTTCAAAGATGCTGGGGTTTTGATACTTCTATTTTTTAACCCATGTAGGTGGGCTCTTGCCGTTACGACTCCTTTGTGGTCTTCTCTTTGGCAATCTGGCGATTGCTTGCTCCTGAGTTGTTCCGGCCGTTTTGCTGCTGTGCTGCCGTCCTTGCTAGGGCTTTACTGTCTTTTGTTTTGGCTGCTTTGCTTTTGTTGGTTGGTCCGCTTGTCTTGCGGTCCTTCTTCTTTTATTCGGCTCCCTTCCACTCGTCCTGACTTGTTGTCTTTATGACTGTAAGTTTTTGGTGCCGAGCCTCTTGTATATTTTGGTTATTAGCTTATATATTCTTACCTTACCAAAAAAAAAAAAAAACTTACTCGGCTTATGCAACAAAACTTTGACATCATGTCAAAGGATTTTTAACGGAATAGATAACTATCTTGAAATTATATATGGTTCGATATAAGGAGACTTTATCAAATTGTCCACATGACTCCACTTATCCAATTATTTCATATCCATGTCGTGGTATTAGATGTGGTGCCATACGAGCAAAACAAAAGATAGATAAAAGATAAAAATAAAGAAAAATGGCATAAGTGACTTATAAACTTTGGTTTAATATGAAAGGTTGTCTCGGAACTTTTAATTATTTAATATTATCCGTGAACTATCTATAAATAATTAATGTATTCAATTCATCTGCTCAAACAACAAAACAAATATTATTTGATGACATGGCTCTAAGTTGAATTTCTAAAAAGGACAAGTCAACAAGTCCATATTTTTATTCATATACTTTAGAAAAGGAAAAAGAATTAGGGCGTTAACATGTCCATCATTATTTGATGACATTAATTATTATATTTTGATTTGAGATCTTATTTGGATAATCTATATATAATTTTGTCTCTTTTTTTTCTAATGTTTAAACTTAATGGATTGAAAGCCGCATTAGCAATTTCCATTAACATTGAATATTTTCATATAATCAAGAGATTAGATTGAGTATATATTAATAGTTTATGGACTATATTAAACAAATTAAAAATATGAAAATAGCATTATATATTGGATCAAAACTCATGGATCATCTATATAATTTTCCCTAAAAATAGAAAAATGGCGAGGTGCTGCCTCCTGGTATCCAGTTGAGCGTGGCAAAACTTTAGAGGCTTTGATTGGGAACTCAGGAGACAGGGAAAAATTAAGGAGAAAGGGGATTGAAAATATTAATAGTTTAAAAAAATTTCCCTCCATAAGCTAAGTGGTTTTGTATATGAAGAGCTATCTAGTTATCTCTGTGTAATTGAAAGAGAAAAATTGATTCGGCCTTCGATCAACTGTGCTACCGCTCGGATTGTCCCCTTGCGATTCTCTTAGACATTAGTTGCCACTGCACATGCCCTCTCGTTGATGCAATTCAAGACAGGAAAGTTGCTGTTGAGAGCTTCCAATAGCGTACAACTCTCCATCGGAATTCTAACGTAAGAATTTCATCATCAAGTAGCACTATAAGAAGCCAACATACGATATTCTCGGAGTCATCTTATCTGTTCATCAAACACAATAATGCATGATTCAGTACAATTTGCCGAGAATATGACAGGCAATGGTTCAGCTTGTCGAGGACGTTTAACGTTTCATGCGGGTTAAGTCTTGCTTTCTGAGTAGTCAAGGCAAACGGCTGACTTTTCTGGAGGAGATGGGCCCAAGTTCGTCGTCTTCGAAGGCCGATTTCCCTGTGCCAAATGCAAATGGTACGATTAAGGCCAAATCCGATCGATACGCGCGATCGACAAATCCCGCTTGCTGATTTGACAGTCGAATGGCCATGGACATGTCATCGGGAAAAGAACCAAGTCGGCACGCAAGAGAGATTCTCTTGTCGTTCTCAAGAAGGCACGAAAGGGAGCTCCTAGACCGTTTCAATTGCAGAAGTCGAGACAGCAGCGAGGGCCACTGTCGGTAATCGTCGCAAGAAACAGATCTAGACGACCTCTTTCTCCTAAAAATAGTCAAATTTTTAATGGTGTCAATTTAATACTAAATCTTTTAATTTAATATTAATTTAATCTTAAACCTTTAAATCTAGTGTCATTATAATCCTTTAACTAATTTTCATCAAATATTGCAAACGTGGATCCCGGACAGATTATTTAATACCATTGGCACGTTGATCTTGATAATTTTTAATAATATATTAATAATTTTTTTTTCCATATTTTTATATTTCTTTCTTCCTTTCTTTCTTTTTTTCAATCTTTTCTTCTTTCTTTAGCTAGTGACTTGCCATTGGCTACGACATGGCGAGCTAGCCTTGGCGAGGGGAGACCATGTCAAGGCTACCCTTGCCAAGGCAAGGCTAGCTCGCCCTGCCATGATTGGTTGCCAACCATTGCTTATGGCTAGTGGGCATTACTCACAAAAGAAGAAGAAATGAGAGAAAAAAATCATTAAAATATTATTAAAAAGTAAGTATCCACGTCAATGCCAGTGTAAGTGGGTTGATATCCACATCAACAATATCTAGCCAAAATTAGTCAAAATGATTGAATTGGCACGATATCAAAAAGTTTATGATAAATTGGCTCCATTAAAAGGACTAAGACAAAAAATTTAGTTTTTTATTTTTTTTTTTCATTGATGGGTTGGTTCTTAACGGAGAGCCTAAAACTAGAGGTGATTGGTTTCAAGAGGGATAGCTCTTGCCCCTTGAAATCACGAACCACTCATTAAGGACCGATTCAAAAAAATTAGAATTGAACCATCCATTGGTTCCATGGATGGGGAGGTCAATGGAAACGGTTGAAATGTCCTTGCTTTAGAAGAAGTGTGAAACTTGAGAGTGAGAGATGAGATTGGAGGAGGAGGTGACCGAGAGCGAGAGTAATCGAGGGAGCGATGTTACGGAGGCGATCTAGAGCAAGAGTGAGAGAGGGATTGGCGAGGTCGAAGGCCAACGAGAGCGAGAGTGAGAGAGAAAGACATGATCGTGAGATAAGTAAGAGAGGAAATGGAGACAGAAAAAATGAAATTAGATTTTTGGTCTAAAAAGTTAAAACTTTAAAATTAAATACACACATATATATAGGTCTAGTTCAGGTGGGTTGTTCCACACTAGATCTGGAAACTAGATTAGTACTCTCTAATTCTTTTAAATTGAAATCGGGCTCTGGATCGATTACCATGGGAATTGCCATTTATAGGCCGGTTGGTCCAATTCTAGACCGTTTCTAGTTTTTTGCACACCCTTATATAGAACCTATTCGATTAGAATCACTTACAAACTTTTGGAATCAGCTAGATTTAGAGTAGACCTAAAAGCCCAATTGCAAGTTCTTTTTTTCATTTATAAGATATTTTGGATGTATTTTTGACGCATTTGGTATGTTAGCTTTGTCTTTACAAAAGGGTTGGAAGCACGTCAAAGCTTTGCAGGCCACTTAGGTCGAATCTCCTTTATTGAACCTTTATATATTTTGTTTCTTTAGAAATTAGAAAAATATGGTTAAAATCGGAGATTTAGAGGGATATTTAGGAATCAAATTGTCCTAAATTAAAATGTTTATAACTGAATTGGTACAAATGTAACATATTTGTGATTTTTTAATTTCCCAAAAAACCTAAGTATTGGTCTAATTTTGATATTTTTTTAGTCTAATTTTAATTATGTCAATTGAGTTTTACACATTTTGATTTTTTTTTTTTTTTAAATTTAGTCATTTTGACTGATTTTTGCTAGAAATTGCTAATGTGAATAATTTTTATAATTTTTTATAATTTTATTTTTATTTATATTATTTTTATTTTATTTTTTCTTATCTTATCTTTTTCTTCTTTTTTTTCTTTTTCTTTTTCCTACTTCATTTACTAGTAGAAGACCTTGGCAATGGTCAGCGATCGCCCATAAGTGAGAGCCAACCTTGCCAGCCTTGACGAGACTCGACCTAGCTAGATTTGGCAAGAAGCATTGCCTGAGGTTGGCAAGGCTCAAGCTTGCCAAGAGTGGACAACGATTGACCTTGCCAACCTCAGGCCAACTCGATCTCGTTGGGATTTGGTGAGCTTGAGCCTTGCTCGAGGTCAATGAGGTTGGCCCTCGTCAGCCCTTTCCTGTGGCTAATCATCAACCGTCGCCAAGAGCCGGCGACCAAGAAAAGAAGAAAGAAAAACAAAATTTAAAAAAAAAATTTAAAAATTTGATTTTTTAAAAGTGTAAAAGTTATTCACAACAACATTAGCTATGTCATGTAAGACCACCAATATCTATGTCAGTAAATTCTAATCAAAATTGGCTAAAATGATTAAATTGGCAAATTGTCAAAATATTTAGAACTCAATTATCATAATTAAAAAGTTTATTATCACAAATACAATAAGTTTAGAATTTTTTTGATAATTTTCTTCAGTTTTTTACTCATTAACGTATTTAGCTCGCCAAGGAAATAGATCTATGCTCACCCTTACCTCATGCCATTGTCATTGTACACTTCATCCTCCATTTTTATTTTTTTTGGGGGGGGGGGGGGGGGGGTGACTTTTTTGACATGGAAATATATAGGTATTTTGAAATTATATATGGTTTGATATAAGGAGACTCTATCAAATTGCCCACATGACTCCACTTATCCAATTATTTCATATCCATGTCATGGTGTTCGATGTGGTGCCACATGAGCAAAACAAAAGGTAGATTAAAGATAAAAATAAATAAAAATGGCATATATGGCCTATGAATTTTGGTTTAATATGTAATGTTATCTCTGAATTTTTAATTTATTTAATATGATCTGTGAACTATTGGTAAAAAATAAATGTAGTCACTTCATTTGCTCAAACAACAAAACAAATGTTATTTAATGAGGTGGCTCTAAGTTGAATTTCTATAAAAGACGAGTGGACAAGTCCATGTTATTCATTTAGAATTTTCTATTTTGTTTAATGTTCAAATTTAATGGATTGGAAGCTGCATCAGCAACTTCTGTTACTTTAAATTGATGAAAGGTCAATATTGAATATTTCATATAATCGATGAACTAAATTGAGCATTTATTAATAGTTCAAAAACCACTTCAAACAAATGACAAGCATGGAGATGATATTGTACATTGAATCAAAGTTTAGGGATCATCTATGTCATTTTCCCTAAAAATAAAAATATGAGGAGGTGGTGTGGTGCCTCCTAAAATCCAGTTGAGCGTGGCAAAATTTTAGAGGCTTGAACTAAGGGACGGGAAAAATAGGAGAAAAGTGATTGAAAATATTAATGGATTTAAAAGTTCCCCTTCATAAGCTAAGTGGTTTTGTATTTGAAGAGCTATCTAATTATCTTTCAGTGTAATTGAAAGATAAAAATTGATTCGGCCTTCGATCAACTGTGCTGCCGCTCGGATCGTCGCCTGGCGATTCTCTTAGACAGTAGTTGCCACTACGCATGTCCTCCCATTGATGCAATTCGAGACTGGAAGGTTGCTGTTAAGAGCTTCCGATAGTGTACAACTCTCCATCTGAATTCTAACGTGAGTTCATCATGGAGTAGCACTATTAAGAAGCCGATATACGACATCCTTGAAGTCATCTCATCTGTTCATCAAACACAATAATGCAGGATTCAGTACAATATGCCGAGAATATGACAGGCAATGGTTCAACGTGTCGAGGACGTTTAACGTTTCACGCGGGTTAAGTCTTGCTTTTTGAGTAGTCAAGGCAAACGGCTAGCTTTTCTAGTGGAGATAGGCCGAAGTTCGTCGTCTTCGGAGGCCGATTTCCTGTGCCAAATGGCACAATTAAGGCCACATCCGATCCATACGCGCGATAAACAAATCCCGCTTGCTGATTTGACAGTCGAATGGCTATGAACATGTCATCGGGTAAGGTATCAAGTCAGCACGCGAGCGCGATTCTCTTGTCGTTCTCAGGAGGTACGAAAGGGAGCTCTCAGACCGTTTCAATTGCAGAAGTTGAAACAGCAGCGAGGGACGCTGTCGGCAATTGTCACGAGAAACAGATCTCGAGTGGCCTCTTCCTCCTAGAAATAGTCAAACAGCTTAAGGAGCACCACCACCTCATTGTCTTCTAAATTTTTAATAGCCCCTGAAGATTCTGAATGGGACGACAAGGCCCGATACAAGACGAGAAACCTTTAACTAGACAGGCACTTTGTAATTCCCTATTGCCGTTCAAGCCGGCCATTTTTAGCTGCCAATGCGACATCTATCTTCCTAATAATTGTACCTTCAGAAAATACATGAATATGAAAGATTATACGCTGTGCTGATGGCAATAAGCACGTTCTTTCTGGCCCTGGAGCCTTCGTGGAGTCAATTTCGATGAATAAGCAGCTCGGACGTCAATTTAATCGCATCATGCTAGACCCCTTACCCGAAATTAGCCGTGGAAATAGTCGGTTGGACATGGAACGATGTTCTCAGTGATTGTCGGAGGACGAATTGCGAATTTGGATCTTTTGTGGGTATCATTCCATGTACTCGAAGGGATGATGCTGTGCACGTCGGGCTTGGCTTGAATGACCAAGTGATGACGACCTCATCGTCATTGTCACCGTCACCATATTGGGTTTTCAAAAGAAAAGTTGAGAGATTTGCTTGTTTCTGATAAAGCAGCAAATCTACTGGACATGGCTGCCTTGCAGGTGAGAGCGACTCGCCAACCTCCAAGACTCGAACGAAATAAGCAAAAACAGATGGACTTCGGCTCCACTAAGATAAGCCTCGGTCAGACGATTCGGTTCATGTCAGTCCCTCCTTCTCTCTCTCTCTCTCTCTCTCTCTCTAGACATTTCAAAAACTCTCTTTCAACTTTCCAGGAAACACCAGGAAAAGGAGGAGAGAAAATCCAACCCAAAGTTTTGACATCTCCCGTGACTCCTGTATGAAGAGATCCTGTGACTCCACGACTTGCTTTTTTTGAGTCTCCCCCACTTGTTGGTTCTTGATTTTGAGCGGACTATCATAAGATTGTGGTCTATAAAACACCCTTCATGGCATGATAAGAATCCTCCCATCGATTCGAAGTTAGGTGCACAAATGTCCGTCGATCAGCTGAACCCCGAGAACGTTTCTGCTTTGAGCCCGAGGATTTCGTTCTCTTTCAATCTTTGCGACTTGGATGCAGCACAGAAAGCAATACACTCTTGTCCATCGAACCCTACTACCACTCGTCTTCCGGCATTAGATTCGAGGAATGACTTTGAGTTTTGTCTCTCGGAGAGCTTTGAACCCGAGTCGTCCTCCGCAGATGAGCTCTTCTCCGATGGCAAGATTCTCGCAGCCCCCGTCAAGAAGAAGAATGGTCCTGAGAGACGGAGGCACTGTAACTGTCCGCTGCCATCGCTGCCTTCTCCTAAAGAGAGTATACCTTGCAATCCGACAAGGCATGCTAAAATGATATCACCGGATCCGGAAGCTATTTGCGATGGCGACATGCCACATGGTGGGAACATAAAGGACGCGAGGTCGAGAGGAGGACGGGCTGACGACAAGCAGTCGAGGTCATTCTGGAGGTTCAGGCGAAGTAGCAGTTTGGGGTCGGTGAATTCGCACGGAGCTCGATTGTGTTTCCTGCCGCTCATGCCGCGGAGCAACTCGAGCGGGTCATCTTCCCCGGACATGAAGCAGCATCGGCAAGGACTCCCTCCACCGCAGTGTTCGGCGACAAAGAACAATCAAAAGGCCTCTTCGTCCAGGTGTTGCGGGTCTCATCACCAACAGAGAGGAGCTCTTCAAGTTAGTCCTGTCGTTCTCAACGTTCCTGCAGGGGATATGTTCGGGCTGAGCTCGCTATTTGGGAGTAGGAAGACCAAGAACAATCACATGTGATCCTCGTTTTGTGTCGCGAAAATCGTGTGCTATGGCTTAATGAATAACAATCGTTCTAGAAGTTCATGCCGATGAAAACGTCTATGATACATCAGGTACATGCTTTTTATCTTTATTTTTCGCCTCTTTAAGCGTCCCAGCCAATGGCCTTACGGCATAGGCGTTAAGAGGATAAGATTTTGCATGATTTGTGGATCGTGCATACCAATATCACATCGTGGATCTCACCATAACCCCCACATGATCGATGGTAGAGACATAGATGCATAGTGTACATGGCCTATGAACCGTACGGATATTCGTCCGTGTAAGACGCAGTTGGCCCTCTTATTACTGCTACAGGGATATCCTCCCACTCTAGGATCATGCTTTTTGCGTTGAAAATATTAATGCGAAAGCCATAGGATCTTACCAATAGAGTCAATGTGAAAAATATCAGAAAAATAATGAGGAATAATAAGACACTTGAATTTATATGATTCAATCTGAATTTCAATATTTACATCTATGGAAAGAGTCAGTAACAAATGATTTACTATGATAACAAAAATTAGAATTATAATTATTCACACGCTTAAATTTAAACTCAAACTTAAAGTGTTATAAATAAATAATTCAATTGGATGTAAATTATGAGGCACAAAATTACTGGTATTCAGCCCAAGCAAAAGCTTTTTCTGGTACGGCTGAAAATCAAGAATGTCGCACGTTCCTCCTTTTCCCTTCTTCGTACGGCGGCTCTTTCACTATTGGACTCTTCTTCGGCTTTTACATGTGGACGGCACAACTAGTGCAGGAGAGCGGAGTAAAAAGTAAACCCTTGCTTTTGTTTCTTCCTCACACAGTGTCTTTTTTACCCTTGGATAATGCCAAATAACAAACTTTCGATGGCAAGGCTGCGTATGCTGATCCATATTCTTGAAAATATAAATATCCATACATAATATATATGTGTGCCTCTTATTTTGTCTTTTAGTGCAAAACTTTTCGAGTCAAACTTGGATTCATATTTGCAGCGTTGCACCCCTAGATAAATATGGAGAGCCAACGCCCAAAAATAAAAAATATATATCTGATTTGGACGAGGGAATACCGTATATTCTTCCAATGGATCAGATCGTTGAGAACTTAAACTCAAGACTAATTTAACAATTCTCCATCTCAACTCGATAACCAAAGCCAAGTCATAGTGATTATTATCCATTCTATTTCCCCAACACCTCGATAATGTCTCATTTTTCACAAAGCCAATTGAAAGCTTAAGCTCCGTCAAAAGACGAGGCTTAGTCAAGACATTCGTTGGGTTTTTTGTTTTGCAATAACATTACCTCTTGCTAAGACATCTAGCGATACCTAATGTTGATATGTTTTGTTCACGTGTAATAAACTGGATTATGCGTCAAATATATCACACATTAGTAATTGCAATGTATATCAACACTTTTCTTATCTAACTCAAAGTCCAATAGCAAACTTCATAAACCATGTCACCTCTTTCACTATAAAGGTTAGTGTCATGTACCAATTGAAAATAAGACAACATGATCTTGTAATGATGCCTTCTAACTAACTGCACCAACTGCTAATGTAAACACGTACCCCACTAAAGATTTGCAATCATTTAAGTCACCAGTGTGATCTAAATCCATAAAACCATTGGCATCACTACCATTGTTATCCATTTGGTATACTCAAACCCAAGTCTGTTCTCCCCTTCAAATATCTTAAAATCTACTTTGCAACTTTCTGATGAACTTCACCAAGACACTTCATATAGCAACTAACTACACTTATAACTTGTGAAATATCATACTTAATGCAAACCATAGTATACATAGTACTACACATGGCACTAGAATAAAGAACATGGAATAGATGCTCCTCCTTCTCCTCTTCAATTTGTGGTGATAATTTATCTGAAAGTGTTGTGGAAAAATGTCAATCAAAGATGCACCAATCTAAGAACAAGTAGCAAAAGCTGAAAGTGATGTAGCTAGAAATAACACTTATTGGGGGGTGAATAGGTGTTCGAATTTTGACAAATAAATGCGGAAAACAAAAAGTTGTAAGCAAAGTTTGGAAGATGATCAAAATCGCGAAACACTAGACTTCTGCAATAATTAGAAAGTGTGCAATAGATTTCAAATGAAAGAGCTAACGGAAGAGAAAAATGCACACTAATTTTATAATGGTTCGGCTTAGATTAAATCTACGTTCACTCTCTCACACCGATAACTTACTAGTTGGATTTCACTATAGGATCAACAAAAGATTACAATTTATAAGTACAAACACTCAATGATAGAACTCTCTAACCCATTAAGACACTTTTTTTTGTGTTTTTCTCTTGATCACAATTTGTAATACTCACGGACAAAGACAGGTGATAGAGAGAAGTTTCAAACTTTTGAATTCTAAATTCATGCTCACGTTCAACTCAACCGAATGACCTCCTTTAAATATTCCTCCATGCAACATTAGCCATTGACATTCTCCAAAGGAAATCAATCAAACCATTGAACAAAATCTTTCAAGGAGATTTTATGGCTGTTGAAGATGAAAATGGAAATTTCATTTGATTCTAGTCACCCATACAGTTAGAATTTTGATTTATATAAGTGATACTTTCTCATATGAAACTTCTCTTCGAGATTGATTTTGTCAATATATAATTGACTCCATCAATGTTTTTGAATAAGGTAAGTAAAATCCTTAGCCATAAGATAGTCATTGAATAATTGTTCCCAAATAAAGTTTATTCTAGATTTGCATTGCAATGTCATTAAGTCTGGTTCTAGATTCTTCCTAGACATGATCTCGTTCTAAGCTCATCAAAGTGGGATATGCTTTTGGAAAGGAATAGACTTTAACAAAAAAAAAAAAAAAAAAAAACTTATAAATAATCTATACTTAAGATAGGCATTGAAAACAAAAAGTTTTGTCAACTTCAAAATCTTGATATGAGTTTTCTTAACAATCTCCTTATTTTTTTATGGTGACAAAACTTTCGTACAAATTTAAACATAAAGTCTATATTAACTTGCAAAACAACACTTAAGCAGCACGGCTTATGTAATTTGTGAATAAGCAATCATTAAAAAAGCATAATATTTATTAAAAGCAAACACCAACTCAAAAAGTTTGCAAGTATCTACACAATCACACCAAAGCACTTAAAATCTATAGTCTCCCTCTTTTTGTCAACAGCAAAAGGGAAGATTAAACCAACACAAAAACAAACCAAAACACACAAAAGTCACTAAGAGATAAAGGTTTTTGAAAAGATCAGGGGTTTCTTGGAACTCAAACAAAATGAAAATCCTCCAAATTTTGCATGGTCTCCTTAAGCTTGGTCATGCACTAACCAAAGGTAGTCTTGACCTTAGCAAATTCTAGATGGCTTGTTGGTTAACGTTCCGAACATTTTCATCAAGAGATTGTACCTTTTTACTAAGAGATTGTGTTGTATTATCAAGCGAGGTGTGCAATTTTTGGATTTCAACCGCTATGCCATACTACTACGCTTTAATCTCCAGAATGATTTTAACTATCCAAGGATAATTTGGATTTGGCTTCGTCTGAGCACTAGCCTCCACAAAGTGAAGTGGAAGGATATTCAAACTTGAAGGAAAATCAATTTGTACCTTGGAAATATTTTACTCCCCATAAATATCAGCTTTTTGATCCTTGTCGCCTATAGAATCCTTGGGGAAATGAAAAACAAAGACATCCTCTCAATCTAGTGAAGAACGGCTGATATCATCACTTAAGTTTGGTTCTGCATCCTGCTCTTAAAGAGGAGTTTACTTAACAACTCCCTGTTTTTATGCCTTCAGTCTAAGTAATGATATTTCCACATTCTGTACCACTTTCCTTTTCGATATCCTCAACACTTTTTTGTTGATCATTTCCCTTGATCTCATCTCCTACAACATTATATGCTTCTTTGTCAGACTCTTCCTTAATTTGGTCACATTCTTCCTCTTCTTCATCTTTATCTTCCTTCTCTCCTTCCTTTTCTCCCACTTCTTCTTCTTCTTCTTGATCTTTCTCACTGTCTTCAGCTTCTTCTTAGATTCTACCACACCTATGACAAGGTCTCTCATAGCAATGTTTGCTACAATATCAAAAAGAGTCTTCTCGTCAGTTCTTCCTCATCCTCATCTTGTAACAGTAGGATAGGTCTTTTTCTTTTGGGGGTCTTGGAGACTACACCTTTTCTTTTCCTCTTTTTCTTAGCCACGGGCCCTATCTTAGTTGAACTAGTAGACCCCTTCTTTATAACTTCCCAAACATCAATGCTTTGGCATACAACAGATACGTGACCGGTGTTTAATCATGCCACAACGATGACAAATACTTTCATTAGTCACATTCTTTGACTTCTTTTCTTTATCATGATTTGGGCTAAAGTTAGATTTCCTAGGACGGTTCTTGTCATCCCTTTTAGGATTATGCTCTTGTCTGTGCTTATAGCCCTTAAAATGTCCAGTATTTTTCTCAAAGTGGTAATACTTTTGAGCTAGCAAGTCTAAAATCATGATTTTTCAGTAGCAATTTATTAGTTTGCTCAGCAATAAGGAGCACAAAAGTTAATTTAGAGTATGTGGTAAATCGACGTTGCCGGTATTCTTTGTTGCAATATAATATATTAATATAAATAATTAAAATAATAATTAATATGTATTCGAAGCATATAAGGTGGAGAAAGTTTTCTTTAACAGTTCGTATCAATGAGCTTGATACTGCATAACTCAAGTCGAGAAACAATATCAAATAAAGCGGAATTATAGTTAAACACTGATTTAAAATTTTGCAGTTTGAAATTTTACCAATCATATTATGTTTGAGGGAGGATAATAGTCTTGGTGTGATCATATAGATCCTTCAACCTCTTCCACAAGGTCTGACGGTCTCGAACATATAAATATTGAGTCTAATGACGACAAATAAAAATCAATGCATCCGCTTTATCTTTTGCGTTTGAGGTTCTATTTTCTGTAATTGCATTAGCGAGACTTTACCCTTGGAGGTGCATTTTCATGTCAAGACACTAGGATAAATAATTCTTTTCACTTACTTTCAAGTTATAGAATTTGGGTTTTTCAATATATGCCGTAATTCTTACAAAAATAAATCCTTAAATTATTTAGAAGGATTTCCAAATATCCACCATCACTTTAGGAGCATAATGATACTTTGAAAAACTAAATTTGTTTTGGGCCAAGAAAAAGAAAAGTGAAGAATTGATAGGAGAAGATGAAATAAAAGTTGATTAATGAAAATAAAGATGACACTTACCTTACAAAAATTACTTACTCAATTAGTAGATTTTCGTGTTAATAATGTGTTGTAAAATATTGCATTGCATATATATAATAGAGAAAATAGAGAGATTGAGTAGAGGAAGCAGATAAATACCAAAGATGGTAGAGAAAGCTAGATGAGAAAATTTTATTTTCACTATTTACATACTATGACAAAACTAAGCTCCTATTTATAATAAAACAAGTATATACTTATAATTAATGTCAATATATTGAATAACACATATATTTGATAGGGAGATGTACTTAAAATGTAAGATACAAATGTACCATACATTGAATAAGATGAATATCCATTCATGTATTTCATAATAAAGATGTGTTAAAAGACGATATCGAAAAATGAACTTTTAACGGTGATTATCGCAAATTTGATCACGCGAGAATGAACGTGAACTCGCAAGCCTACGTGTATGCAACAGTTCATCCTCCCTGTATTTCACGGCTTCTCTCGTCTTCTATATGTTATATAATCCATTTTTCTTTTTGGCCAGATGTTTATTTTTTAAAATTCTGAAAAACGCCTGCTTTATTTTATAACTTTTTGAAACTTTTCTATTTGCCACATGGGATGCCACCGCTGCACTTAATAGCAACTCCGGGCCCACGTCAACATTTTAGTTTATTGTTTTGATAGAAAGACCAATTCGGATTAAAAAATAATAATAATTCAATGACCCAATTGGTCGAAAAACATATTCAAACACCTGATCGCACAAAATGAAAATATCCCGAGACTATTGATGCCCTGTCCCTTCATAACACGTATACCTGATTAACGTATAACAAATTAAGCTAATTAACGATACACCACTCATTTAGACCTAAACCGTCGCTATCAAAGAAAGCGATGCATTTGAATTCCAAATAATAAGTATTCATTCACATACAAACTTGTAATATCCCCGCCGGTTCTTCAAAACCCAAAGGCCGACACATCTGGAAAAATTCAAACCGCACGACGTAAACAAGATTTCATATGAAACTGGGCATCAAATTAGATCAAAATGGCAAACGCGACGCAAGATTTGCATGTCAATTTCAAAATGAAACAACAGATCAACGCTCAATTAGAATATGCTCATTCAGTCTCAAGGTAAGATCAAAACTTTCATACTAGAATTTTTCATGATCTGAATCACAATCCGCCGCGGATCTTTGTGAATGAAGCATGTTATCACGAAAGACAAAAGGCCCTGAACTTGAACTTCGAAGCTTGAAAATGGCTGTTCATGTACTTTATCTCGGCTTTAGTGAAAACTTCAAGTTCTTAGTTCTCAATGTACATGTTGAATTAGGACACGAAATTTGATAGTATAAACATCACCGCATGGGTAACAAAAGCCCTCGATCAATTGCGCGAAATAACAAGCACGAAAGCGAAAATGCATAATATCATTTTTCGGCTCCTACATCCTTCAATTTTCGAAATTCTCAGAGGATTGACCAAGTTATTGCACGAAAGTTGTAGAGAACTATTTCCATCGTTTCAGTAACTATACCCAATGTAACAAATCATGGTCCTCAAATCAATCGGTTCAGGCCGAGCCATATGAATCAAGGACTGGTCAATCATCTCCTCCTCCTTCCTTAGACGGCCTTGATGGATATACTGTAAGTGTTACATGATCGGGATGCGAGATGGGACCGTGGCTTATAATGTATAGTGTATTACAACAAACTCATACATAAAACGTTACCATTAAAATTAAATTCTGCATTGACCATCGAGATGTGTTAAGCGCAACATAAATTGATTGCATAGCTGTATCTAGGCAACCGAGCATTGTCTCGTTTACTTCGTAAGAACCCGTTTTAGACAGCAGACCATATTTATAAGAATTTACATCGGACCAATCATTCACATCGGCTTGCTTCATCCGGCTTCGAGGGAGATTAGCTAAATGGTGACTGGCTTTTCATGATAGCCATGTCCCTCGGTCAACAGCTTACTATCCCATTCAAAATTTATCAAAAAATTAAAAACTCGACATGAATGGTAAATGCAAGGGAGATATGATAGTAAATGTGTAATTCGTGTATTGAAAATAGACACTCTTTCTTATATTAAGTTAATGCCCCTCCAAAGGCATTCATTCTGAAAAAAAAAAAGTTTTAAATTCAAACCTTTGGCCAAAAATCAGCGCAAAATGTGAAGTTATGGAGTCTAGGGGACAGTAGGCGGACAGAGAGTCACGGACAAAACGGCTTCATAATGAAGCAAACGGCAGTTCTACCTAAAGATAGCCCTAAAAGTCCTCTTCCTTTTTCCCCCTTTTGTATTTTGGTGAAAATAATGATGATGATGGTGATGATGGCACGTGCGGAGGAGCGCATTTTTCAATTGCTTCATCATTCGATGAAGCGGGGCCCCACACAACCAGCAGAAGCTAACAAAAGGCGTTGGGTAGGTCAAACCCTCAACGCTCAAATCCAAGACCCTTTGTCCTCATTCCACGTTATTATTATTTTTTTTATGAATAATGTATCCAAAATATTAATATTATGAAAGAATAAAAGTTGATACCATGAAGAATTTCAAATTAATATACCTATAATAAATTTATTCTTCATTAGTCCTTATTAAATTTTATTATCAAATTACTGAGTTAGATGACGCACAATAATTGATAGATGTATTAGTTTGAAATTTTTACTATTAATCTAATTTTGATGAAATTTAACGAAGGGTAAATTTATCATAAATATAATAATTTGAAACTTTCAGTATTCAAAAAAATATTTTGTAATAAATTTGTCACACGTGTATTAAGTTGAATTTTTCAAAAAAAAATTGTTTGGAATACAATTGTCATACAAATGTGAAGTTTTGAGTTTTTGATAATCAAAAAATTAGTTTATAGTATAATTATCATCGATATATAAATTTAGAATTTTTCGTAGTTTAAACTCTGCAAATTAAAATGGTTAACATTTGATGAATATATGTTGATTGAACTGGTGAGATGCTACAAGAAAGGGAACGCGGTTGAATGGAAAAAGGAGAAAACGCGTCAATGAAGTCTAGAGAACATGTTCTCTACCCCCATATAATTGAAGACATTTTTCCTCGAAAACTATTAATTAAGGTGACCGTACGGTTCTCAATGCACGAGCTATTCTCTCGTGCCATGAATATGAATAATAAATTAATAATTACCGTCTTCCAAAATCGGATCATTCCGAAAAAAAAAAAAATAATTGGCTTTTTCTTCAAAATTTCGAAAGGGAAAAAGTAAAAAAAAAAAAAATCAAACTATATCCATTATGATAAATTTATCATAATTTTTTTTTGTGATATTGAAATCCCAAACTATATTTATTAGTGATATATTTATTTTAAATTTTTTTGTGACATAAGAAAATTCTAAATTGATACTTATGTGACACACTCACTTTTTGCTAAGATTTCGTTAAATAATTTTCAGCCAAAAACAACATTGTTTTTTATTTTGTTAAGTCATACGGGTGCCACATCAATATTATTTGCTTCTAAAAGCCCATGTAAACTAATTTTTGTCTGTTATTATTGGCAAACCTTATCGTCAGATAAATCTTAATCTATTTAATAAGTATAAGTTTAGAATTTTTTGCACCATCGAGAAAAAAAATGTAAAGTAAATACGGGACGTAATCTAAGATTTTGGCGATAGTTTTTTGTCATTTTCAAAACTCGAGCACCGCATTCGCACGCGCGCACGAAAACAGAGCGGGACACTTGCCTCGTGGATTCTGCTTAGCTGTCTCCTCACGCGGACCCACGCGCTCCCGCCGGCGCGTTGCCAGCAGCTCCGAAACCGATGCCCACGTGTCCCTCCTCCGCGCCTCGCCTCGCCCCTCGGGATACCATCGGCAACTGCGAATGTACGGAGTTGCCCCCCGGCGGGACCACGTGGCGCGCGGACGGAGCGAGTTCCGGGCTCTCCCCGACCGAGGCGAGTGGGTGAGGTTGGGACTTTCGGGGCGATTTTTTTCTTTTCGGGAAAAGGGAGAAGGTGACGGCAAACGCTCCTCGACAGCGCCATCTGGCGGAGAGAGACGTGGACTCGACGGTGAACGAGAAGGTGGCTCCTTGTTTTTGGCCCTTTTCCCTAGCGGCGGTGCCATTTGCCTCTTTCAAAATAAAAGGAAATCTTTGTGTATGCAATCCTTTCATGAAAAATTTAAAAAAAAATAAAAAAGTAGGTTGCACTTAAAAATAGTAAGTCGCCATATATATTCTAAATTATATTCATTCGAAATTTTTTGTGACCCAATTTTTTTTTTCGAATTTATACCCATATAATATATTTATCCAAAATTTATATTGGTGTGACACATTAACTATAAATGCTTTTTTAATGTATCAAAATCCTAAATTGGTATCTATCCCACATTTTTACCTTAAAAATTGGGATAAATGCATTATACAAGTATAAATTTTGAGTACATAAATCACATGGGACATTGGGCATAATTTAGGGTTTTTGATAGTTTTTTTTTTTGCCAAAATGTAATAGATGTCTAACATTTGTAAAAACTAGGTGTAATTATGAAAGAATAGTATAATTATTTGTGTGACGATATTGTACATATTTTGAATCTTTTAAGCGATTTGTGTTAAATAGAAGTTTGATTGCGATGGTATTTACATAAATATTTAGGTACATGATGTATTCGCAGACTTATGTGTTGCTTGAGCCTGTGCATATGGGGAGAATTTGTTGATCTGCGGATTCATGAACCTAACTCAAAGCCCTGTTGTCAATTAAAAGCTAGATGTCAAACCAAATAAATTGTCAAGATCAGGACTATACCCTAATAGCTTAAAGCAAATGATTGCACATTTAATTTCAAATCAAACCTTATGTAACACAGCTCGACTTTCAACTTGACTCAATTTTGTTTGTTTGTTTGTTTGTTTTTCTTGGGCGAGGCTAAACTTAATTCATCCGTGAAAATAAGTTGTGACCAAAGTTTTAGTACATGCCCATTTGATGCAACGAAAAAGTAATTACTCCAAATTTAAAGTACTAAATTTCTAATTTTCGGCCATTTTAAGCGCTTACGAAATGAAATAAAATGTGATTTGATGATAGTCGAAAGTTAATATTGGATAGTGCTTGTTGGTTACCAAATATGAAATTGTGAATATTATTGGTAGGCCTTAGGTTAATAAGCAAAATTTCAGTTGCTAAATCAATTAAATTAAGTAAATCCTTCCTTACTTAATAAATTGAGATATTTTTTCATTTAATTCAGTTTTTTTAAGTCGAAACTAATTTTGATTATCGAATATACTAAATTATATTAAGCCCTAAATACTTATTTCCACAGCTTAATGGAAACGTGAAGCGTACCCAAAGAATTAATGATGCGTTGACTTGGAGGACACAACCACCGTCTGGTAGTGGTTGAGTTGAGGTCCTCGGCCACCACCACCGCACGGTCGCCGTGGTGAAGTGATGGCAGTGTGACTAATTAATTCTATTTTTATTTCTACTTTCGATTCTTTCATAAATTTATATTTTTAAATGTATCTAACTTTATATAAATCAAGCGCAACCAAATAAGTCTTAAGATATAAGAAATCTTATCTCATTTAGTTCCATGCGACAACTAGCGTTTTATGAGAAATTTAAAGTCTTTGAGAATTTGGACTGAATTTAATGATTTACAATTTTTAAGTTTAGAACTTGATAGCTTTCATTTATTTATTCATGATTTAAGTGCTAACCTAAGTTTTCCCCCCTCCAATTTCCCCTATCTTTGCCTAATTGGCTGAAATAAAACACTACATAATAAATGTTGATACTCTATCCAAAAAGTAAATTAAGTCAATTTGCTTTTTTAAAATCATGATATATCACCTTGAATTTTGCCAACATTTGAAATGCATGTATCAAAAGTGTTTATGATTTTTGATTTTGTAGCACATATTGAATTGAGTGATTGAAAAAGATTTCGGCCTATTCATGTACTAAAAGCATATCGTCAATCATTATAATTACCATTGAGTCAACTTAGATATTTTAAAAAAAAGTGGTAATGATTTAATTTGATCTTTAAATCTTTTCATTTAATTCAGAAATTAAATTAAATATGTATTAAAAATTTAAAGATAATATTAAATAAATTAAAAATTTTGAGGATTACATTGTATATTGAGTCAATATTTAAGGATCACTTGTGTCATTCACCAAAAAAAACTTTGGCGACCGACCTTGCTTATCTGTAATCCTCGATCCAGAGTTTAACAAGTGAAAATTATCAAATATCATATGACCAGAATTCAAAAATTCAACCCCAATTATGCAAAGCTACGGTTTCGCACGTGTGGAGTAGTCAGAACCGGACAAAAAATCGCTCCTCCGGATCTGTCTCTATTCTCCAAATGTCACCGGTCCTTCTCCTCCGTCCCTCCGATTCCCCCACCTCCTCGTGAAAGTCTCTTCCCCCCCCCACTGCTCCTTCCCTCTGACCACCGCGCGTGGCCGTGCATCCCTCTCTCTCTCTCTCTCTCTCCACTGCTTATCCTGCGCACCCCTTCCCTTTCTTCACCTTCTGCCACTTTCTCTCTCTAGCTCAACGAATCACTGACACAAAGAGAGAGAGAGAGAGAGAGAGAGAGATAGGCTGTGAATGGTGCAGCCTGGAGCTGCTCCTGCCACGCCGTTGCACTTGGCGTCGAAAGCTGTCGAGACCATCCGCTTCGCCCTTTTCGTTCCCTCCTTCGGGACGACTGATTGGATCGTCGTCGTCCTCATCCATCAGTCGCTCGCTTCTTCCCCCTCCTTTCCGTTCCTTTTTTCACCTGCCGCCAGCGCCATTGCAGGAGTAAGCTTTATACAGGTTTTACGGCTGCCCTGCGGGCGTCTGGACCTTGCGTGAAGAGAAGTACAAAAGGTGAGAGAGAGAGAGAGAGAGAGAGGCTGGGGAAGGGAGAAAGTGCACTGCAGTAGGAGTGGTGCAGTGTCCATGCTGTGCAGATCGTGTCGTCGTTGTTCTTCGCCGGGTCGGCTTTTTCTCTGATCCGTCGCTTTCGGGTTTCAGGGTCTGCTCTGCTTGCTCCGTTCTCGAAGTTTTTTGAAGAGGGCGAGGCTCGGATTCCGGGGAAACGTAAAGCTTTTTGCGGAGATGATGATGCTCCGCGACGACCGTTTTATTTTCCGAAGGTGGGCTTTGTCGGAAGAGCATTTGGAAACGTTTGCGTGGTGATTTGGAGAAATGTAAGTAATTCAGCGAAAACGGAGCGCATTACGGTGTGGTTACTGATTTGGATACGCCGCTGAGGATCGATCTCGTCCGGGATTCCGTTCTTTTTTGCTGGGTCAGCGCTGGAGTTAGATCTCGGGATTGGGCTTGGGACTAGCCGGAGTCGTTTTACTAGGGTTTTCCACCGGGCTAGTGCATTCTTCGTTTTCGGTTCTTGGGGGAGAAGATGATGGACGAGGGTGCAGGGAAAGCGGCGTCGCGTCTGGCGATTACGGAGAAGCGTCAGGCTACGACGAGGCCCGGCGGTTGCGTCGGCATCTTCTTTCAGCTCTTAGACTGGCAGCGGAGGTTCGCCAAGAAGAGGCTCTTCTCCAGGAAGTTGCTTCCTCCTGGTAATTTCCTTTGTTCTGCCATACGTTTCTTCTTTGCTTGGTTTTGCTCCGTCGCTCTCGGTAATGCGCAAATCTCCGCCCCTGCAATGTTCACATTGTTCTTTAAATTCGATGTCAGTTCGCGCGAAGCAAGTGTCGAGGAACTTTCACCTGGACGAGAAGATGCCCGGTGCTAAAGGACATTTGGTAGGCTTTTTCTGAAACTTTATCCCTCGTCTTCTTTCTGTTGGTTTGCCGTTGAGCACGACTGGCTGTGCTTACTATTTTCTTGAACATGGCATATCTTGAGTTTTTAGATTGCCGATGAGAACAAAGGGGGTTTCCCTACTTCGAGGAGAAATGGGTATAAGAATCTTGATCTGGAACAAAGGCCAAAGCATGAAACTCAAGCTCCTGGGTTGGTTGCCAGGCTAATGGGTCTTGAATCCATGCCTGCTGCGGCGCAGAAGAAGGTTACCAGGCCTCTGTCGTCCGACCCTCGCCACGGTAAAGCGGAGAAGTTTCTCCTTGGTACCAAAGGGTCCGTAAAGGAAGACGGCTTGAGTAATGAAAAGGGACAGCTAAAGCATGAGCCGAGGCCTCAGAAACTTCAGAAGACCGGTCCATTGGAGAGACGGGCTGTTACTCGCTTTGGAGCGGAGGCTTTGCAAATAAAAGGTGTCTTGACGAAATCGAGGAAGCAGCATCATCCCAAGCTTCTCTCCCCTGTGAAGAGCCCAAGAATCTCTTCCGCAAGGAATGCATCACGGACTTTTCGGTTGTTTGATGCGGCTACTAGGATACTAGAACCTGGATTGCAAGCCAGAAACAGGGTTAGATGTGCCCTTCCCTCCTCCACCTCCGCATATCCTTCCAGTGAGGTGGGTATAGCAGAAAGGTTTCCATCCGAGTCACAAAATATCTTTACACGGGCCATATGTAGTGAAGCGGAGTCTGCAGGACAAGCTTCATGCATTAACCGTGGTAATATGGTAGATATAGACCTCAGACAAAACACATCACAACAGATGCTAGATCATGCAGCCATAACCTTGAATCCTTTTCATGCTTCTTATCAAGACTCTGGAACCAATAAACCAAGACCACCAGCAGCAGCTGTCATGCGAGAAAAAGACGTAACTTATAGGAGAAGGCAACGAGAATCGGTTGCTCCGTCTTCCCCACCAAATTGCCACTTTCAAGCCTTTAATGTGCCCCTTAAGGATGCCAAACCCCTTCCTAAAGAATGCCTGGAGCAGCTGTGCATACCAAGCGATAAGTGCAATCCTCGCCAGGAAGAATCGCCATCCAATGCTTTGAAGAATAGTCCCCCCATCCAGAATGAGATGTTAGAGACTGGTAGGACTCCTCCAATTGTCAAATGCAGCAATTCCAATGGCAAGAAAGCCTCGTTAAGTGGGAATTCTGCTACTGGAGCCAAGGATTTTGTAGCTCTGAACCGCAGCCTAAGTGGCCGAACGCGTCCCAGGTTGCCTGTCAAAGCTGAGAACTCTGATTCTGATGCAGCCAGAAAGACTCGTGTTAGACAACCTGATTCTTTGTCTCAATTCAGATCTCCAGTACGGAAGATAAGGTCTTCTAATGTTGATGGACCAGTCGAGAGTCCAAGTTTTGTCAGTGCTGAAGTTGGTAAACAAAATGATGCTCGGTACGATGCTGTTCCCAGGACCAGGGTCAACTCTCGCGCTTCCTCCAGCAACAGAAGTTGTGAAAGAAGTAAATTGGTAGGTGAAGCAGATAGAATTAAGGCTGGTGGCATTAACAATAACGGTGTTGTTTCTTTTACATTCAAATCTCCAATGAAGCAAAGGAGCAGTTTTCCTGAGGGCAGTGATGACAAGAGAACCAAGAAGAGCCTTCCTGGTGGTGGAAAGGCATCTGATTCCGTAGAGCTGGTATTCGACAGAAGTGATGATGAAGCAGCATGTCAAAAGCAGTTACCCTGGAATGGAGATGCTCTAGGTGCCCTTTTAGAATGTAAATTGAAGGAATTGATTTCTCAAGAAGAAGATGAGCTGAGCACGGCATGTGCTACACCTAAGCGATCAACTGCGATGATTCTCCAAGAACTGATAGCCGCTTTAACTGATGCTCCACCTCTATCTCAAGATTGCAATGTGCTTGATGCTGGAAATGCTTTTAAGGTTGGTTTTCTTGGTCTCAGCCATTTAGGTAATCACATGTGGTTTTCTGAATGGAGGACAATCTAAGATGGCAAATCTTATGTGAAATGATTAGTATAGTTGATTTAATATTTCTAAGGGGATTTGTACTTTGGAAAAACATACTTCATTATATTTTAATTCTTTTGATTGAACTTCCCTGTCTGTTCTGTTTATGCTATATGCTGTTTTCCAGACTGATGCATCATCTTCT
Organism: Eucalyptus polyanthemos subsp. polyanthemos; assembly: GCA_017140185.1. Taxonomy (NCBI): domain Eukaryota; kingdom Viridiplantae; phylum Streptophyta; class Magnoliopsida; order Myrtales; family Myrtaceae; genus Eucalyptus; species Eucalyptus polyanthemos. The sequence goes on from CM029466.1 coordinate 20,140,717, forward strand.
AATGATGCCTTAAAACATGCTAGACTAATAACTACTGTTCTTCCTATCAGAAAAAGGCAAAGATGGACGGGACATTGATTGGACTTTCGAGTGATGTGAATCATTTGAGCCCAGGTTCGGTCCTAGATGCATCCTTTTCCATTGACAGCTGCATCTCCAGTAGCTTGGATGATGGCACAGGTAACACGCTAGGACTTGTGTTGCTTTTGTTTTCACTCACAAACCACCCTATGGGAATCTTCATGTACTTCTCACTGAATATTGGCTTCCCTGGACTAAACAAATTATAGTGTTTTCAGGATTGAAGTTGCATTATGACTTCATGGACTATCCTGATCTTCTGCAACCACTCAATCCGGGAGCTGACCTTTTGGACTCTGCTACATCACTCGATGAGGGAAGAAGCTCCCGACATGTGTTGATCGATCTTATTGACCGGATAACTAGAGTGATAGGGGGCCGAGATCTTGTGGTGTTGGAATTGGCTGGGAGCAGGTGCACATATGCAAAGGATGTGATGTTGCATGCTGAACTGCTCTTTACGGATTTGACTCGACTTCATTCCGATGGGACGGAAGATTTTGTCATTACCCACTTTCTCCTTGACGAACTCGAACATGCTGCTGCCACTTCCTGGACAGATATGAAATCTTTCTTTGGATTGGAGGAAGCCAAAGAGTGGAATCAGCTGAGGCGGTTTCTTTTCGACTGTTTGTTGGAGTGCTTGGATTTGAAGTACCAGAGATTCTGTAACTTTGGATATCAAGGGTGGATGAGACAATTGGTGTTCTTGAATGTAGAGAAGCTGATCAGAGATTTTGGAGGGGAGATGAGAAGGTGGGCCTGTTTAGCTGGGATGACTCCCGACGAGATAATCGAATATGAGATGAGTCACGCCCTCGGGAAATGGACAGATTTCGACATCGAGGCATTTGAGAACGGTGCTGAACTGGGCGAGGATATTCTCTGTAATCTGGTAGAGGAAATTCTGATAGATCTTTGAGGATGAACGTCATTGCTGGGTTTTAGACCGGCCAACTCTTTTTGCGTGTCCATGATGCTGCTGCAATTTCTAATGTACAAAATGCCGAAACGGCTAGCGGTGGAGGCTAATTATTTGTAAATGAGCATTTTATGCAAAGACACTAACTGAATTTCTAGGTCAGATGATCCCCCCTTAAGGCCATTTTTATGGACCGTAGTCAAATGTCGATGTTTCTTCATCTGAAGATGTTCTTGTTTCGGTTTTCATAAGTTGCTTTTTATTTTACCAGAGGTGTGCTTTTGTTGTAAGAAGATTTCAGTGAATAGTATTTGAGTGAATAGTTACTGCAATTATTAAATGTAATAGCCTTAAATCTCTCTCAACCATTTATGAATGCAAGTGTATGCTGATGCATTGAAATTGATTCACCCACAATTTATATACAGGGCTATTTTTATGCTTCCACAATCACTCAACTGGAACTGGAAGGCCAAAGTTCCCATTCATTACATCAGAAACAAACCCCAGAAACAATGAAAGCTCTATAGCTTCTTTTATGAAGAAAGAAGGGAAAAAGAATATAGTAAAGAATTCATTATGCTCTGAAGATGACGGTGATGGTGATGATGATGGTCAAACACCTCCTCAGAACGTGTAAAAGATTTTGTGAAACCTCGATCAAACATGTTGGAAAACAAACAGAACTAACTGTCGACCCCAGACCCTGAATTAAATCACGGCACTTTTCAGAACTTCCGGTAACCCAGGACGGTCCTCCCGATCCCGTTCCCTCGCCCGATCCTCCCTCCTCTTCCGTCGCCATTGATGGCGCTCGCGGCAGCACAGGACAGCCCCTTCAGTTCTTCCATGCTCGCGTAGCTCTTCCTCGCCATCAGACCGCCCTTCTTCTCCCCCGCCGCTGCTCCGACCGACTTGCTCCCCCTAGCATTGGAGCCGCTGCCTGCCTTCGACCAGCTCTTCGATGGCGGGGTGATCTCGGCCAGTGACGGGAGCGGCGCAGTGGGCTTCCGGTTCTCTTTCCTCAGAGCTGCCGAGAAGTCCGGGACGGACTGAGCCAAAATAGAAGCGGACCCTCTTCGGGTGCGGCCCAAATTTTCGCCGCCGCCGCCGCCCACATTCCCCTGGAACCGGACCTGTTTCTTGGGCGGCGGGGTGAGCTTGAGATCCCTCTCTTCAGGCTCCTCCTGCCTCGCGTGCTTCATCCTCAATCTGGATTCCCTCAGCCGAGCGTAGGCGTTGTACCGGGGCCCTCTCTCCATGAAGTAGTGGTCGGTGGTGAGCGTCAGCGGGACGATGTCGTCGGTGGCGGAGTTCTGGGACAGGAGCAGAGACACGGGGTCGACGGTGCGGACGACAGGCTGGAGGGCCGGGGCGGCGCTCCCCGGGTGCTGCTGCGGAGGAGCCGCGCCGTCGAATCCGCTCTCGGCCGCCGTCGACGGCGAGACTTGAGGGGCGGGGCAGCGCTGCTCCGTCCTGCCTTCCTTCCCGGCGGTCTGGGAGCGGAGCAGGGAGACGGGGTCGAGGGCGTGGAAGAGGGCTTGGAGGGCTTGGGAGGTGCTCGCCGGGTGGAGCGGAGGCGGGCCGTTGCTCTCCGCCATTGTCGATGGATTGGGCAAAGCTCGAGCGGCGGAAGAAGACGGAGAGAGGGGTTTTGCAGGGGTCGGATCGGTTCTTGGTTTCTGCTGCAGAAGAAGAGGAGGAGAAGATCAATGAGAAGAAGAAGAAGAAGAAGAAGTGAAGTGAAGTGAAGCGAAGCAGCAACGGTCTGATTATTGAGGGGGAGAGGGAAAGTCGTCTGCTTTTCGCCGACTCTTTTTCTTTCCTGTTTTTTGGTTTTCCGAATTCCTCACCCAACGTTCGTTTTTGGGGTGGGGCCCGCCCCATCTCGCTCGGATCATCGGAGGAGGGGAGAGGTGGGGCCCTCCTCCGGGATCTCATAGGATCCTATACCAACCGTCTGATCTCGGTGGGAGTTTCTATGATTGTGTCTGTCCGTGAGGGGAGAGTTGTTTCCTCCTCTTTTTTTTCGAACCCTTCGTCCTACGTGTCGCGTTCTGTTGTGTTTTTTTTTTATTTTGTGGGCCCACGTGTCCGTGGAGTTTTTTTTTTTTTTTTTACACACGTGTCCGTGGAGTTGACTAAGCTGGGATCTTATTGGGAAGTACCATGACGACTTCCTTCTCCGTTGGGATGAATGGATGATGTACAAGCAACTGTTCTTGTGCCTCGTGCATGATACAGAATCACTAGCTCAGGAGGAAATATACTTATTTATAATAGAAATTAAAAAAGAGCTAAGGAGAAAAATAAATCTGAGAAGTGGGTTTTTGGTTTTTTGGTAGTTTTGAGGCATGAGAAGCCGGCTAAAATTAGTTCATTTACATGTGACACGGAATGATAAATTAAGGCTCTCGATTTCAAAATTGTAAGTGATCGATACAGAAAAATTTAATTTTTTTAATGTAGTTTTCATGCAGTACTTGAGCCAAATATTGTAAAAAAAGAATTTTTTTTTTTTGGCCAAGAATTTTGATTCATGTGACCAAAAAAACAAACTGCAAGGAATAGAGTTGACCTGTTATTTATTTTTAAAAAGTCTGTTTCATGAAAATCAATTGATTACATATTGGTAATTTAGATTGGGGAGTCAGGATTTCAAAATCTCTCCCACACACTATGAGATGGCATTGGTGTTGATTCTTTGAAGATGACGATGATTCCTTGAATGCCTTTTGGGGGTTAGAAATTGGGTTTTTGAAGGTGAGAATGAGTTAGCTTTCGCTCAAATCAAATCAAAGAGTTGCACAATGGACTTGGCATTGAATTGTGTTCAAAGAGAGATTTTGGTTCGACGACTAATTGAAGAATTCGACCATTCATTCAGGTTATAATTCATCGAGTTCGAAGAAATCTATTGATTGACTGACCATTTAGGGCATCGTTTTTGGAGAGAAGATACGCCCTATGCATATCAGCAGGGCGACTGCCATGCGGGCTGACACGTGGACAACCTGCGATTGGAATTGGATAGAGGCCTTGTTTGGTTGGACATTTGGAAAGCCCTTTGGGACTCTAAAGTCCTTGGTCTAATGCAAAGGTGTTTGGTTCGTTTTTTTGAGCGACTTTGGCGAGATTCAATTGCATCTCCAAGCTCTAAGGGTCTTTCTTGGGAAGTTGCATCTCCGGAATGCAAGTCCCGGTACTATTTATTTTCTCCAAAACCACAGCACACCACTGGAAGAAGCTGACCGGAGGCCAACGACTATCGACCAAGGGGTCGCGCGTGCTGGCGATCACTACTTGAGGGTTGCCCGACCTTGGCAACTGTCATTGAACCTTAGGCAACGCTTGGGTCGCGTGACCTAGGCGGCTACCTAAGGCTGACGTGACCTCGGCGACCGTTGACTGACACGTGGATCCAACGGCCAAACTTAAAAAAAAATACAAATGTTTTTTTTTGTTTTTTTTTGTATTGAGATACAACTTTTACCAAATGATATTTGCATTTCGGAAATCTCCATTCGCCCAAAGGTATTTGCATTTTGACAAATACATTCCCCAAAAGCCAAACCAAATGGGCCGAGAATTGCAAAGGATGTTACTTTGGTCAAGAGTGCCGATTGTAGTATGATTTGGTAAATTTGAAAGCTTTGTCAACTATATTCAGAATAACTTATGTTATCCAAATTAAATAAAATTAATTTACAAAAAAAAAATTACAAAACTATGCCTATCGTGACTCAAAGGCTCTAAAGTTTTTTTTTTTATGCTACTAAAAATCATAAATCTACCCATTACGACACAAATATCCCAAATAATTAATTGTTATAAAAGAACTTCAAATTTATATTAATATGATAAATATATCATAGATGAACTGAAATAGATGGTATATATATTGTACATGTATAACTTTAAGTTTTTTCATGATACAAAAATGTTAAGGATATATATATATATATATACATAATAGGCAAGTTTAGAAGTTTTGATAAGACAAAAAAGGTTTATGATATTTGTGTTATAGTGAGTATACTTTGAAATTTTTTGTGGCATTTTTCTTTTTATACGAGCTGAAGTTATTGTTTCACGGTGGCTGTTTTGAAAGTTATTAGTCTTGCCCAGCTCATCTCTCTAGCGTTGTGGTACCGAAGGACATCCAAAAGAAAAAAGTAGGGCCGATAGGCTTAATTTGGAGAAGGCCCATATCAAAAGTAGGTTGGTCGGATCGAAAATGGTCTGACATAAAATAACCTATTTAATTCCTTTTGACTTATTTCCACATAATATAAATCTAGTAATCCATCTCTTACCCACTTATACTCAACTAATATCCAACACATATTACTAAAGCACTTCTATATTTAAATCAATTTAGAAACAACTCATGCTCAAACTAAGGCATGAAATAGGCGAGCGAGAGATTGAAGGAAGGCTAAAACAATCATGAAAGTAAATTGAATCCAAATAAGTTGTACATCCATTTAATACTTACATTATTTTGGATTTTGCAACTCTAAAAATTAATTTATGATCCATTTACAATTCATATAACAACTCAACCCATTAAATATGAGTTAAAAAATGAATTTACAATTCATTTTGACATGTCTAGCTTCTTTTTTTTGGGTCGGTCATGTCTAGTTAAGATATCAAGAATGGACTCTTAAGAGGAAAAGATGGAGATCACCCTTCTTCATTCACTATCGGGCGATCGAGAAGACAGAAGATTCAGGTTCGTTCCCACCGCTGCCACAAAGCGAGATACCGATCGTCTTCTCCGCAGACCGCTTGCAAAACAGCGTGTTTCTAAGTAGAGCCATATTGATAGAGAGACCTCTTTGGACCGTTTTTGATTACATTTGGTCATTCGCGCATTTCGATCGGATGGCTAAAATGAAGGACGAGGACCCTCTGAATTTCCATCTTAGATTCATTCTCTCCAAGTAAATGACCCATAGGTCATCAACTAAAGGAGCAAATAATAAGTCACATCCTCCATTTAACCTGATCTCACAAGTACCTGCGCACTTCAAACCTTGTGGAACTTGTACTTCTGTCCTAGGTTAAATCTTTCAATGCTTTGATCAAACCCATTGAGCACCAGGTTCCGCACAGCCTCGACTCCCTGCTCGAGTGCTACGTCAATCTGTGCAGGTAACCGATAACAGTCACAAACCTACCAGCACTTCTAAGCATTGATTTACCCAACCTCAACTCGGGAATAAAAGCTCTCCTACCCAAGGACACTGGATGACAGTAACAAGTTGCGTACCTGCTGTCGCTCGAGGGAACTGAATTTCTGCAAAAGGAAAGCTTTCACGTCCATGGTGCCAGGTGGATTTCCGATGCCTGCAAACACCCAACATAAAATGGCGCCGCATGATAAACAAAATCAGACCGAAGAAAGGAGTTGTGGAATGGATCTAAACTGTGCACCGAACCAACCTATGCACAACCTAGGAAATTCGCGGCGGCCATCCAAGTGGGCCATCACACTTTTTACTCTGCAAGGTGAGAGCAACACAATAAGTTGTGCGGCTTGACAGAATACTCTGAAAATGCGAGCTGGGGAATATCAAGACATGAAGAGAATTTTGAATATCAGGGTATGCAAACTGAATACCCGTTATGGTAGCCATGCCCTGCTTTTGGTTGTAGCCTTAAAACACCATTCGGCAAGCTCATCTCATCGTATACCTACATGAGAAAACATGGAAAATCTTGTAGAATTTAGATGCAACTTAGTTCTCCCAGACCCGCATTCTTGTAGGCATTATAGATGCACATACCAATAAGATATGACGCAGGGGAACTTGATAATATGCCGCCAGAGCCCCAACCTTCCGGATTAACAATGATAAAGGAGAAAAGATTTAGAATTAGAAATACTCAGCATGTATCTAGAAAAAATGGTAGCAAACATCAATCACCACGAGGGAAGAGTACGCAATCAAAAGTGACTTAAACTTGCGGAAAAAACCAAGCAGAAGAAATCAAATGCCAACCACCAGCCCCCTCCCCTCTTTCTGGTCCCTTCCAAAAGACAATACCAGAAAAAAATGAAAGATAATAAAAAGGGGAGAATCGAAATACAAGTAATTACTAATAATCGTTCATGGAGTTGGAACAACTTCGTTAATTGATGCACCAGTAAGGATCAGCCTAAACAGTCAAATGCTCACATACTCTTTTTGGAGCTTAATCTATGTCATTTTTATCTAGAATGGTTCAATGATATCGAGCCACAAGCTCTCGAATTATAGGCAACAGAGCATCCCAAGGCCATTTAGCATAACCAGGACAACTTTCGGCTAACAAGGTGATGGCTGAGGACTTTGCAGTCTATTGGGGTGACTGGTGAGTCCGCAGTCTTCTGCATTCAGGGGTCTCAAGTTTCAACAAGTGCATTGAGAATGAGACAGTGGATGATCTGCAATCTCCCAAGTCTTCCTTAGAGTGGTAAAAAGATTTTAAACAATCAATAAGTAGAAATCTAATATTAAACACTCAGTACTCCTCCTGGGCTTTTTACGTGATTTTGAGTTTAAGATGTCAGACAGAGGTAAATGGGTAAGAGAAATTTCCATAAACAAAAACCCCTCAATCCGTAGTACTTTTTCACACTCCCAACAAATTGCACTACTGGTTCGCCTCATTCACTCAAAGAAACAAAAACCAGTGCTTGTAGGAGACACTGCCAAACCGACCACATCCCATTCACACAAACTTCAAATTCCCAGGCTCTTAACAGGCATTTCTCTGAACCAAAAAGAAGTGACATTTCTCTGTTAAAAATTCTTCAATACCATGAGGTGCACCAACCTCAAAACAAGTTTTAGAAACTAGAACCAGATGTAGATATTAGTTACAGCATAAGGACATCTTTTCCTTAACCTTGAAATCAGTATCTAACTCGCAGATAAGCAGTAACAGTTAATACATCTCTGAGTGATTTTTTATGACCTAACTGTAGGTATCAAAGGAATAAATCTCAGTAAGATAAAAAATGAAAAATAGTCAAACAAAAGATGCTTTATATAAACGAAGTTCCGTCAGTATCATTCAAGCAATGAGCAATCTCATAACTTAATATTTTTGGCTCATCATCCTCCAATTATATGAAAAGAAAACTTCAGCAGCCTTTTGATTAAAATTCAACAAGTCTCACATGGAGATAATGGCTCTTCTCTATTAAAACGTTGGCTTCTTCATTCAAATGTTCATAAAAATGATTACATCTCAATGCAACAGAGCAGCCACTTCAGTGATTGAAAGAACAGAATGGAACAGCTTACTGATTCTCCACAGAAGTTCATGTAAGTCTGAGGCTTCGCTAACAGAATTGGTACCTCTCCAGTGGAACCTGCATTTATCACACAAGAAGATCAACTATCACTGGACAGAGACTGAAATGAGCCCTAATCTCATTTCCAATAATGAAAAAAGAAGCAAGGAAAAAACAGTGTTATTGCAGTTGAAGAGTACCTATGCCAATCAAACATTTTGACTGGATAATGTTCATTATGATGCCCTCTTCTTGAGATATTCGATCGATCATTTCAAAACCAACCTAAGCGAGAACCTTCCATGTAAATAACCGAATAGAATGGATATAATGACATTGAAACTTGAGGAAAATTCCAATGTCAACTCGTACATTGTGCCTAGTACCAGAGTACTTATTTCCAGGATTTCCCAAACCAGCTATGAGCCAAGGCGTATACTCAACTTTCAACCCATTGATGTTATCCGGCCGCGATGAAGCAGACGTGCAAGCCCTAATCGAAACAAAACGTTTCCTCTGGAAGCGATGAGAGTGAGGCTCATTTCGAAAGGAAATGCTCGTACTGGAGGCAAACAATGCACACACCATCGACCTATACTCAGAGAACAGCACGCAATTACTTGGTTAAGCTCATGTGGTCCTGAAAAATAAAAATAAAAATAAAAATTCTCAGCCGCCCAAAATTCAGAACTTTTTTGCCCCTAGAGCTCAGCCATCATTCCCCAATAAGATTAATCAAGAACACAAGAACATTTTACGACTAATCCCACAATTCTCATCGACCCAAAAATCATCTCCCTGAAAGAGCTGAAACCCAAAAATAACTAGCTGAGCAAGACTTCGGTCTTGCATTCCGAAAAGGGTACTTTTCACAAAAGCTTCGGCTTTTGATAAATAGTTCGAAGGTAAACGAGAACCTCCCTTGTTTTCACAGACTGGGGCACCTTTCCCTGTCCCATTCGAGTCGAAATTTGCATTCCAAGGCACGGAGGCCATTGAAGGAACGCAGAGAGACGTGCTTAGAAGAGAAGACTGCAAACCCAAAGGAGTAAAAACAGACCTTTTCACTGAAAGCGGAGGAGAGACTCGACGACGCACGGGCGAGCCGATGACGACGGTTTGAGGATTGGAGGTGTCGGAAGCCTTTTCTTGAGCAGTTTCGTTGCGCTGCTACGGCCAAGGGACTGAGATTTATCATTGAAACATCCTTTTCTTTTTCACATAATGCAGGGATATAATATATAAAAATGAACTGGTATTTTTTTTCGGTAAATTTTTTGGTAATTTACTTGGACAAAATAAACACAATTCGGTGATATATAAATATATATGCATTAAGAATTCCATATAGACATAAAAACTCATGGTTCAATATATGTAAATGTTATATTATTGGACAGTCGGGAATATATGATTTTTATTTATTTATTTAGAGGACATTTGATATCTTGTAATTAAAAAGAATTATATGTGACAACAACAAGATGATTTTTTTTTTTTTTGTCATAACAGAAATCCGTTTACTGTTTAGATATTTATTTTTGTAATCTAAGATTTATGTTTCGAATAACATAATTTAAATTTTTATATTTAATATATTATCAAGTTGAATGGAATCCAATTTAAAAGCGCAAAAATATCAAAAAAATCTTAAATCTATGGTATTAGTATCAATTCAGTTTTAAACCTTTCAATTAAACTAATTTAATTTTAAACCTTTTTATATCAATGCCAATTTAGTCAATCGGCCAAATTTGGGCCAAAGATTGATGTGAAGCGCCATCCCCGGCAAATGCTAACATAGCAATTTTTAATTATTTTTTTAAATTAATTTACTTTTTCTTTTTCCTCTTCTTCCTTGTTGGCCTTCTTCTCCTATAGTGGCCGGTAAGCCTCCGGCAATGGTTGTGGCCCTCACTTGCTGCCGACGAGCATTTCATTGCCCTTGCTCGGCCTTGCCTAGGGTTGCAAGTTAGGCGAGCCTCACCCAAATCTAGGCGAGACCGCCTTCACACATGACAAGGCCATGGCAAGGGTGGCCTCGCTCATGGCCCTCAGCGGGGCTAGGTGAGGGCTTCATGGAAACACCGAAGGCTCACCAATCACTGCATGAGAAGAAAGCCAAGAGGAAGAAGTGGAAAAAAAGGAAAAGGAAAAGGAAAAGAAAAAATAATAAAATAATAAAAAATCGAAAAAAATAAATATATATTTAAAAATTAGCATGTCATTGTTCGCCAATCGGTCGGCCTCTATGTTAGTACCGGTCGATCAAATTTAGTTGGATGAACTAAATTAATACTAATGTGAAAATATTTAGAGTTAAATTGGTCAAATTAAAAAGTTTAAGATTGAATTGGTATCAATATCATAGGTATAAATTTGAACAATTTCCATTGAATATGTGAGCAGCGATACATTGGAATTCTTTTGTTAATTTTCACTGAAAAATTGTTGTTGTTGTTTAGGTTCTGTAATTATTGAGAATGTTAAAATCAATGACAAGGATAACTATTTGTTGGTAGGTGGTAATTTTGATCCCAAATCATCCTTAGCCGTCTCAAGATCATTCACGGTCATCTCAAGTCTCTTGGGACGGTCCACCTTCTCAAAATCCTTAAAAGACGTAATTACAACCCTATGGATAATTGCCACAATTGGCAATCAATCTTCGCGAGGAATTTGATGCCTGCACTAGCAATGCCAACAAGAGTCGAGTATCCCCGGATAGTCCAAGATTCTTGACCACTAAATCAATTTATGCAACAACTTAATTGATTAAATTCATCTATCACAAACTAACTATACTTAAAGAAAAAAGAATATTAATAGTTTAAGCTAAAAAACGACTAAACACGCTCGGTTGTTTGGTGAGTTTAATTGTATTTTCACATGGACCATTATTTCCCTAACTTTTCTTCAATATTGCCAGACTGGACAAGCTACCACCTTCTCCTAAAGCCTTTTTATTCATAAATTTATGCTGGTTTTATAATAATTTAACTTGTATCTAATATATTGAGTATGATTGATTTATTATGGAGCAATTTACTTATTATTTTGATTTCAAATTTTTCAAATAAAAAACCAGGCCCCTCTCATTTTAGTAATTAAGTTTACATTAATGAAACAGTAAAATTCTATGTTAATTTTGATATTATGTGCATATTTTGCTAAAAGCTGATTGGAATTTTATTTATTAGTCATGTTGGATATCAAGCAACGAAAGTAAATTCAGAGTTTGAATATTGATTGAACAGAAAATTATATTATAACTACACAAAAAATTGAGCAACAAGATAGTATCGGCAGATGAAAGATGAAAACAGAATTTCCGTGCCTTCTTCCATTTCATCCATCTTCCTCTGAGAATATGAGTCACAGTACAAGTCAAATCTTGGTCAGAAAAAACATTAGCAAACGTAGAACGGTCACAAAATGCAAGGCCCGCAATGTACAGTCTCTAAATAGCAATTATTTTCAAGTCCCAGATAGGAGAATTGCTCGAGAAATACTCAGACTAAACTTTCTCTCGCACTTTGCGCATACAAGTACTTCGATACTCGCGAGAGAGATCTCATGGCAGTAAGTTGGTGATTCCGATGTCCTCACGGCATGTAAAGAAGGGAGACTTGACAAATTTTTGAGTGGCCTCGGACTCGATCATCCATGTGACTGACTTTCATGCTTTGGCAGATGCTCGCTTCGATCTGCATTCTGCCGGAAGAAACAACTCTACATGTTGGATTTCCTTTCCCATCTCTCCTTCACGTCAAGCCTATCAAGATCAGAAAAGCAAAGATCAACTCTTGTGAACAAAGAACACCTCAATAACATGGGTATTTGGCCAACATGGTAAATGTACATTTACTATTTAGATCACACTGCAGAGGCAAGATCAACGAAAATATTAAGGCCATGGATTTGTGACGGGCATGTGTTTTAAGATGACTCATTAACAGAAAACTTGAAAAGAGAAGTCACGAGTAATGTTGAGATACTGGCAAGTACTCCCTCCCCAAGAGTGGTAATTTCATTTCTCAAATCAGATGAGCATAGACAACTGTTCTTTTGGTCAACAAAAATAACACAAGTTCCTGAATTTTACTATCGAAGCAGCACTAATTCAGCAGATAATATGGAAGAAAGTGAGTGGTACCCCCAATATAACTTCTGGCGTTTCGTCGATGTAATCTGCTGTTGCATATCCTGCTGCTCTACTGAGGAATTTTCTTTGCTATTGAGACTAGAGTTGGACAAACTGGAATCTTCAACTGATGTATCTTTGTCAATCCTATTTTTGCTATTTGGCCTTTTTATGAATTTCCCGGTCTCATCTGCAACACCAAAAATGTCAGGTGAACAATAAGTTCTGAATTATGAAATAAAGTCACCAAAGCCAAAAAGGAGACCTTTGCATCTCTTTTGCTCAGACTTTTTCTTTATTTGCATGCGCTTCTTATGCAGCTCCTGCCAGTTGAAAAGAGAACATCAAAAGGTGTCTTTTGATTGGCCAAATAGTACATAAGGTAATCGGTGAATTTATGAAGGGAATACTAGGGAAGAATCATCTAGTATTTAGTTTAGCAGGAGAAAGAGAGGAGCAAAAAATTACAAAGCTACGTTATTGGACTTGGACATGGGTTTAGTGGCAGAGAATGCATATGTCACATTGGTTTTGGGTTATCTACATATCTAAATGTAGGACATTTAGATTCAGACAAGAAAACACAAATGGTAGGCTAGAACAATGGGACATAAAAATAATATCATAACTACGTGGTGTCCATGGTGGCCTTTGCTATTAGCTTTATCTTTCAGGTTAAGCTTCATATGTCTAATAGACTTTATTATGATCAAATTCCCACATGAAGAAAGTGACATATAAGTAAAGATCCAGTCAAATGCCATCGATTGAATACATGGAAATTCTACAGACATGAGCAGGGCTACGTTGTAATAACTAGCATCAGAACATTGAGCCTCCTGGCATGGAGGAACACACAGAGAACCCCATTTGATAAAGCAATGGGAATTAGAGTGCTGAGCCCATTGCCTCTCATGTAGCTCATGTGAACTGTCAAGAAGTAAAGGAAACAGACACAGCCTGTAGTAGGTATAAACATCTTAGTTCATATGTGAGGAGAGAGTTAAACCAATGAATAACTGAAAACTCAACCCCAAAAGTCATCCCTTATTACTTATTTGGGGAGTTTTGATAAGTACTAAGTTGTTACAAATTTCTAACAGCATTGGCAGTATGCACAATGACCTCTATAGAAGAGTCAGACTAACAAAGTTACAGAGGAAAGAGATATAAATAATAAATAGACACCAGAAGATTTCTTACACTCCTGATGATCTCCTATAAATGAGAGACTTGTTTTATTGACATAGCTGGACCTTCATCACAGTTATTAGTCATTTCGCAGTCCTCTCTAATAAGTTAATGCTGAGGCAATGACATCAAATATCAGAAAGTCCGTTGGTCAGCTATTTAACGTCAACATAGAACCCAGAGGTAGAGTGATTTCAGGGTGCTTAACAAAGCCAGATCAATCAGAGGATAATACAAACTACTATGCCAACGAAAGAAAGGCCAATGGTATCTTAAGAACTAATGCTTAAATGGAGAGTAAGTCAGAAGAGCCCAGCCACAAATATGCCATCATCGCTTACTTGTCACTGAAGGAGAAAACCTCACAAATATTACTGTGTGATTAACTGATCACCGTGACAGAAAGGAACCCATCTCCTAAAGTTGTCTTTCCTGATCCTTGTCCGATCTAGTAATTGCAGAGCCACTAATAGACGTAGTCTAATGGCCAACAAGGTTTGCAGCCTCTTTTCCAAGTTAGCAACTCAAAAAAAAAAAAAAAAACCATTCTCGACTCATTCATAATACAGATTTTTCCATCTCATTCATTGAAATCAGTGAGCAGTTAATGGCAAACAAAAACACATGATCAGTTCGCGGTGCTGTTGGGCTTTCTGCCAGCATCCAACGGATATCCACACGAGTTGAGTAAGACATATTGGAACAATCACCTTGTTATGCAACGGTACTGTACTGTAAAGAAACAATCTCGCTGCGGACATCATACAAATTCCTCAGCAAGAAACTGGCTCGTGAATGGAGACCATCAACATTAGCCCTTGGCCACACTTACTACCCTTTGTCCGAAAGAGAGAACCCATTAATAAACAGGCTCGCAATGCGTGCCAAGCAGGCACATTCATTAAGATACACGTCTAAGGATTAGATAGCAAGAGTCTGAAATTGAAGTAACGTAATTCACACGTCTTTCAGCTCAAGTTACGAACTTCCTCCCGCCAAAGCATAGATAATGATGCGAAACAGACATCCCAGTTCACAAGCCTGAGGCGCGAAAAGCCGACTGATCAAGAACGACGACATGAACGGGAATCAAGCAATCCATACCCCCCCCCCCCAAAAAAAGATACGGACTTCCTTCCAGAATCGAGAAAAAGGGATGATGGGCATACTTGGAATTTCGAGAGCTGGTCCTTGGTGAGCCCGGGGGACTTGAAATTGGGTTGCAAAGAGGGGCTTGAAGCTATCGCCGCTTCTCTTCGCACGTCTTCTTCCTCCATCTCTCTCTCTCTCTCTGCGCCAAAAGATGCTTACAGAGAAGTTCGGCGATGCCCCCCGCGGAAACGTTGCAAATCCTCACGCCAGCGGTCGCTGTTCGGCCCATGTTTGGATTGGGCTTGGGCCTTGAGCACTGTTCAGTTAAGCTTGGCTGGTGGGCCTCATATAGTCCAGTTCTCCTTACTCCGGAAACAAGTGGTGGGCATTCCATTCAAACCCATATTACTTCATTAGAAAAAAAAAAAAATTACTTACTTTCTACATATATGTAATTTTGTACCTACGTAAGTCCTTAAATTACTTTGTCTCAGCATCCCTTGGAGGATAAAGGCTTAGGGAGTATTCCCTCCTCCTAGGAAGATAAAGATACAATGAGGAACATGGGGGCTTTTGACAGGGAAGGCAAATTCTACATCGCTTCTTTGGAAGTGGCTACCTTTGAGTATGGTTGGTATTATAACCTCCTACACTTGAGGCAAGAAAGTAGAATTCGAAAGGGTTTCCAGTAAGTTGGCATGCGCTTCGCACATGTCTTGTAATAGATAGCCAACCCAGTGCCCCTGGATTACAAGACATGTGCTTGACACATCTTAAGTTATGGGATTGTGTTATTGACTTTCTTCGTCTTAGAACAATAAAAATCTATAGTTCGAATAATTTCCCTTTTGTTTTTTCTTTTAAATCTTGTTCAGTGAGATTGGAAGGAACAAAAGTAATGTGTCCTAAATTGAGTTCCTAACTAAATCCATGTTTTATTGCATTTTTTTATACCTTTCTTAAGGAAGAAGTTATATTATTCTCTTTGACAGGAATTCAATTCAACGTAAAAGTAGCAATTCATGGATCATAATTGCATACAAAATATATATTGTTATATATGAATATGTATTTAATTGAAGTAGAAAGGTAATTTAATTAATCAATTTTAACAGAGCGTGTTTTATCCACATCCAAAGAAAAGGTATGGTAATAGCCTCCTTGGGGTTCAATACTCCCCCCTCTCCCTGAAAAAAAAAAAAAAAGTTTGAGTTTTGAAAGTAATTTAAACATATGGTAATTGAAAAGAAGGTCGGTGGCTAATTGGGAAAATTAATTTGCTTGCTGTGACAATTGATGGGAAAAAAGATCCATCGGTTATGAAATCAGAACAAGGAGATGGAGACTATAAATGGTGAAGTACCCCCTCAAGAATTACTATGGACTCTCCCGTGTACATGATGTCATCTTACAGATTAATCATAAACTAGTATCAACAACAGCGATTAAAAATAGTATAAATAATTCCTGAATATTAATTCAATTTGTAATAAGGATGTCCTTCGTGAACTTTCATTTAATAATTCTTGAATTATTGATAAAAGTTTAATGTTATTTTTAGATTATATCAAAATATTTAAAAGTTCAAAGATTACATTAAATATTATATTAAAGTTTAAAAATCAGTCACGTCATTTTCCCCTAATCGAGATCATGTGATCTAGAAAAGTTGGGGTTGGAATCCATCTCCACCCTTGCGGAGATCATGTGAGTGACAGATCCCGGAACTTCCGGAACGTACTCCTGTCGTGTTGCGTCCGGGATCAGAAATTTGCAATCAATTCAACTAAACCCCGCACCGCCAGTTGACCACCATGCCCCTCCTGTGAACGTGAGTCCAAAATTGCAGAACCAGGTTATCCCATTCTTCAATGTTTCGCCACCTGACCTGAGTACAAGGTTTTATGGTCCAGAAACAAAACCGGGTTGCAAGTCCCTTGAACGCTGTTGGCTATGCCCCCACCACGTGTCAGGCCAGCATTCATCACGAATTCGAATCACATCGGGAGCGAATCTCTTTAGTTTATACCTTTAATTCTATGGGCGTGTTCATGAAATTACTGGCGATAGCCTCGCCAAGTTGGGATAAATTAGTGTAATAATGTAAAACCGAGCGCTCCTTAACAAATAACAAGTATGAGAATCTTATGGGGACGCTTAACGTGCCACGCCAGCCGTATCTCTTCGTCCTTTTCAGTCGCGAAAAAAAAATCTATGGGCCGTATGATGGAATCACTTCTGAGTTCACGTGCCAAACTTCATTTTACATGCTTGAAGCTGCTGTCATTGAGTTGGGCGATGTTTGGATACTGTGGGCTAGAAAGCAAAATGCCAACAATCAGTCAAAAAGTCAACAGATCTCGATGCCATAAGATGAAGTTGGCCATTAAAAATTAGCACGGACAAACCAATCTTAAATAGATCAATCTCAGGCCCATGAAACTATGGCATGCCTCAATAATGTGAGTCTATGTTCCGGTGAATGGTCCAAACATGGTTATACTTTTTATTTAGAGATTAGTGCATTGAAAAAAAAAATGTCATGAAAGCCCGATTGAATTTATATACTTTAAAAAGATACAATTAAGTTTTAAAACTTATTAAATTGATGCTATCAAATCTTTTCGTTAACTTTGTCTAAGTAAGCTTATTTTTACGATTTACTAAAATATGAAATATAAGACTAAAGCAACATTGTTTTGGTCTAAATCTTTTTCCTTTTACTGAAAATCTCCATTAAATTAGGTTAAAAAATAAAAAGAATACAAAAAAGAAAGGAAAAAAAGGGTAGGCCCCGACCCCTCCGCCCTATCATCACTGAAAGGGCTAGAAGGGCGTGCAAGGCCTTGCAACCACTACCACCCCTTTTTCGCAATGGTGGGGCGCTCCCACCACCCTTGGCGCTTTTTTGTGGTCCATTTTTTTTAGAGAAAGTTAGCCCTTTTTATTTTTTATTTTTTTAATTTAATTAACATAAGATTTTGGTTGAAAAATTAGGATTTGGATAAAAACAATGTCGTTTAATGTTTTAGTAAGATCAAGCACACATAAGAGGGAAAATAATTATTAAAAAAAGTCACATGGAAGAGAGAAAATAATAAAAAAATGACATTAATATTTGACAAATTTTATAACTTTTTGTACACTTAGGGTAGCGTTTGTTTGTGTTTTTTGTTTAAAAATTGTTAGGGGAGAACGAAATAGAAAAAAAGTGCCGTTAGGGAACAATTTTTGAACAAAAAAACGTGTTTGGTAAACTTGTTAAGGGAATAAAAAATAAACGAAACATGTTTGGTAAATTTGGATAATTTTTTTATTTCTTTTATTTTTTCTATTTTTTTCTTATTTTTCCTTTTTTTCTTTTTCATTTTTTTTTTCTTCTTTTGGCCGGCCGCCGCCAAGGCCTTGGCCGGCGACCGGCCGGCGAGGGTCGGCCTCGCCTTGATCCGGCGAGGCCGAGCTCGCGCCAGCCGGATCTGGCGAGATGCGGCCTCGCCGGCCACCGCCGCGAGGCCGAGGCTCGCCGGCCGCGGCGGGCGAGCTCGGCCTCGCCGGATCCGGGCGAGGCCGAGCTCGCCAGCCGGCGCGAGGTCGGCCTCGCCTTGATCCGACGAGGCCGAGCTCGCCCGCCGGCGGGCGGCGCGCGGCCTCGCCGGCCACCGCGAGCGAGGCCGAGGCTCGCCGGCCGCCGGGCGAGCTCGGCCTCGCCGGATCCGGGCGAGATCGAGCTCGCCCGCCAGCCGGCGGGTCGGCCTCGCCATGGCCGGGCGAGCTCGAGCTCGCCCGCCATGGCGAGGCCGACCCTCGCCCGGCTACGGCGAGCCTCGGCCTCGCCGGGGACGGCGAGCGTCGGCCTCGCCGGGGCCGGCGAGCCTCGCCGTGGCGGGCGAGGCCGCGGCCCTCGTCGGCCGGTCGCCGGCCATGGCCGAGGCCGCGACCGGCCAAAAGAAGAAAGAACAAGAAAATAAGAAAAAAAGAAAAAGAAAAAAAAAAGATTTCTCGTTTGTAAACAAGAAACACAAAATTTGTGTTTTTCTTGCTTTCTTTGTTCGGGAACAAAAAGAACAAAAAGGAACAGAAACGCACCCAAACGCGTTTGTTTTTTTTGTTCCCGCGAAAAAAAACAAAAAACTGTTTAAAAACAAAAAAAAAGTGCAAACAAACGGGGCCTTATCTTCTGTTATTTACTCTCAGTATTGCCGTACTAACAGGAAGACTCGTGCTTTGCGTGGAAATATTTTAAATATACAATATAAAGTTTGAAAATGATGGCTCTTAATTTGTAATATCATATTAAAATCACATTAATTTGCTCCCTTAAGAGCTAAAGAGAGAAAATGTTAAGGGTGTCATGCAAGAATCTTTTAAGTGGTAGGTGTACTCTTTTTTTAATCATTTCAATGTTTGAATCCTATCCGTGCACTCAAATATAACGTCTCTTTCTTCCGGTTGAAATATCCACTTAAAATATAACTTACGGGCACGTCATCAGAGTTAAGTCATCGTATGACCAAAACAAAAGAAAAAAAGAAAAAAGAAAAAAGAAAAAAGAAAGAAGTTAAGTCATTGGAGATACAGTTTATTTTACTTTGGGTTACTAATGCAAATTGCTTGAAAAGTATAACTTAATTATCCTGGGTAATTTTCATTCCATCGAACATAGTTTCATTTAATTTGAAAGGACGTTATCTATTGACGTCTATATGGTCATCGTTTCAATTTTTTTCTTTTAATGTTATTTGGTAAATCTCAAAAAGTAATTTCGCACTATAACGGCTAATGACATAGGTGCAATTTCTTCTATTTGGATCTTGTTTTGCTTTTAGAATATTGATTTGTTACAAAAGATTCTACTTGAAAATACACATGAAATTATACGAAAATTTGTTTGTGTATTTTCGATTTAGTTTCTATTTTTATATTTGATTGGTTTAGGCTGATTTTTTTTTTCCTTTTAGCTTTCTTTAGTTGCAAATATTCTTCAAAATTATGTGTCCTCTTTCGTCTTCTCTTCATGTTGCCACAATGCCAATCTGTCATTTCAAAAATTACTTTTGTCAATTCCCATTTTTCTAGTTAGATATATACATTCAAATTTACCAAATTTAATTGATTTGCATGTTAGCAATTCATATTTGAATTATGCTAGTGGTTATAAAAAATTACCAAGATTATCCACATATAAATATCCGCTGAAGTTAGTAAACACATTGGAAGTTAACAATGAGCTTGTTATAACTATAGTTTGTGAAAAAATGTAGGACCTTACAATACTTTACTTTGTGCGCCCGTAGTCTAATTAGCACTAATTCTTTTATTTTTATTTCATACGGTTATCTTGTTAACCTTAATTAGTCGAAATGTCGTATTTGTTCATTCAGTATTTTAGAAATTATTATTTTTAAAAATTAATTAATTATAATTTATTTCAAATTTTATATGTTTTTTCAAGATAGCTTTTGAAAATACACCTGTTCATGTTGCAACTTTCCTAAAGGGATTGTTTGTTCATTTTGTAACTTTTCCCTAAGGAATGTCTTTTGTTCACTTTGCAACCTGTTCCAAAAGGCTTTGTTCATTAACACCAATAAATATGTTAGTTTGGAATGAATGTGAATTAAGTATTTTCAAGTCTTTTTTTCAAAACTACAATCATTATTTCAATTGTTAACTAGAGAGACCCTAAAAATACTAGAATTGCTATATTATTAGTTGAGACTTTGTTGTCATGGAGGAAATTTACCTTTGACCATTAACAACTTTGTGGGCCAAATAATTTCTTAAAAGTGATATCGCGCCTTAAAATCTAATTCCATTCTATCTAATTCAAAGCAATATCTTCCAACACATCTAACACAAAAATATCACAAAGTTGGATTTACAATTGCAAGATAATCAACTCTTGATTTTGTTAGTCTAACACTTTAATTTTGACAAGTAAATTCCAACAACTAGGGGAAAAGATTTGAATCATCGTGTTATAATCATTTCACTTCATACTAAGGTTTAATTTGAATAACATATATTAAATTGTGTGATATTCTAGAAAAATACGATATGTTGATCAAATGATCAAATGGGTCACACAACATGACAAGTTTAAGATGTAATTTTTTATACAAATGCGTAAAAACCCACATACGACAAATCAACATCTTTTCATCCAATGTATCTAGACGTATATTAACATTTTTTTAACATATCTAAGTGTTAGGGGTCATGTTGACATGAATAAATTGGTATATTGTGGAAGCTTACTATAAACAAATTTAAAGAATGAATTCTTGAACGAAATATCAACATGTCATCAACAGTTCATGTCACCAAGGCAAATAAACTCAATCTAAAAATATTTATTCCCTAGTGGAGTTTGATTGGGTGCATATGTTCTAGACTAGAATTGAAATCTGCCCAATTAGAGTTGATTCTCAATTTTTGGATTTGAGAATCAACTTGGTTGACCACGGAATCGGCTTGGAACCAAATTGGCCCAAGAAGGGGCATTTTTCTTTCTTTCTTTTGGTGTATTTTTTGTTTAAATACTATATATATATATATATACAAACATAGATATATGTCAAACAAGGATGCAATTTTTTTGCTTAATAAATGTGTCCAACATGTTCAATTTCAACAAATATTTTCTATTATAAAGAAAGAGTAAAAACTTAATTAGTGTTAGGGATTAACAAGTTCAAAATCAATTTAGTTTCAAGTTCACCATTGTTAATTATGGGCTCTTTGGATACCCTAAACCAAGAAAGACCGATTTCCAATTTTTGGAACCATGCTCTTTTCAAATTCAAAACTAGATTAGTCTTCTCGAATCGGTCGAGTAAGGCCGATTTGGACCAATTATGAGTAGAATGGGTCTAACTGCTTGTCACTTTTTAGGAAAAAAATTCAAATATGAGTATAAAATGGATATTGTTTCAAATAATCATCTAAAATGCCCTTATTTTCAGAAATAAAAGTCTAAAGTGACATTGTTTCAATAAGAGCCTGTCACCATTGTCAGTTTAAAAGAAAGGCTTGACTTCACTAGCGATGGGTCGATGGCCATGGGTGGAAGGGTTGTTTGTTTGTTATTTTTGTGAATTTAAAAAAAAATTATCTTTTTTTTCCTTTTGAGTTTGTCCTTTTATGAAAAGAAAAAAATTGAAAAAGGAAAAAAAAAAGAAAGAAAAAAATGATAAAACTTAAAAAAAAAACTCACAAAATCATATGCTTAATTTTTTAGATTGATGCAATTATTTAAAATAAAATTCACTATAAGTCCTATTTAAAAATATGAAAGCACTTTAACACTCTTATTTAAAACAAGATTTACTCAATTCTTTCGAGTCTTTATTCGAATTTTTTCCCACTTTTTAGGGTCACAAGCATGACAACGCTCTTCGGAAGAGTTTTTTTCAAATGGTTCTTTTCATTTCTCGCCTCCTAACAATTTCCAGAGTTAACCCGTTTAATAGCACACAAAATTTTCTCTTGGAATAAAAGAATAGAAATGCATTATAACGCAACAATTTCTTTTTGTATTTATTTATTTTTATTCTTAATGACGGATCGCCGTTGCCGCCTGCTGAAAGCCGTTGCCGTTGGTGACGAGCCAAGCCGGCTGCTGGACACCGCAGTTGCCGGAAGCCAATCGCTAACGGCCGGTCATGACGCATGGCAGCACTGCGGGCATTTATGGCGGTTAAGCGCGATGGCGTGGAGTGGCGTATGGCGGCCATGAGGGGTGGTCGATGGTTTCCATGCAGAATCGGCGTCACATATGCATGCATGGCGGTTGCGGTGGAATTGGGCGGCGCATGGCATGTTGGCAGAAGGTACGGCCGACGGCATGCGGCTGGCGGCCGACCGGCGGCGGGCGGTGGCGAGGACCGCTATGCTACGGCATGGTGGCTGGTGGTTGACTTGTGGTCGCAAGTGTGAAAAGAAAATAAAAGAAAATTAAAAAAGAAAATCAACTTATTTCAGAAATTGTTTTGACAAGAAGCAAATTTTTTGCTTTTACCGCCTCCAAATCTATTCTGGCTAACTTTCTATTCTATCAAAACAATTCGTGGCTGCTACCAGTTTCGTCTTTTTTTGTTCTTAATCAAAGAATAATTGGAGAACAAACGTTGCCACGCAAGACCTAATGAGCCAGCAAAAATGAACCGCGGTGGTTCCGTGCACGCACTTGGGGGGAAGAGATCTTTTGGAAGCTGGGGTGGGCCCCACTCCATTTGTCAACTTCCGCCCCAAAGTCCGATGTGAAAATATTCCTCCCCCGTCTCTCAGACTCTCTGTCTGTCAGTCTCCCTGCCCCTGTGTCTCCGTCTCATCATCGTCCTCGTCATCTCCCTCGTCCGCCACCACTCAAGGCTCCCACCGCGCCGCCCCCATTCCCACTCGCTGTGATCCGAGACCACCCGATCCGCTCCCGGGCTCGAAATCTCCGGCCACGTCGCCGGCCGACCGACCGACCGACCGAGCGAGCTC